>CM076663.1:21070712-21128467 GCA_038496675.1 Rachycentron canadum | reverse complement strand
ATATATATATATATATATCCAGTCAAATAGTCAAATAGAATGATCAGAGCACTTTAACACTGACAGAATGAAAATGGAATAAAGGAAGAACTTGTTTATTGTGTTGTTGTAACCTAACATCTCATACAGTGAAAATGACTAAACCTTCCTGTGAGGGGGACTTCAGTAGGAGGGGATTATACCTGCAGGCAACAAAACAGGAAGGATGTGAAAAAGAATAAGAGTTGGTTCTCCAGAAACTACCCCATGTGTTGTCTACAACCCACTTTCACACTCACAAACACACTTACACCATTTTTACATATAATTTTTTCTTCTTTTTTTTTTATTTGCAGAATTATCTTGAAAACTTCCCCCTGTATGATGCTACATCGTCTGTTTCTAAATCTGTCATAAGAAGCAAAATCCCTTTCTCTAAAAAAAGACCTGATAGTCTCCCCAGACCCACAGAGGAACACACAGTGGTTTTCCCATTTCTCATTTCAGACACCCATGTACCCGAGCTGAATCACCAGCACACCTCAGGAACACTGCCTCCAAGAAAAAAAAACACTGTCAACAACCTGCTTGCATCCGTTCTGTTGTAAAGTCACATTTTGATGGAATTGGGCTCATTCACTCCTCTTAAATCAGAAAACAAGGAGAGATCCCTGAGAAGATGAATCATCAGATTTTTACCTGATGTGGAAGCATGTTTCATTTTTCAGACCCTTGTTTCCATTTCCCATCCTGGAGCAGAAACCTCTCTGCCAGGGGAGGAGCCAGAGCTGGTGTCAGCGTCTGGGACTGTGAAGTGAAGCCAATGCTGAAGAGCCTTAAACCTTCATTTCTCTAATGACCATCAGGGGGCGACTCCACTGGTTGTTAAAGAAGTCAGATTGTATTGAAGTCTATGGGAAAATGTCCCTACTTCTCCCTTGATTTATTAGCTCAGTAAATGTTTTCTAATGAGTTTATGGTCTCAGTCTCTAGTTTCAAGTCTTCAATACAACATGATGTTCATTTTTTAAATGATGGTCCATTTAGAGGAAAATAGACCAGAAAGCAGGGGATGAATTAGGGCGTGGCTACTGTGTGATTGACAGACTGTACCGCTCAATCAGGATAGAGAACAGAGCAGGTCAGATCCACCCCTCACTCCTCCTCAGCTCCACCTTCTCCCCCAAATATGGTTTCTTCTGGTTTCAAAAAAAAAAAAGATGGTGACAGACAAATTACAAATTGGAGGCTTTGAAACGGCAACTGACAAACCAATGGGCGACGTCAAGAGGGTTGATGCAGTCAGGAAAATGCACTTTGTTTTGACAAGAAGATAAAGCTGAAAATCTTCTAAATGTTTATTTCTGCTGTAAAGTTGAACATTTTAACATGGGAGTCAATGGGGACTGTCTCACTGTTGGAGCCGGACTCTAGTGGTCTGCAGAGGAGCTGCTGGCTTCATTTTTCAAAGGTAGATGCTTGATTCAAACATCATATCAATAATTTTAAATAATCAACTTTATCAACATATAATTAAATATAAGTGCCGGGCTGGAGTTGATATAAACAGATTTCCATAATAAAAGACTGGGACCATCATTAGGGCAAAATATGGAGTTATAATATAATAGCTTCTTCTGGTTTCAAGAACGAAGATTGCCGACAAATTACAGACTAGAGGCTTCAAAAGAGCAGCTCACAAACCAATGGGTGACGCCACAGAGGGATGATACTCGGTTCGCCCTCTTGCCGCTGTTCAGGCCCCAGGCCAGAGTCTCATCCTTTCTGAAGTCACAGAGTGGTGCTTTGCTGTTACACAGCTGTGCTAGTCATGGACTATCCACAGTGTTTGACCATTTGTGTTCAAACATGAGGCTCTTGGTTAGAGTCTTTGAGCAGTCACCTGATGACATGGCTGTTGTAATGTTACCAGACAGACCTGGTAATGTCAAAATGTAGGGAGGGTGAAGCCTGTATACGGAGTGAGCTGTGACCTCTGGAGGAGACTGGAGACTGACTAACCTCTGTGGTTAGCTATCACTGCTGATTATGACTTCTCTTCAGATAAACAGCTTAAATCTGCTACTTTTGTTGTGTTACACGTTTTTTAGAAGTTCATTACCAAGCAAATCCAGAGGCAGTGTGTAGCTCATATGAGATGGATTTATTCTTCATGAAACTGTCAGCAGTGCATTAGCAGCCAGTGTGAGTGTTGCAGTGGCCAATCCAGGCCGACTGTTGAAATATGGTGCTGAGTGAGGTTTGATTTGTAATAACTTTCTTGTTTCATTATCCAGAGAGCTTTAGGATCATTCGCAACCACGCATTATTGTATCCTAAACTCTTGTTATTCCTTTTATTTACCACTTAGAATTTCAATGAGTGAGTGAAAATTCATCCATCCATTTTCTGCCTCTGGCCTTGGTCTGGTGATAGCAGAGTAGGTCACATGCTCAAGGACCTCAAGGCTCCTCCATGTGGGATAATCCCTTTAGTGTGTTTTCAGCCTACATCAAGTTGTTATACCTGGAATACATTTTTTTTTCAAGCCGGTAAGTGGGCAAAATGGTTTCTCTCTGACTTGTGATTTAGAGTCATAGATATCAGGAATTTGTGACAGTGGAGGCAGGGGGTGGGACTCTCTAATCCAAAGGCAAAGGCTGTCTGAGGATGAACAGATGCATAAAAAAAAGATGTTGCTCAAGTTTGTTCCTTTAACTAACCTGAGACTCTGGCCTGGTTTGTTAGACAAAACAACCTGGGAAGGCTTCACTGGAAACTTTTGGAAAAAGGCAGGAGCTGGCAGGTGATTGGATAAAACATCTGTCTGTCACCCGATGTAGTAGAAGTGCACCAAAGGGAAACGCAACCCGATACCAAGCCTCAGTCTGCGCTTTAAAGATAGTTAGCATGTAATAGACAATCCTTGTCAAAAACCAAATCAGTTGTTTCTCCATGGCTGCCAGTGTCTCTGCCCTCACAGGACACCGATTGGTCCAAACCACTGGGGTTCAGACACAAGCAAATCGCATAGAGTCTGGAAAGATGGAGTCTGGTTTGTCAGAAATCCAGCTGCCTTACAAGGTTATCCCTTAACATAACCCTACAGGTACACAGCTGGCAGTGATGTTTTGTTGGTTTTAAATTGTGTTGTTAAGAGGGCAAAACCAAATGACTGAGCTAAACCCAACGCCTCTGCTACACATCACATTGTCAGTTAGCCAACATCAGATTTTGACATGTCTGACATTAAAGTCCAACAATTTTCTGAAGTTACACAACAAGACATTTTTCACACAAGCTTTTAGCACCTTTCACCTTGTTCCATTTTAGTAGTAGAATATTGACTGTGTGATTCAAACAACAGTATCAGCCACATGAAAAGGTAACTGTGGGGGAAGGCTTCAGGTGGATGATTCAGTGAAGATAAAGGAGGTTATTTGAGGGCAGCAGTGGGGAAGCCCCACGGCTTTTACATTTCTTCTCCCCTCTTCGTTTGATTCCATTTCTAACCACAGAAAAGTGAAAATCATTTCACCAAAAAGTTCAGTTCAGTCAATGAAAATTCCTTTTGTCAGTGAGTGGGAGTAAGTCCCTCAATTGATGTGCCTCAGTCTTGACACACAGCTGAGTTATTCCAGACCAACCATTTGGCCATATCTGTCTTTATCTATTATTCTTTTAATAGCTGTAATGGGGAAATGATCTGAACTTAACAGAAGCAACGAACCTGCTGACCTCTTCAGAAGAAAACACAAGTAGAAGAAATAGAAGAATTAATTTCAGTCACATGGGGGCCAGTCACCACATGAATTTGAAATAATGTGATATAATAATGATATTTTCACGGAAAAACAGAAACACCAGAGTTACGCAACAGCGGCTGGATAGTTAGTCAGTGCAGGATTCCCTGTGAAATTTCTACCTGTCTGGTCAAAGTTGGTTGATGCTCAGGGAGGATTATCAGGGAGGGAGTTGTGAGGACAGGAAGGAGAAATGTGTAGGTGGTTTATAGAGGTAGATGAAACCAGGTAACAAGAAACTATGAAACTGTGTGAAACAAGTGGTTTCCTGTCCCCTTTTCTGAAATGAACCACTGAGCTTCTACGCAAAAATAATGTTTGTTCCTGTTATGAGGTTTATTGCAACAGAGAAGCAATTTCCATATTCATGCAGGAGTATATCACAGCAGTCTGACTTATATTTATGAGATCACTTCTAATATTTTTGGACTGAAGCTGTAAATAGATTCAGTCTGTTGTATGGATGACATATTGAATTGGCTGTGTTTTAATTTGATAATTTCTTAGCAGAAAACTAGGGGAGGTAAAATCCTGTGAGTAAAACTTTGACCTCTCCCTAAACTACTGCTGCTTCTTCATATTTCTCCTCTTCATATTTGATTGAAGAATTTCATAGACACCTTGAACAGTAGTGTCAACAATTTCTCAATTAAATAAGATTAAAACTAATATGAAAGACTAAATGTCACTGTGCCCTGCCATCCATATAAACCAGTCCCATGTACTAAACCCCACGGTTGATTTCTTCAACCCTCCAATACGACCCATAGGAGTGTTTCTCTTAAAACAGCACATGTTACAATGACGGGCGTATTGGCCTTTGGTCATCATCATCATCAGTCACAATATAAGCAGACAGATAATGCTGGAATCAGTCAAGGCTTACGTTCGGTTAAACTAAGAACTTCCCCAGCCTTTATATAACATACATCTTTTATTTATAACAATAAAAATATCTATCTAGATAGCTATTAGCTAATAATTTTGTTGACTCATCCATCCTCAACCTCAACCTCCTCCTGACATGGACTTTGCGCTCCTGTCATAATTACTACAGTCACTAGATGTCACCTAGCACTAAAACAACAACAACAATGAGTTATAATAGGCTGCCAAGATTCACACCATGATCGGAATGAAGATCAGTGGAAAAGAGTATTATGGAGTAACCAACACAAGTTTGAAATTTTTGGGTCCAATCATGGACAATATGTGAGAGACTCCTATTTATATCTTAATAAATAAAGTGAAAAATAGATATAAATGGGCATTAAATCCGGCCTAAGACTTGCACAGTACTGTAGATATACTCTATTGTGATATCGCGTTTTGTAATAAGAAAGACAAGAAAAGAATCAACCTGTATAAACAATAACTGTAGAAACAGGTTTATAGGAACAGGTTATAGAGATCAACAGACGGCGGTGGCTGGGTTCAGCATATATTCACCTACAGCACCACCACGTGGTAACTTTGGTTACTAACAGCTGGTGCTCCACACCATCACACCTGTATTCTGTAATGAAATGCGACACATAGTTAGTTTTGTATTGACTCATTCTTGTGGCGTTTTTTTTTTCTTCTTCTTCTTCTTCTATTCTTCGTGATGTTGCGATTCTATTGAAAAATGTTTCCAATATTTGTCCACAATAATGTCAGAATATTAGCAATATTTTTTGACCGTGTTAGACTGGTGACTGGAAATTTGGACACATCCAATATAAATGGATGTAAATACACCAGATATGAAATGAAATCAAACCGTCTATCGTGTAAACAGCCTGACAACGTTGATCATGCAGCACCCTGCTGCATTTTACCGTAAAACTACTATAAAACGCCCCTCCCCAACGATTCTTTTAAAGTTATTATATGAGGAAGTAAAAGGTGACGGTGCAAATTTTGTCCAACACAGGTTTAACTTAACGTCTTACTCTGAGGCATTTTCAGAGATAATTTGAATTAATTCATTAACATTAAATATTAAATAACAGCAGATTGGTGCCGTTGTCTCTTACACACATTACGGTTTGTGTTGCCGGGGAGTGACTCACAACCATAGAGACACAATGGAGCTGCAGTGACAGTGTAATTAGCAGGTGCCCGTTGTTGTAACTTCCCCAACAACGTTGTTTGAAGTCAGTGTTTACATGTTGTTGTTTTCCGGCTGCTAGCAGCTAGCTAACTGTTGTTTCCGCGCTAACTGCTCAGCTCGGGGGAGTGAGATATCCAACAGTCCCGTTAGCCGGCTAGCTAGCTACCTAAGCACCTGCTGAAGCTCTGTCACTGGGGTTGGCTGCGAGATATTAGCATTAAACTGTCCAGCTAATTAGGCTGAGGGCTACTATGGAGTTCCCTTTTGATATTAACCAGTTGTTTTCTGAGAGGGTCTCCATCTTGGACCAGACGCTTGTTGCAGGTCGTAGATCAGCAGGGAGGTAAGCTAGAAGATCTAATTCCTTCTCTCATTGTTGATAGTTAGCATGTTACTCTGAACCCACTAACGTGTAGTACCTTTTTGGATCTCTATAGAGTGAACAGTAAAACACCAAACTCCATTCAGAAATGTTCTAATTTAAGCGGCCATTCTTATGTAGAAGTTAAAATACCATCGGAATGTTGTGATGAAACGTCTGTTCTGTGTGTTCACATTTTCTGCCCCTTGCTGTTTGACAGTGGTGCCTAATTCAGCCACTCCTCGTCTCATCATATTTGACTCCATATTTGCAGGCCAGATCTTCAAGCCCACATCGCCACAGTTATTGATGAACTTGGGAGAGCCTCAGCAAAGGTGAGTTTCTGGAGGTTTATCCTTTATTCATATTTCTAGTATATAAATATATATATACTATAAATAGTCACCATAGAAATAGAAGGTGGTTGTGGAAAAGATGTGAAGTGGGCGAGGCCAGGAGAACAGTACAGGGCCCCTACAGTGGGTCCAGTCGCTCTGCGGGGGCATTTTGCTCGCATGGTTATAGGGGTCACTGTGGGTCAATACAAAGTTGTCCTTAGTGGTGATACATCACCATCCTGATGGGAGGGGCAGCTTCCTGGTTGACACTGCCTACACCCGCAGGTCATCAAGTGTCACTGTTAGTTTGATAACCTTAACTGTCTCCAGCTTAACCCAGTTGAACTATGGGAGATGTTGAAGTGACATGTTAAACAGCACTCTCCACCATCATCAAAACACCACATGAGGGAATATATTTGTACGTGTCTCCTTTAACCGGTCACCTTCTTGATTTGTCAAGTTGCCATAGCAACAATGAAGTATGATGTTTGTGATGTTGTTAAACACTGTTTTGAATTGAAAATGTTCAAACCATACCCAACTCTTTGTGAAAGCTCTGTTCTGACCTACTTACTCATTAGCAGTGTGGTTACTTGTTCTCCACAGGCCCAGCAGCTCACAGCACCTATAACCAGTGCCTCCAAGCTGCAGTCCCAGAGGCATCAGGTCTACCTGCTTAAGGACGGAGAGAGAAACGGGTACATGTCACATTGTTACCTCTGCTTTCGCTCGTTACACACACACACACACACACACACTTTTCCCTGTTTTCCTCTGGACTGACTGAGCTCTTCAGACCTGCTTGGCTCACCAGCGTTGAGTCATACAGTGGTCACAATGCATGTACTGTAGCGTTGCGACATGCAGGACACTGTGTTTAGTACTCATGGCAGCAGCTCCCCCAAATGGAAAACTAGATTTAAAAACCAAGAGTCATTCAGAGCGCAGAGTCTTACTCACGGCATTTTGCTCTACACCCCACTCCATTCCAACCAAACCCTCTGCCCCCTCCCCCTCTCTCCTTCGTACAGAGGACACGGTGTGGTTGTGGGATTTCTCAAGGTCGGCTACAAGAAGTTATTTCTGCTTGTGAGTCACCTATTTTCTTTGTAACGCTCCCCTATTTTTATTTTTTTTTTCCAAATTTCTGTCTTTTCAGGCCAGCTATAATTCTGCATGCTTCACTGATTTCATATCTGTTTGACCTTCCTACCTCCTTTTATCAGCTGTATAGGTGCGCTTGTGTTTCCTCCACAGGACCGGCAGGGTGTGCACGTAGAAGCGGAGCCGCTGTGTGTTTTGGATTTCTACATAGCAGAGAATGTGCAGCGGCATGGCTACGGATTGGAGCTGTTTGATTTCATGTTGCAGGTGACGCATTCCTCTCTCAGGGGCAAATTAGTAGAGACGAGACTCAGTGTAGTGGAGGCTGTTGATACAGTCACCTTTCCAGACCTTCAGGTAAATAACACAAACAGTCTGAGGGCTCCATGCCAAGACAAATCTTGTGATGAAACTGGTGTGACTGCACAGAGTGCCTGATAAAGTTGCTAAGGTTGCTAGAGGCTGACCTGTGGGAAAGATTTACAGCGTGACCCATCACAGTCAATTAGATGCTGATACCAATATTTAAGAGTTTGAAAACTATATCCATACATAAATCAGCCATTACATTATGACCATCTGCCTAATATTGTGTAGGTCGCCTTTTGCTAGCAAAACAGCCCTGACCCTGGAGGCCTGGACTCCTCTAGACCTCTGAAGCTGAGCTGTGGTATCTGGACCAAAACATTAGCAGCTGATCCTTTAAGTCCTGAAGTTGTGAGGTGGAGCCTCCATGGATCAGACTTGTTGGTCCAGCTCATCCCACAGATGCTGGATTGGACTGAGATCTGGGGAATTTGGAGCCAAGTCAACACCTTGAACTGGTTGTTGTTCCTCAAAGCTCCTGAACCATTGTTGCAGTGACAGGGAGCATTATCCTGCTGAAAGAGGCCACTGCCATTAGGGAAGATTGTTTCCATGAAGGGGGGGACTTGGTCTGAACCATGTTTAGGGAGGTGGGACGAGTCAAAGGAACATCCACATGAATGGACCCAAGGTTTCCCAGCAGAACATCAAAAAGTCTGAGGCTACACAGCCCCATACACAACAAGCTGTGATGCTCTGTGTTCTGACACCTTTCTATCAGAACCAGCATGAACTTCTTCAGCAGTTTGAGCTCCAGTAGCTCTTCTGTTGGTTCAGACCACACGGTCCAGCCTTCACTCCCCACCACCATCACTGAGCCTTGACCCCTGACCCTGTCTGTGGTCCAGTGGCTTTCCTTCCTTGGACCACTTCTGGTAGGTCCTGACCACTGCAGCCCAGGAACATCCCACAGAGCTGCAGTGTTGGAGAAGCTCTGACTCAGTCGTCACATCACAGTTTGGTCAAAGTCAAAGTCCCTCACATCCTCACACTTGACCATTTTTCCTGCTTCAACATCAACTTCAAGACTAAATGTTCAGCTGCTGCCTGATATATCCACCACTGACAGTAACCGTGGTTACCAGGTAATAATGTTATCACTTCACCTGTCAGTGTCATAATGTTATGGCTGGTCAGTGTTTGTTGATCAGAACCAGTGTTCCTCTTCATAGAGTAACCAGAGTCTCCTGGAGAATTAAACACTAATGCAATTCTGACACACAACGATTTTTGGAAAGGTGAGGAACAGTGACTCAGATGAAACAACGATGATCTGTATCTTGCTCAGCATCACCTCACTGGTCTGTCTCCTGTTTACATATTACGTCTGGACATTTTAATACACATGATAATTTTTTCATCAACCAGCAGCAGCTACATGTTGGATGTTCTGTGTGTGTTCTCAGTGTGTGTGTGTGTGTGTGTGCGCACACACACACTGAGTTGACTTGAAGTTGACTGTTGACTTGCAACACAATGATCACCTGGTCAGTTCACAGGGACAGAGTTTGGTGACAAATTAACTACTGGTCCAGTGAGACGTGGATCATGTTCCAGCCTCTGACAAACATCTGGCCAGATGGGTCAGAGGAGCAGTGATATAATACTTAATATTTGAAGCAGTGTGTTGACATTTAAAACAGACTGTGTGTAGACATGCAGATTATCTGTACATAGCCTCCACATGAATGCTGTGACAAATACTCATCGTCCTGTCTCTACAAATACCATACAACTGGGTTGTTTTCTCTGGGGACAGGTCATACTTTCCATCCATTCATCTATACCACTTATCAGTAAAGGGTCACAGAGGGGTCTGTAGCCAATCCCAGCTGACATTGGGTGTCTTGTGTGTATCATAGGGCTGTTACATAGAGACAAACAACCATTCATACTCACACTCACACCTTCAGGCACTTTTTGGACTGTGGGAAGAAGCTGGAGAACCTGGAAGGAACCCACAGAGGAACAGGTAGAACGTGCAAACTCCACACAGAAAGGCCCCAGGCCTGGGGTTTGTACCCAGAAGGTCATGCCTTCCAAACACACTTCACACAGTAATTTGAAGCTGTGAGGGAGTGTGGAAGTTCTAGTCTTTTGTACTGCTAATTCAACGCAAGTGACATGTCCATCCAACCCTGGGTGGTGCTCCAACTGTCACCTTCGTTCCCCACGCTGAACGGGCTATCAGGAATCCTGGTTGTCTGCAAGAGTGGATTTCACAGCTTGAAACATGCAGCAGTACTCTACAACCTGCAGTACTGACGATGCTTTCTCTCTCTCTCTTTTTTAGCACAAGAACTTGGAGCCAGTGCTGATGGCTTATGATAGACCCTCGCCCAAATTCCTGTCTTTCTTGGCAAAGCATTACTGCCTGACACAAAGTGTTCCACAGGTACAAGTCTGCACCTTCCTATCGTGCTGTCAGTGGTTAGTTCTCTCCTATCTACTATACACTGTACTAAATTAAATGTGTCTAACCTCAATTTCTACATGAGATCTTTCTAAAATATGAATATTCCCCTGAGGGCAAAAAGAGAAAATGATACATTTTAATCTGATAGTGAAGTATTGACTTTTATGTGACTGTCAGTGTGACTGCTCCACTTCTTATTATAGTTATATTTAGCCACCTACTTCTCATTGTGGCTGTTTTTATCCTTGGTTTGGAAGTAGATATTCAAGAGGTACATATAAAAATATTCAAGTACATATCAGGCTAAGATAAGAAAGGTTGAGAAAAAGCCCAGGGCACTAATATAAGTAAATGTATGATTTAAATTAAATTAAATTGAAATGATTTAAGATAAAACAAAAGCTTCACACAGGAGAGAATTTCATTACATCTGGCACAAACTTTCATTTGCACTCAGAGATGAATTTATTTGAATTTGGTGGTCAGAGGTGAAAGCTCACTGGCAACATGTTTTTGGCCATAATAAAAAGATTAATGTGGCAGAATTTAACACAAATATCTAATATGATAAAATGATGAAGGGCTGGCCTTTTATATTCAAAAGGTTAAAGGTCAGCTTCACTGTGACCTCATTATGTTGTCACTGTCCATCAGTGAAATCGATTCTGGTTTCTCACAGTCTCCGAGTCCTTGGGCTGCTTTTTCACAAACTGTCACTGAGAAGAGCCTTGGTCTGGACTCTGCCATAAAGACCAGACCAGTGTCTCCATCTCCACACAGCATGGTGCTCAGTGACCATCAGGTGCTTGGCCTTCTCTCTCACCAAGACCCTTCTCCCTGATGTCTCAGTTAGTCCTGGTCCAGCTTTAGAAGAGCCCTGGTTGTACCAGACTTCTTAATATCAGACGGGGGGACACTGAGCTCTTGAGCCTTCAGTGAACCTGGACACAATCCTGTATCCTCATGGTTTCTGCTTGTATCTGATTTGTCAGTTGTGAGACCTTTTTATAGATGGGTGTCATCTGTCCACTTGAAGTCCAGTAAGTTGAGTTTTACACAGGTGGACTCCAGTCCAGGAGTAGAAACATCTCAGAGATGGTCCAGAGGAACCTCAGTTAAGCTTCTGTCAATGTGAGATTTCAGTTTTAAAACTTGTTATTTGTTTACAAAAAAGGTGGCTTGGTCTAAATGCAGTTTAAATGGGTCATGTCTGCTTTTGAAGCCAACAAACAATTCAAGCTCATTCAGCAAAAGTATCTAAATTCCCTGGGAGGAACAATAGCTGTTGGCCTATAAATAGCCATGAACTTGAAAGGCAGGAACACAAAGATAAATCTGTTCCTGGAAACTTCATTGTTAGATAAGAGGAAATTGTCAGTTCATTCATTCATCAAGTTTGCTGCAGGCAGTCAATGCTGTAATATTCAGAACTTTGATGAGGTGGCAAGTCTCATCCTTTTTCCTCTTTATCCAACACTTGTTGTTCACTCAGATGAGATGGACATGTAAACGTGACCAGAATAAATCCAGCCAAATAAAAAGACAAAATACATCACAGCCTAGTAGTGCTGTATTGTGCTTTTAAGGCATATGTGGTTGTGTGAAGTCTTAGTTGGTGCGTTAACTGCATTAGGGTCAGTTCAGCTGTTAGTTTAGAGAAGCAGAACGAGCTCAGTGATAGGCTGCAGAAAAACATGTTTTGGACACTGAAACAATCCAATATGTTTAAATTTAGCTTCATTTAGAGGATTTTTAGAGATTTATTTTCCTGTTAAAACAGGCATGGTTCTACATAGTTCTCTACTGCTGAACAACTGTATTCCTACTCATAAATCATCTACAGTGCACACTGAATTGCACCCATATACTATCTATAAAAGACCGGATCTCAAAAGTCAAGTCAATGCTGTATTCTATCTAAAGACCATCAGGGGGCGACTCCACTGGTTGTTAAAGAAGTCAGATTGTATTGAAGTTTATGTGAAAATGTCCCTACTTCTCCCTTGATTTATTAGCTCAGTAAATGTTTTCCTTATGAGTTTATGGTCTCAGTTTCAAGTCTTCTTCAATGTTTTTAAATGATGGTCCCAGAGAGGAAAATAGACCATAAAACAGGGTACCCATTAGGGCGTGGCTACAGACATGGTGACCTGTCTGACAATCAGGATAGAGAACAGAGCAGGTCAGATCCACCTTCTCCCCCAAATATGGTTTCTTCTGGTTTCAAAAAACCAAGATGGTGACGGACAAATTACAAATTGGAGGCTTTGAAACAGCAACTGACAAACCAATGGGCCACGTCAAGAGGGTTGATGCAGTCAGGAAAATGCACTTTGTTTTGACAAGAAGATAAAGCTGAAAATCTTCTAAATGTTTATTTCTGCTGTAAAGTTGGACATTTTAACATGGGAGTCAATGGGGACTGTCTCACTGTTGGAGCCGGACTCTAGTGGTCTGCAGAGGAGCTGCTAGCTTCATTTTTCAAAGGTAGATGCTTGATTCAAACATCATATCAATAATTTTAAATTATCAACTTTATCAACATATAATTAAATATAAGTGCCGGGCTGGAGTTGATATAAACAGATTCCCATAATAAAAGACTGGGACCATCATTAGGGCCAAAAAAACAGGATCAAAACTAATAGAAATGCACAGCAGCTGCCCACTGATATTTCTGAGGGTCCGCATTGTGTTAGCTGTGTCTACTGGTCTGAGGTCAGGGCAGGATCCTCTGCTCCTTACACAGTAACTCTTGTTACTACTAGTTGATGCCTGAATAAACTCTTTTCTGAGTAAACACTGAGATGCAGGTGAACTCAGCCCTGTGATCTTAGACTATAAAAGCTGTATTGAACTTTTTTATTAACCTGTTTATTAACAGCATCCTGTCTTTGATTTCACTCTGTCCAGGTCAATAACTTTGTGGTGTTCGAGGGCTTCTTCCTCAACAGAGCAGGTAACTTACTCACTTCTCTGTTCCTATGTTTTCCTTCTCTTTGGTAACATTAGATATGAGATGTGGATGGCTGCAGACATGACACCCTGACTGGCTCAACCTGTGATTGGTCAGCATCCTTGGTGTTACTACATCAAGCTCTAAATCTACTGTATCTGCTGCTTACCTTTGTTTTCCAGAACAGCTCCACATACTCGTGTGCATATATGTTTTTAAGTTCAGCTACATGACATGTTTTGCATGCTCCAGTATCAAAGAGAACTCATAACAAATTCATCTTTTTGTTGTGGAGGTAAATAAATCACCCTCATTAGAGAGAATTAAGTCTGAAGGAAGGGGACTCTAACCCCACAGTACTGACTGCTTTTACTCCAGTTCCAAAATCTTTTGTTTCACCAAACTCTCCCAGGCTCACCCTCCTCTCCTCTGACGGATCAGGGGATATACGGCTTTTTGTAAGGATTTTTCTCTCTTTTCTTTTCTCATATGTCCCCAGCATCTTGTACCCCTTCCTTTGCTCCATAAATAGGTCCGTGTTATATCTATGATGCACTTATTTTCCTTCTCATAATTTACCCGCAAGTTTCAGTTCCTCTATCCCATCACATGTATTTATCTACCTATACAGATACAATATGTACCATGCATCATATCATATATTCAAACCTGCTGTCCTAGCTGTCAGAGTATCCACAGAGAGCCACACCTTGTAGACCACCTCAAACCCCCACAGACCACCTGACTGTCAGGGGAGTACCTGCCTGTTTCCTGACTCCCCAGTGTCTCTGAATGTCTGTCACTTTGTTGACAGTCAATTAAAGATCCTTTGTGTGACACTCTGCCATCAGTGAACCACACCACTGTATTCACTCTACACAGTAAAACCATTGTTAAGAAGATTGGTAGCCTCTATACCAGCATCTACACTGCAATCCATCTGCTTGGATGTAAAAGCTTAGATTGCACATAACAGAGAGCGATCCCAGGGTTTGTCACAGCCAGTCCAAGGCCCTACCTGTGATGGTATTGTTACAGTCATTTCTGCACTAGCTGCCGTCCTGAGACTGGTCTCTACTCTTGAACTGGTTTAACCTGCAAAACATTATTCATTTGTTTTGTTTTTAATCTCCTCCCTGCCTCCCTGTAATTGTTTAGGCAGCTTAGCTATATCAGCTAATGGTACCTTGACTTTCATTCAGTGTAAGACTTCATTCATTAGAGACCAAGCTGTTTTTTTTGTACCAGGCTGTAAACATGTTTATTTCTGCTGTGAAGTTGGACACTCTAACATGGGAGTCTAATCCAAATGCAAATAAAATGCCAGATGTCTGATGCTAAACTACTGACACTAGTAATACATTATTAACTCACAATAATAACTCTAAGGCTCTTTTAATTGCTCTTTTTATTTGCCCTTTGGTGCCACTGTAGGTGAATGGGTGTGTGTTGTACTTGGTGAGTGCCTCCTGTACATTTTGCACTCACTGTAAGTTAGAGAGATGCAGGAGCAGGTGGCAGATGGTGGAAACAGTGTAAGATAAGCTGCTAAATGTCTGTGACATCTTAAAATGACTGACATATCGCTGGTGTGAGACTGAGGCTGCCAATCATTTTAACCAGATTTCATTTATTTTTGTCAAAGGCATCAGAGTGAATGGCATGAAGAGGACTAAAACAGCATGTTAGGGCTACAAATCCAACAGAACCTAAATACTGGACTCTGGTGAACGGTTTAGTTCAAGTGGCTGTGACAAGAACTATTTCCCACAGGCTAATGATAGACTGCAGCATGTTTAGTTAAACATCAGGAGCTGGTCCTGTCTGGGTTTCAGGTTGTGGGTGACCTGTTAAAGATCTCTTGACCAGTATGTGAATGGTGTTTTAGCTTTCACCACTAGATAACGTGACAGTCCTGGCAGAGGAAATACTGTATGTAGTGTGTAGAAGACAGTATGTAGGAGGAATTCTTTGTTTGTGTTCTGCTCTGAGTGTGTTCTCCTCCACAGCTGCCCAGCTGAGAAAGGTTCCCCTAAAAAAGCCAGATGGAGAGATCAAACCCTACTCTTTAATGGAGAGAGAAGGTAAACAGTTGTATACACATACACGAGTCTTTCACCAGAGGATACAGTTTCCTCACTAACATAATCCAGGCTTTTTCTCTGCAGTTGGTTGTGTGGAGTCTTAATGTGACATAAAGTTAACAGCCACTGTACCTGGCAAAGGTCCAGTCACAACCACCAGTGGTGGAGTGAATACTGGACCATGTGGTCTGATCCAACAGAAGCTGCTGAAGAAATTAGTACTGGTTCTGATAGAAAGGTGTCAGAACACACAGAGCATCACAGTTTGACCTAACTAATGGTTCATTTCAAAACAAAATTCTATTAGATATAAAGGAAAACAAATGCAAGTAAGCACTTGTTAATGTGGGTTCATTTTCAACGGTTAAGAATGGACTGAACTTATGAATATATGAAAGAGCGTTGGGCGTTACTGTATGAAGGAAGAACCAAAGAAAGGAAAATCCCAGCAAAATGGAACAAGAATGAATGACATTCTCATTTATAATGCAGCGTATTATCCAGTGCTGATTGCCAGGTGTATGTACTCCATTAGAAAATACATGTCTCTTTCCTGTGCAGTGGTACGTCAGGAGCAGAGGGCTCTTCCATGGCCGTTTGCTCCTCCTCACTCCCCCCAGCGGTTGGTATCCTCCCAGTGCTCCCACTCCCTCAGTGTGGGATCCTCCCCCAACAGGGCACCCCTTCGAACCGCTCCAACGTCCAACCTTGGGGACAACAGGGACCAGAGCCTGCAGTCCCCTCTCATGGAGCGCTGCAGGGCAAGACGCACCAGGTAGGAACCGGCTCACCAAGGTTAGGATTAGGGTCCAGTCCTTCTAACTTGAGAGGTGTCACAATGTGATTGGTGTCTTCTTTTAAAACAAGTCTGATGTAAGTCAGGGATGTGTCAGTGGATTGTGTTGTTGGTATTTTACAGTATATGAGTTTACACCAGTGTGTTACATCACTGTGTCGGGTTTTGTTCTTTAAGCTGAAGTATAACATGCTAAGCTTTGCTAAAAGCAGTGAACACAAAGTCCTGCTCAGTCTGAGAACGTCATCAGTGTTGCCTTATTATCATTATTATTAATAATAATAATAATAATAATGATAATAATAATAATGAGAATTATTGGATTATTAACACGATTTCGCATTGACTTGAAAAACACCAAACATTTATTGAACTGTAAAAAGACTGGATTATCTTCAGCTTTAAATACAATTCAACAAAAAAACAAATTAAAAAAGTAAAATAAAAAATTTAGGGGGGGTAAAATTTTGAAACAGTTAAACTTGTAACAGAAAATAATATTAGATTCGTGGCCCACGTGGAGGATATGATGGATCTAATGACTGTATCAGCTTGTTATATATGGTGTAATAAATGACTGTGTCACAAACATCAAGTACAGATTTTCACATATTTGGATTTAAGGCACTATGATGAAATTCTCTTGAAGTTCCTCTTCTCTCACTTATACAGACAACACACTGCCCCACCCATCCAGAAAACTCGCCTGGGTGCGTTTGTTTGTGTGTGTGTGTGAGAGGTAGGTGAGAGCAAGTTTCTGCATGTTGAGAAACAGTAGATGGAAACTGTTGAAGTGGTTGAGAGAAGAAGCAGGCAGCTCTGGGTTGAAAGTCTTCCTCAGGGACTGTGGTTTAATTTGTGGAGTTTATGTTTTTCTTCAAGGTCAAAATTTGAACTTGTGATTCCAACACAAACAGCAAATTAATAAAATAGACAAGGGATGATATGAACATTTTTTTAGTGAAAACATTCTGACAACCTTAAATGGAGGTGATTATGAATCATAAGTGCCCCTTGAATAAATTAAAGTAAATAAATAAAAGTGCAAATCCATATTACCTCCTTTCCACATGAAGGCACCAAGTGGTGGTTCCTTTTATGAATATCTCTCCTCACTGTGACCTCTATATGTAAAGTATTACTTATAGAGGTCAGGGTGAGGACTTCCTCCTCTTTGTCTCCAAACCCCTATTCTTAAGTTAAGTTAAATGATCTTGTTTAATCTATTTGTTCTATTCTTTTATCGTGAAGTGAAGCTAATTATTATTTCAAACATCAATGATAGTCTTATGTGCAGGGGTTAAATCATTCCCTTTTAGAGCCACATTAAGTCTTTTTTGTTTTTTCATTACTTTTACAAGTTACACATTACAAGTCTCCACATCTTCACAATCATCTCAACCTCAGCTAATTATATATGTCACACAATAAAGACTCTGTTCACTGCAATAGCAAATAGTAGCTCAGAGAACAAGAAGAAACAATCACATTTCCTTATTCTATAGATAAAAAACACTGTAAACCTTCAACACAGAAAGTTCCACACATGTGTTTGTGTTGTTCTAGAGCTGATTTGAAGTTTCTCTCTTTATCTGATCTGAGTTCTGCTCATTCTTTGGAGCAGTAATGATGAAAAATCAGCTCCAAAGCCTCTAATGCTCTAAATATCTTATTGTCCATGTCTCTCTGTCTTTATTCTGTCACTACAATAAACTCAGAGCAACTTCTACTCGCTACAGTTATAACGTTAAATATCCAACAGTGAGTGTGAGTCTGTTCTTATTTCCTGTATTTTTTCACTTTTCACAGCCAGGAATTATCCTAGAACAAAAGTAAAGCCATCGTGGCAAAGAGTCAAACTGAACCACATCACACAGTCCTGCGGCCTTATGGCATGGAGTGAGATGAGCCAAACCTTTGGTCCTTCTTGGTTGGCGACTTAGACCTTTTCATGTCATTAATTATCTTGATGATGGAAATTAACCAGGATCAACTTATTTTGAGTGATTTTATAGGTGATGAAATAGTACATGGTCCCATCCCTAGACTAAAGAGTGAGGGAGAGAAGAAGAGTACTGTCTGAGTGCTGGTTTTATTGTTGAGCCTTTGCAGTTGCTTATCAGGTGACATCAGTTAAGTCTGAGGGTTTCAGGGTTTAGGAGGGACCAAACCCAAATAAACTCTCCCAGGGGTGGCCTCCTAGTCACCCCCAGTCAGTGTATGTCTGAGAGATACCTATGATTTGTTGATGTGCTGTATGTGTTATTTTAACAGTGGTTGTAAATGAGGCGCGGTGGTCACACAGAGGGACCTTACAGTGAGGGCCAGCCTCAGTGCCAGCTCCGCTCCACTTGGCAGACGAGCGCTACATTCCTCTCATCTGTCACTTATTGTCTCTGCTGAATTGTCCTGCTCAGCCACAGCTTTCTAAACACTGTCTCTCTTTCTCTCTCTCTCTCTCTTTCTCCTTCCCTCCCCCTTCATTTTTGTTCACCCGTTCCACACCGTTGATCTTCCTCTCTCCCTGTGATGAATTCTCTGTGTCCTCATTTCACTGTCATCATCGACACACAGTTCCCTCAATAGATCTCAGCTGGGCTTCCATTGACCAGCCTCAGACTGACACCAGTGACTCTTCCTTTAAAGGAGTGTGTGGTGTCTGAGCTTGATGGAGGCTGCCTCTGTGGCTGGGGTGGGGTGGGGTGGGAGGTGGGGGGAGGGGGAGTGGGTCTGCTGTTGTTACAATGATCATTTGGCTCCTTTAGGCCTTTTTAAAAGACGACAGCTCTGTCTTATCTGCTTGCCTTTTTTAGAACCAATTAAACTATGTGCCACAAAACTGCAGATGTGAGATTGCCTTTTGTCACACAATTGTCACAGATAAGCATTAGGGTTAACCAAACAAACTGGTTGGTGTAAGATAAGGCTGCACCTTATCTCCATTCCTCTGCTTTTTATTTGTCATATTTGGTTTGATTGAAACACCTTGTATGATTCTTTCTGTTTTGTTCTCCTTTGTTTTGACACTGTTTTGTAATTATGTCCTTTTTTTTTCTTTTGTTCCTTCTTTTCCCACCTAACTGCTCTTTTGGCTTGCACTTCCATCCCTCCCACACTCCCCTTCTCTCTCTTTTTTGTTCTTCTCTGTATGTTTTCTGTTATCTTCTCATCCTCCTTGCTGGCTGTTGCCATTTCTCTGGTAGCCAACAGGGTCTAGTTGCCAGACGAAGCCTGTACAGTCGGCACCTGGACAGCAGAGCTGTTGGAGTGGACACACACCTGCAAGGTGAGTCATTGAGTCATTGACAATGACACCTGCTTACATGCTGACTTACACTGGTGTGAATAAAGAGCTGTGTTACCCAGGTTAAAATGGCTTGCCAACATATACCAATCAGCCATAACATTATGACCCTGACAGGTGAAGATATAACATCATTACCTGGTAACCACGGTTACTGTCAGTGGTGGATATATCAGGCAGCAGCTGAACATTTAGTCTTGAAGTTGATGTGTTGAAGCAGGAAAAATGGTCAAGTGTGAGGATGTGAGGGACTTTGACTTTGACCAAACTGTGATGTGACGACTGAGTCAGAGCTTCTCCAACACTGCAGCTCTGTGGGATGTTCCTGGGCTGCAGTGGTCAGGACCTACCAGAAGTGGTCCAAGGAGGGAGAACCACTGGACCACAGACAGGGTCAGGGGTCAAGGCTCAGTGATGGTGGTGGGGAGTGAAGGCTGGACCCTGTGGTCAGGACCTACCAGAAGAGCTACTGGAGCTCAAACTGCTGAAGAAGTTCATGCTGGTTCTGATAGAAAGGTGTCAGAACACAGAGGATCAGTTTGTTGTGTATGGGGCTGTGTAGCCTCAGACCGGTCAGGGTGTCCATGCTGACCCCTGTCCACCACCAGAAGATCCTACAATGGACACAGGAGCATCAGAACTGGACCATGGAGCAATGAAGAAGGTGGTCTGGTCTGAGGGATCAGGTTTTCTTTTACATCATGTGGCTGGTTGGGTGTGTGTGTCTCTTACCTGGAGAAGACATGGCACCAGGATGCATTATGGGAAGAAGAGCAGCTGGTGGAGTCAGTGTGATGCTGTGGACAATGTCCTGCTTGGAAACCTTGGGTCCATTCATGTGGATGTTCCTTTGACTCGTCCCGTCTCCCTAAACATGGTTCAGACCAAGTCCCCCCCTTCATGGAAACAGTCTTCCCTAATGGCAGTGGCCTCTTTCAGCAGGATAATGCTCCCTGTCACTGCAACAATGGTTCAGGAGCTTTGAGGAACAACAACCAGTTCAAGGTGTTGACTTGGCTCCAAATTCCCCAGATCTCAGTCCAGTCCAGCATCTGTGGGATGAGCTGGACCAACAAGTCTGATCCATGGAGGCTCCACCTCACAACTTCAGGACTTAACTAATGACTAATGGTCATAATGTTATGGCTGATTGGTGTAAATTTCTTTCTGACCCATCTTCAGACTTCACTCCCAATCATGTCAGTCCTAATGGATTTTTCATAATATTTGCTTTTACAAAGAACCTGTGAATAGTTGAAATAATGCCTTTAAATGCTGGAGTGTTGGGCCTGGCCCTCCTCACTGCTATTTATCTGGCTTTAATTTGTAAACACACATCTATTTAAAACTAATATCCTGACTTCATACTGATAAACACAGAGCCAGTGCTGAAGTGGTTGCATATTAAAGATAACTGCTGACTAAGCAGGTGGACAACTGTTCCTAATAAAGTGCTCGGTCACTGTGTTCGTATTTGTAGCCAAGCAACTGTTTGCTCAGTCTACTTTACAAGTCCAGGATATTCCTCATTATCCCTAAGAGTTTCCCTGATGACAGTCTGTATGACGTGTAAATTACAAGATGTGTTCATTTTAGGGTGAACTCTTTCTTTAATAGGTCATCGTAATCACATGCTGCTTGATACTAACCTGCGTTTCAGTAGGAACCTTTCACCAAGGTGTTGATGTTGACATTTCAAGATGCTGAAAATTGCTCCTGGTGTTATCTGTCCTGAGGACATGGATTGCACATTAGTCGGGTGCAGTATAGCCAGGCAGCTCTGTCTCCTTCCTCATGTGTTAGTACCTTGTGCCTCCTCAGGAATGAGACCAGTGGGAGATCAGTCATACGCACTGGGATACACAGACACACACAGGTTGGCCAGTATTCACACACCACTAAGCAGGTATTTACACTACTGCATGAGACACTTGGACACTTCACTTTTCATTGTCAGGGAGGTTAACAAGCATGACAGAAGAACATGAGGAGGTTCAGTAATTTATCCAAGTGCAGACATCTGTGGCCAAAATGCATCAGCTGTGGTTAAAAGAGTCTGCCTTCATCAGAAACTGGTTGTCTAGTCAGAATTATGTAAATGTTACTGTAAACTTCAACATGTGATAACCACAGGCTGGAGAGGCTCACACAGGAGGGAACAGATACACCTACCAAATTTCAATGTTTTACGAGGCTCCGACAATTAAACACACACGTTCCTGATGATACTTGTGCATGTTCTCTAATGTCCTGGATGACCAGGATCCAGCATCTGGGAAGCTTAGTGTCCCCCCCAAAAAGACATAAACTGTCTTTCTGTTTGACAGTGTCTGCAGCATGTTTCATACAACTCAAGATGCTGTCGGTCAGTCAGACACGCCTCCAGCTGATGTCAGTCAGTCAGACACGCCTCCAGCTGATGTCAGTCAGTCAGACACGCCTCCAGCTGCTGTCGGTCAAACACAGACACGCCTCCAGATGCTGTCGGTCAGTCAGACACGCCNCGGTCAAACACAGACACGCCTCCAGCTGCTGTCGGTCAAACACAGACACGCCTCCAGATGCTGTCGGTCAGCGATTTCAGCTGGACAGTTTCAGTTACCAAAACCAAACCAGTTGAGTGCATTCTCAGTCACACATGTCTACACTTTGGGTAATTAGACACCACATTTTTATTCTAACATGTTTGTACATTCAGCCCTCCCCTTCTTCCTCTGAGCCTGTACTCTCCTTTCACCAGGTTCTTTCCTCCTTCATCGCGTCAGACCTCCTTAAACAGCACAGAGACGCAGCTGGATTCAGATGCTGAGGCCTGTGGTGCTGAGCAGAAGATTGGGGTGTCGGGTCCCACAGGAGGCACGTTGATAAACCAGAGACCCCTGTTGCAGAAGGAGAGCGACAGAAGCCGACGAGGCTGGTCGTGGACTGTGGGACAGAACTGCTACACAGCCCAGTGGGTGAAGCAGAAGCAGGAATACAGGAGCACCCGTCCCTGGTGACGGGGAGCTGGTGTTGAGAGGCCTCGTCTCTGCTCTGGAAACTTCCACTCCCAGATCTTGTGGTTTTCTGTGAGTTCTGTCTTGGCTGGTCTCCAACTAAGATGAGTCAACCAGTTCTTCCAAACTTCCAAACTGGTGCTAGGAACCAAATATGGAGTTATTTCCATCAGCCGAACCATTAGACAGTGTTGATGTGAAGCATGGTGAGGTGGAGGAGGAGGACTGAAGCAGTAGGAAGCTCAGTTAGATGCTGCTGCTCGGGCTGGAGGTCGCAGTTCAATGTCAGGTGCATTAGAACTGTTGCAAAGGTTTGTTAACTTTACACACCCAGGATCTGAAGTATATTTAAGGCTTTTGAAAGTATTGCTTCAAACAAAGAGCTGGTCACACTGTTTACAGCGAGGAGTGACACAGGAAGTACTTTTAGGTCTAGTGGTTGTAATGACGGCCTATACTGAAGACCTCAGACAGATGACGCCAGCTGTGGACTGATGCACTGTATCTAGAACTGTCCACTTTTGCTCTGAAAACCTGAAAACCTCTTACTCCTGGAGGATTTGAGATGAAATGGATGAGTTCATTTACTGTCTGTGACTGTCTCAACAGAAGAGCTGTCACTCTCTGCTGGCGTCTGGCAGGGGGTGGGTCTTTTAGTAAGACCCAATCAGAATGAGAAATTACACGGTTCAGCAACAGTCAGTTTGTGTAATTATTTACACAGCTACAAACATTAAAGACTCTTGGAGTGTGTGGTGTATCACTGATGTGGAGGCAGTGGTGCAGATAGCTTCAGTTATGGCCTCCGATGTTTGCATCGGTTAGTAACACATGACAATGATTTTGCTTCAGTGCAGACACTGGCCTGTAGCCATGGAGCTGCTCTCTGCTTCCCTAATGAGCGGTGCCAGACTTATGAGGAATCCAAAGTGTGCATCTCTGTAGCCTTTCAACATATTGTTCTTCTGATGATGGGTAAACTGACCCCTTAGCTCGACTCTCCAAGCACGAGGACCTGATGCTGATCACTGACGTCAATGTGCTCCCTCACAGCAGGAGCACTGTGCAGGGCATGCTGGGATGTTTTATGGTGCATTTCTGCCTGTAATAAACTTGAAAAGCAACAGATTTGTACTGAGAATTATTCAAGCCGTGTTTCAGTGTCTGTCAGATCCAAACCCTGCTCTCTTTTGGCTGTGACATTTATTATTAGCTGTCCAGGGTAAGAGCTCCACTCTCCACACCACAATGACCTGAACACATGAGGGAGATGGTGCAGGTCTACCTGTCTCTGACCCAGTATCCCAGCAGCCTGTGCATGAGCAGGGGTTGTCCTGCCTCTCCACACACACACACAAAGAATCAACTCACACTTAAAAAAACAGGACTTTATTTCTATTTAAAACTCTATGATATTTTTCTTTATCTCCTTCCCCTCTACTCAAGGTCATTTTCAAGGAAATGCTGCTCAACACGCAAAAACAAATTACCTACTTGAGTTACCAGCTGTTTGCTGAGGTTATTGTATACGGTAACAGTAATAGCAGATTGAATGAGAGTCAGTGTGCTTCAGCTTTCCCACCTATAAGTCACATAGGACTTTGACCTTTAAGCAAGAGCTGATTCCTGCTCAACATGTTTTTCCTTTTCTGTCAGCTGAGGAAACCAAGGCTGAGCTCACTGGACCATGGGGACATTAAGTGCTAACGAGGAGGATGTTTAATGATTGAAACAAGAGCTGCATAGTTTCATGGGTCATGTAAAGTGAGGAAACAAAACGGCTTTGGCTCCGTTTCTTCAAACTGAATATCTGAGCCAAAAGAGCCAAATAAAGTAAGTGTTTAACGTCCTGAGAGAATCAGGACAGGGTTAGCTCATCTTAGCTTAGCATAAGGATTGGAGGTAGGGGGAAACAGCTAGCATGGCACTCCTCACCAAAGTGAAAAAGTACAGCTACAACAAACAAAGAAATCACATGTAATAAAGGAAAGAAGCAGCAGTTTATCATGTGTGCTGTGCAGGGATAAACTTTGTTGTGATGTTTAAATATATTTTTATGTTGATTTTATATTTACAGGAGGCGCTTCTGCCAAAACTGTCTCCTTCCACCGACTGTCAACATTGGTGAAAAACTCAGATTAGCATCACGGTCAATTAGCACAGATTGTGTCTCAAAACCTGATGTCAAGGTGGTAATTAAAAACATAATATAGTATAGAAGAATCTGCTTCCAGTTTTAAAGCAAAGCTAGGCTAATGAAATCCTAAATGAAGGTCAGCAATGAACACAGACATGACATGTTGGTGTTAATCTGAACATCTAACTGAACTCATTTATCTAATGCACTAATTAATCTGATTTACATGGCTACACACACACAGTGCTCCAGATCTGTTTTTCTTTGTCCCTTGAAGACGTCCATCTTTATGATCGTGTACTGTGACAGGAAACTAGAGTCCAGCAGTTCATCAACATCATCCAGATGAGTGGTCGGCCTGGGGCCTCTAGTCGGCCTCTTGGAGTAAGGAGAGGTAGATGTCGGACTGCAGGAAGCGGGGATAACAGTCTGTGTCCAGGAGCGAGTAGATGCGTTTCTGTGCGTGGGACAGAGAGGTGTGGGAGGGTGCCTGCAGCAGCTGGATGGTCAGCTCTCTGGTCTTACTGTCCAGGTTCACCTGCAACGAGACAACACAGTGACTGACTCGGCCACATGTCTGAGCTTGACTAAGATGAGGAGTCAGCTTTTATTTGTTTATAGTGTTTCTTAGCTTTTAACTGGCAGTGGCTGACACAGTGTGAGTGGTTGTGCTAATGCTAACTCCGGCTCTCTGTACTGACAAGGTTTCAGTCCCACGAGGTGACAGGATTGGTTCCTCTGGTTAGTGGCGTATAAATTGCTAACTGTCTAAATACGTTTTTAGGAGACTCATTAGTTCACTGTAGTTCGTGGTGGAAACACAAATTTTGTTTTATATGTAATGTATTTATCTGCATTAAATAAAAATATCACATGGACGTGTTAACATCTGATGGGTCTTTAATCCACTACACTCAGGGGTTTTGCAGCCTGTCTTATTTGGTCTGGTATGACTGGGCTAATTTTAGGTACAGTTGAAATATTTTATTACTACATTAGCTTTTTCCCATCTGCACTGGGGTCCTGCATGAACACTGCATTGTGCTTTGGTGGAACATCCCTGCAAACAAAACATCTGAACCAACAGCAGAGACGCAGTGAGGAAGCAGAGTGCCTTCCGGAATAATGGCATGGTTGTACCTTCAGCCTACACCCGGTGAGTCAGACTGTTTCCATCTCAAGTCCTCAGGAGGAGTTTTAGAAATTGGAGGAAAATTTATCTTGCTTCTCTCTATGCACGTTATAGTCTTTTAAAACCAGCATTTAGAAAGTCAGTAGCTTGATGTTTTAGCTGCAGTTCTTAACCAAAACTGAAAGAGATGTTTTCATAGCTCAGCCTGTTAGCTTAACTTGACCTGCCCTGAAACCTCTCCTCTGAATGGATGTTTCTAATGAGACTTCATTTGCTCAACACAAGTAATCAAATGAAATAATAACACACTACTTGTGTTCATCCATCTGATGTGTAACACCGATTATGACCTACTACATCATGGTATTATCAATACTAGCTGGACGTTTGTCAGATGCTTCATCATATTCTCAGCTTGATCAAAGTGTTCATGAAGTTGATGGGTGAACATTTGATGTGTTGACTTATGTATGTAAACATGCTGCTGTAGGTTCCATCCATTATCTATACCACTTATCTGCTGGGCGAGGGCGGTGTACACCCTGGACAGGTCATCAGTGCTTTGCAGACCAACGCACTCATAATCACGATGACAATTTAGAGTCGCCAATTAACCTGATGTTAATGTCTTTGGACTGTGAGAGGATGCAAACTCCACACAGAAAGTCCCCAGGCCCGGGGTTCAAACCTCGAGCCTTCTTGCTATGAGGCAAGTGCTAACCTGGTGCCTTAAAATAGGAACAGTGGTTACATAACCCTTAAAAAGAGCCAAAATTGAAAATGTTGTACATGCATGCATGTGTGCAGGTCATAGAATAGATTTTTAGTTGAATCCTGAGCCCAAGACTTAAAATCAAATGGTGAGGTTTTCAAAATCGCTCACCCCTTCAAAGGCTCCACATGAATTCAGCTATTGATACTTGGCTGTGACGGTAAAGAAACAGTTCAGCTTTTAAGTTCAGCTTTAAAAGCACACAGCCAGGCTGAGCATGACAGCAGGCGTGTACCTCTCGGGGGGCACCTGGCTGGATGTAGGTGTTGCAGATGTCCTTGGCCCTCCGCTGCAGGCTGAAGTTGTTGGACGAGTGTCTGTACTGCTCACAGGCCAGATAGAACTGCAGATTCTCCTCACTGAACTCAGAGCGCAGGAATGCTCCAAACACTGAAATACCAGCTAAGGGGAGGAGGAAAAGGAAGAGGGTGAGTTTGGCTTATCTGAGCACGCAACATCACATTACACACGTTACAAGAAGACGACACCCACACGCAAACAACACTGACACAGTCATCCCTCAGGCCTGATAAGGAGATGATAGATACACAAGTGCTGCTTCACAGGATCAGTGTAACAGCTTGGCTCACACACATCAGCAGCCACAACTCGCTTCAGACATGACTTCAAAGCGCTGACAGACACACAAACACACACACACCACAACATGTCACAGTTCACACACGTCAGCTGCAGAGGACAGTGCTCCATATTAGCACAGCACTGATAAGCAGGCCGAGCGACACAGAGAGCTGAGGTCAGTCCTCAGGCGGCTGAAGACAGTAGACTTAAGTTGAATAGAATAGTAGAAATAAAACAATGTCATGTCCAACACTTGACTTTATATTCAAATATTCTAATTAGACAGCTCTGACACAGTCCAGTTAATCAACAGAAAAACACAGGATACTCACGTCATACTTATGAATTATAAAACAAATAACTATCTTAACCCTCAGCCAAGTGAATGGGTGAAATATTGATTATTGCCTAATTATTGGATAATATCGGCTAACAGATGCAACTGCAACACCACATCGTAATTCATCATGTGGAAGAAAATCGTCAGTCTGCTGCTCATTGATGAACTTCTCCACTCCACTTGCCGACGATAACTGATTTGGTTTCACTTGACATCACTTTATTTACAGCACCTGTTTTTTTTGGGGGTTTTTTTTTCCAGAGACAAACTGCCTGAGTTCCTGAACTGTCACAAAACAGAGATTCTGGAGCTTTAGTGGCTATAAGGCCTATATCTCCGTACCACAAAGACTACACCACTGGTCTACATCTCCACATCTCCATCATTACAAAGTACTCCACTCCATCCAGCTCCCACAGACTGAGCATCAAATGTAGATTCGCCGCCGCAGGAAATAGTCTCCAACAAAAACACTCGTCCCTCCTGTTTGAAGAATCAATTCATCTGTTTTAGGAGAATTACTGAGCTGTTTTTCACAAATGAACTATCAAGGTGTTTTTAAAAAATGATGTCTGTGGGAGCCTGTGAGCTTGGGGCTGAGAGCCACAAACAGAGGAGGGAAGTCAGAAAGTGTTGAAAGACATCATTGGTTCTGTATTTATTTAACATTTCCATTAACCATTTATTTCACAGCCAGTTGTGAAACTGATACTAATATTAAAAAAAAAAAAAAAAAAAAAAATCAGTGTCTGTTCAACTCCTGAGACTTTATTTGTAATACTGTACTTTAACAAACATAATCATTTCAACAAAAGTTTTTTCCAAATGTGTTATTGTTCAATTTGTCCTAATATGTCACACAAGCAACTGTGCAAGAACCCTATAACTGAAAAACTGAATGTGAAATTAGCATTTAACATATGATCAATCAGGACTTAGAGTTCACCATAGCACAGAGACAGCACTGGTTAAGGTTACTAATCTCGTAATGGCCTCAGACAACTGACTTCTCTCTATACTTGTCCTATTAGATCTTAGTGCTGCATCTGACACCATTAACACCTATTACATAGAGAACATGTCACTGGAATTGAAGGAACAGCACTAGGCAGGTTTAAATCAGACTTAGATGGACTCCAGTTTGTTCATGTTAATGACCCTTCCAATGTAAAGTAAATTATGGAGTTCTAAAGGTTCTGTGCTAGGACCGATACTTTTCACCCTTTGTATGTTTTCTTTAGGCAATATTATCAGGAAGCACCGTAAACCTTTCCATTGTTATTGTTTGATTTGGAAACTGCCATTTTACAGACAAGTGGGTAATGAACGTGCTCTCTTGCTTTCCAGACTAATGGTTTCAGGAATTTCTCGGACAATCAACTTGTAGCTACCTCAAACTATCTTTAACTCATTTCAGCTCAGACTGGAGTCGTGTCAAGAAACTGTTGGGTGATAAAATATCAGCCAAGCTCTTCCTCATCACATTAGCCAGTGAATCACAGACAACTGTAAACAGACCACACGGTTTACTACACATAAAGCCAGTTAACGCTGGACGAGCTCACATTACAGCTCTGTGGGATCTGGATCTGCTGATCTGTTAATGTTCAGACTGTGTCACTGTAAACTGACTTTGCACACTGTGACGGGACACAGAGTTTTATTACTGCTGTGGTCATTTTAGTTTATTATTATTTCACCATGAGATGATGGTGGAAATGTGACCATAACAGCAGACACAGTGACTGTGATGATTACTTTAAAGACAGTTCAAGTTGATTTAACATTAAGCAGCCATAAAGTTGGCGAGAGAGAGAGATTTTAAAAAAATAAATAACATAAAAATCCACCACATCCTCCGTTTCCCCTTTTTCTAGACCCTTCCTGTCTTGTAAACAGCCACAGGTCAGGTCGGACCCTGTGAACCTAATAATAATGATAATAGTGATAGTCACCATTTATGAAAAAAACTGAAGCAGTTTTATACCAAGTTGTTCCAGGTCCAGCATTGTGACAGAAACCAGGAAATATCTTTAGCCCTGCTCCAAACTGGTGAACCTACGTCACCGAGTGAGAGAGGTTCAAAGACAGGACAAAACTGTGTTAGACATGAAGGATTGCACTGTCACAGTGTGAATGCTAATACATATACTAACCAACCAATAGAAATGGGATATTAAAGGACTCACTGACTGAGGCGACACAAGAGATGGAGGTTCAACAAAAATCAAATGTTTGAGAAAATCTAGTTGACTTGTGGCAACAGAAGCTCTGTTTGTGTGGTTAGTTATCATGGCTGCCTCCCGAAGGATGTAGCATAGCTCCCAGGTGACCTGTGACCTGACTGACTGGTGTCTTAGCCTTTGTCTCAGTAGATGTCACCGTACAGTCCACGAACATCAACACTGGTGTCAGACCCAAGTTTATCACGTCGTATTGTGGCTTGTCACAAACCTAAACATGAAACAAATATTGCTTGGTCTGTATCTGACTTGAAGCTGAAAAAATGCTTCCTCTGACCAACATTCAGTGAGTGGGACATTCTACAGTGTAAAATACATCCGTCAGAGCTGTGTCGTGTAAATGGCCTCCAAACAAAGCTCTGTGCAGCTGAAACAAACATGCAGCATCTGTGGTGAGCTGATAGTGGCCAGCACTCACCATTTATTAAAGCAGCTTCCCCAGCAACTGAGAGGAACCTCCCCTGACATACCTGAATAATCAGAGCTAATTAGAGAACTGCTCCTGATGAAAGGTTCAGTGTCTCAACCTTCAGAGGCTGCACCTGAAGACAGACTGCGTCACAGCAGTGAGACGAGCCCGTCCCATTCCCATTGTTCCCTCAAACGCGTCCTTTTCCCGGATCAACATATCTCAAGATTCATTGTGCTCCAGTAATGAAAGCAAACAAGACCGACAGAGAGCCTGAGGACTACACTGTTTAATGTGAGTATTGTACAACTGTATTAAAAACCAAAGAATTGAAAAACCAGAAAAAGAATTGAGTGTTGTTGCTGGGTGACAAGATCCACATTTTGTAACGCAACAATAAGGGCAGGAAAAGCTGGTGGCACAAAGTGAACATCCAGGCCGTCTGTCTGTTGCAGTCTACGACAGCTACCGAGGGCCACCCCTTTGTGGAGCAGGTCCTCCGAAGGACACCGCCCCTGAACTAGGACACAGCTTTTTTTTTTCTCCTTAAATTCTCACACTTTGATTCAAGCAGGTCTGAAGTCGGAGCAACTTCATGCTGCATTGAAAAGAATGGAAGCCCGGAAGCTCAGTAAGAAAACAATAATAGAGAGCAGTGAGGCGAGGAGAAGGGCGTCATGATGGGTATAGCTCTGTTGTCTCTGGCATGCCAAGTATGCTGCAGTGCTGTCGTTGTTATCAGAGGGTTCGAATCAGACTCATTCTGTTGATTTAGGCGTCAATATCAGCACAACATCAGACACTGATGAGAGCAGAGTGCACCAACAGCATCACTCTGGTGACCGAGGAATCGGTGCAGACGTGCTTCAGCCATAATCCGTGTTAATTTCAGATTGGTCAAACATCCTCCAGACTCTGCATCAGCAGTGATTTACAAGTCCTAGTGTTTACTACCTGGTCTATTCATAGAAGCAGCATGAGGGGAAGTGCTGGGGACAGTACACAGTCACCAGGGACGGCAGCTCAGAGGACGACGTCAGACAAGTTTCAGTTTATGTCCCGTTTATCCAGAATCATCCAAAATATTAACAATTTGTGTGAAACCAAAATCTCATCTCATCAAAAGCAAGAATGTTTGTGCCAAATTTCCCCCAGATGTTACCGAGATATCATGTTCACGAGAATGAGACAGATGACCTGAGGGCGTACTGCCTCCACTGCTGAGGCAATTCTTTACCTCCTCAACTAAACGCTTCAACCAACCAGTGAAGAGACCTGGGACTGTGAGAGGTTCAGTGTCAGGACACAGCAGGACTTACTTTGGCTGGCCAGCAGAGCGTTCAGGGACTCGCCCCATCTCTCCAGCTCCTCTTGACTGATGTTCCTCTTCTTGCTGTGGCCCACCTGACTCCACTGACGCATGAAGTGCAGGCGAGACCTCCGCTCTGTAGCACTGTGGACCAGGACCAGAGACAGTACCAAGAGACGCCATCGCATCCCATTTATGTTTGACTAAAGCAGTAAATGTTATGACACAAACAGTTGTCATATTCAATGTGAGATGATGGATGGTGTGATTCTCACCTGTCTTTGTGTTCTGCATTGGACAGGTTGGAGTGTGAGGAATGAGGACTCTGAAACAGAAACCAGAAATCAGCTCTGAAATCCCTCCAGGTGTCACTGTGACAGAACCACAGTCCTGGTCAAAGCACATCATTCATCCAAAAACGGCTCATCTGGATTTATTTCTGAAGGTTTTCTGGACTTCATAAGACCCAGCGATGACCACAGAGTCTTCAAACATGCAGGAGAAGAAGCCCACTTCTGAAGAACCCACTTTCTAAATATACAACTACTAAACCCACAAATCAGGGCTTTGTTTCAACCGTGTATAAGAAGTTCTCAATGGATCTGACCGAGGTCAGGAACGTAGATTGGAAAGATCTTTGGGAAAATCATTTCATTTCATCCTCACATTTTAATCATGAAATGATCAATTACAAATGTATCAATGGTTAGCCCACCCCCTGCTGGCTCCAGGTTGACAGGTGAAATAGCAGAGGATGAAACATCAGAGAGACTCAGCCACATGTTTGAGCCTCAGTCAGACCCAGACTCAGGGGCTAGCAGACATATCAGAACAATTAGCATCCCTCATTTCTTTATGTTGTCTGAGCTTATTACTGGTGGTTGTGCTAATGCTAACTCTGGCTCTTTGTACAAGATTTCAGGCCCTATCCCAACAAGTTGACAGGATTGGTCCCTTAGGTTTGTGATGTATGAATCCCTGACTGTCAAAATCTGTTTTTATGAGACTGTCATTGATTCACTGAAGTTTTTTTGTGCGACGTCCAGGGAGGGGGGAGGAGAAACTTTTAGAACTGGAGGGGCAAATAAAAGCCCTTTGCCAGGAAGCTGATGAACGCTATGACATACATGAGTAAACAAGCAGCGTGTTTGTATGATCACGTTGAAATGACCTATGTCTAATATTACAGATGTTCAGCTGTTGTGTTTGATCTAAGCTCCAGTGGTGAGGAGGAATCAGATCACCTGTGTGTTTGTCATCTTGTGGACAAATTACCAGAAAACATTGTAAAAAGCACACTCCCCTGTCCTCTGTCAGTCTATATTATATATATTATATAACAACTTTCATTGACAGAACAGATCAAATCACTAAAGTGACAAAAACCAGAAGCAATTAACACAAACTCTGCAACTCAGCTTGACTACACCCTTTTAGCTCCTCGTTTTGCTTTTAAAGCCCCAAACTGTTATGGCTTTCAGCTCAGGATCACATTGAACGCTAACCCTGCTCTACATCTGCTGAATGCGTCATCTGTGAACACCATGTCTGTTTTTACTCTCATCTAAGTTATCATTAAAGTCAATCTTTGACCTCACCCACTGTCTGGCTCAAAAAGGTTTTAAGTGTCTGCAAATAAAACTTTATGGCATAGTGAACCCAGTACCTTACAGGAGACTACTGCCCAGCAGCAAGATCCTCTTCATAATTTATGTCAATGATATTGTTCAGTTATTAAATGACTGTAATGTCTGTGCAAACGCTTGTTTGCAGATGACTCATTTTTATATTGATGGGCTGGTTCTATACAATTGGCTGCTGACAATCTACAGCTTTCTTTTAATGCTTAACACACTCACTGAGCTTAAAGTTGTGCTAAAGCCTATTGAATGCTGCTTTGAAAAGCTAAGAAATTTTATTTTGGCTGAATTCAGATTAGCACTTCACTTGTTACAGAAATTGAAAGAATCCTGGATCTGATGGATTGATTGATACATTTACTTTTGAAGTTTACATCATCAAAAAAAGGTGTGAATGGAACTTCCTGTATCGTGCAGCCTCCGTTCCCATGTACAGTAGAGGAGGAATTGTTGAAACTATATTTCTTTCTGTCCTGGACTACAGTGATATAATATATAGATATGTCACTGTTAGTACCCTGAAACCCATTGATGCTGTATATCACTCTGCTCTTTCTCTTCTGATTTATAACTGGGGATACCTTCAGTACCCATCATTACACTCTGCATATAAAGTTTGACACATCCTCTCTCTATGAGATGAGATCAATGCTGGTTAAGTTTGCTAGGATTTGGACCATTAAACCCATTAGTGCTGAATCTTAATCATACCTGTCCAAAGAGACTCTTGAGGTGCAGTTTAGCTGCTGAGAGTTTGGGTTTGTGTTGGTGCCTGTGGTGGGATAGGAAGAAGAAGGGGTTGGAGGAGGATGAGGGAGACGGGGGAGGCAGGTCGTCTCTCTCCACACTCTCAGTGCTGCCCTGGGCGGCCGGCGCCAGCTGGCCGTCGCTGTAGGCCCTGCAGCCCTCGCTGATGACACACACTCCCAGGTGGTTCTTGTCCAGTTTTCCCAGCTCACTCAGGTTCTCTGTACTGAAGCTGTGATCCCTGGTCAGTTCCCTCTGTCCCCCCTCGCCAGCACTTGCTCTGGGCTCTTGGATGGTGGGAGTCAGGCCGGGTGACATACCGTGCACCATATCTTCCTCCATGTGAGGTGTGTAGGTGCCAGACTCCCTGTTGTTCTCATAATCTGCCTCTTTCAGTGCCACCCTCCTCCAGGGAAGGAAGTCGAGATCCAGGAGGGATCCCTCGGAGCTGAATCTACGCATGGTGGCTGGATGAACAGTGACGTGTAGGAAAAGAAAGTGCTGCAAAAAACACAAGCACGGGCCAGAAATGAGGTTAAGGGGAGATCAAAAGGTGCAGTGGAGCACAGCCTGCTGAGAAAAAACACAGAGAAGGTGGAGGAAGGTTTTCTATTTCTACTCAGTATACACTTTGTAGTCACTTTATCAGGAACCCCACATTAACAGTGGGTAGTTCCTCAGTTCTTCATGTCCTGGATCTACCAGATGTTGAAACTTTCCTCTGAGACTTTGCTCCATGTTGACATGACTGAGTCACATCATTTCTGCAGTGTTGGTGACCCTGTGTCCACTGCAGACTCAGGTTCCTGGTGTTGGTGACAGGAAGTGGAACCTGACGTGGTCTCTGCTGTTGTAGTCCATCCACCTCAAGGTTGGACGTGTTGTCGACTCTGAAGCTTCTCTGCTCAGCACAGATGTCAGTCATGTCAACATGAAGCAGAGTCAAGCAGAGCAGAGGTGTGTATGTTTCCAACATCTGAATTAGAATAACCCTAATGAAGTGCACATAAACATATACACACTGTTGGCTTTGTCCATCAATCTTTACTTAATAATCCTTAATGGCAAAGTGAAAAAAAGTTTTTCAAAATTATTGGAAACCAAAAATCAATAACTGAATACAAAGGTCTTCAGACACTCAATTGAGGACTTTGTAGGACCCTCTTCAGCAGCAGGTCCAGCTTCAGTTTTCTGTCTCTGAACCTGGGTCTGGTCAGTTTAATCACAATCTTCCTGTCAGATCCTCTCAGACTCTGTCAAACTTGACAAGAAGGGACTCTGGCCTGATCTTTAGGTCTCTCCACAGATGGTCTATGGGTTCTTAGTTCCCTCGGGGATAGTCAGAGACTTGTCCTGAAGACTCTCCTGTCTTGTCTTGGCTGTTTGCTTCAGACCATTGTGAACCCGAGAGGTGAACCATCGCTCCAGTCTCTGGTTTGTGGACTTAGATCTTAGATCAGGTTTTCTTCTCTCTGTATTTGCTTGCATTCATCCTTCCCTCTGTCCTGAACAGAGTCCCTGTCTCAGCTCTTCCCAGACCCAGATCCTTCTTACATGGTCCCTCAGTTTGTCTGGACACTGGTTCTAGCAGACTCTTGGTTCCAGTCTTCTTCCTCTTCACAGTTCTTGTTCAACTGTTTACTGGGAACTATCAGAGTTTTCAGTCCTCATCTATGTCTCACCACAGTCTGATCTCAGAGGTCTACAGTTGTTAAACTGACCTGCCCTTCCCTTCCCAGGAACCAGTCTCCCACCCATTACCCCCATTAAGCTGCCTGACTCTCCCTGCCTTCCCTCCCACCAGAAACTGCCTTCATTAACTCCTGCACACCATTTCCATCTGTGCATATTCTGTATTGTTACCTGTTTTCTTGTCTGTATACAACATCTATTGCCCGTCTGCCCGTCCTGGGTGAGGGATCCCTCCTCTGTTTCTCACCATGAGGTTTCTCTTTTTTTTCCCTGTTAAAAGGGTTTTTTGTTTTGAGTTTTTCCTCAGTGGATGTGAGGGTCTAAGGGCAGAGGATGTTGTTATGATGCTATGTAAAGCCCTTTGAGACAAACTGTTTGTAAAAATTGGCTATACAAATAAAATTGCCTTGCCTTGCCTACAGAGAGTCCACTGGACCTCGTGGTCTCTGTCCTGACCTGCAGGTGAACTGAGGGACCTGAGCCACACAGGCAGACTCTGAGTCAGGTTCTAGGCACAGTTACAGCAAATAGGAAGAAGCCGACCACAGTCTGGAGCCACAGCAAGGAGCCACAGCAAGGAGTCTGAAGACTTTGGCAGATGAGATTTCTATTTTTGACTTTTAATAAACTTTGTCATTCATGATTATTGAGTGTACATTTTATAGGCAATTCTAAAATTAAATCTACAACAATAAAGAGTGAAGGCGTGTGAACAAAAACCAGTTCAACACTGTGTGTACAAAATAAAACAACCTGTATCCACGAGCATGTTCAGGATCAGGAATAATGAGGACAACAAATTACGATACTGACTTACTCTCATTTTTAACTCTTCAGATGCTTTTCATTTTAATCTTTTATAAATACACCACTCAGATGTAGGACGCAGAAAGTCAATTAAAATAAGTGTAAATCTAAATTTGATCACCTCTGAGTTTACCACTTCTTTCACAGCGTTTTGACTTAAAAGGCTCCAACTTTTACTCAGTGTCTCGAGGCGTTTTTATTATTTTGCGGGCAGCGTTGCTCCATATGTACACACACACACACACACACACACACACACATATATATACACACACACAGTGACTGAGAGCGTTCAGATAAATGGGTCATTTAACAGGGAAGTGGCCGTGGCTGCTCCCACTCCTCCACATCATGTCTGCGGTGATAACAGCAGCAGTTGACATTTGGACTCACTGGGAGTCGAAGTGCCAACGCTCTGCTGGTTAATTAACGCCAGGGTGTGTTTACCTCTTCACCCAGCTGTTACACTCTCTCCATGGCAGATCGCTCCGTCTCTCCGGATCTCACGGGCGGCGTGAGCATGAAGCGAGGGCAGAGGGTCCAGCGGTGTCAAGACAAAGTCCCCGCGGAGAGAAGAGCTCAACCTGCGGAGCTCCTGCTGCTGCCTCCAGATTTGTTCTCGGCTCGGTCAGCCTCAGACCTCAGACCTCCCTCCTCCCACAACGCGTTCGTGTGCGCACACGCATGAATTCAAAGGGCTCGCGGAAGGAAGATAGACACCAGGAAAAGTTCCCCAAAGTTTCCCCAGCAGAGTGACACTTGAGTGGCTCCTCGGGCCTCCTCCTCCTCCTCCTCCTCCTCCTCCTCCGTGGACTGCTGCCACACCTTCACTTCTGTCCCAACTTGTCCGTCACACCGACGCTCCTCTCTGCAGCCCGCCCGCAGCGCGCGCAAACACGCGCGCGCGCGCACACACACACACACACACTGGATACAGTTGAATGGAGACAAGAACGCTCAGTGTGTTAAAAGAATAAATCAGTACAACGACAAATAATAGCACCGCTACTATCACTACTAATACGTTTTAGAAATACTAATAATACTAATACTACTACTACTACTAATAATAATAATTTAGTGTCCGTTCTAAAATAGAAACACCTAGTGTTAGTGGTGACAATTGAATTAATTAGCATGTTAAACACAAACACTTTTCCCAAGTGACAACTATCAAACTATCAGAACACAAAAGCGCTCAGGCATGAAAGGGGCGCTTCTCGTGACGTCGCCGGGGTCCTATGACGTAGAATTCATTGCAGTGGTTTCTTTAGGGGTTTATTTAAGCTAGTTAGCTAACGGATCAACCTCACTTCGCACACATTAAGAATAACAGTCTCGTTTTTTTGTTTTTTTTTATTTGTCCCGGCTGTGGCAACAGCTTTAAAATTAACACCAGTACGGCTGACCGGTTTTCCTGCTGAACGTGGACAACGATCTCCCCCGGGAGATTAGCTTGTTATCGCTCTTAGCCTCCAGGTTATTGGGATTAGCAGCCGTTAGCTAGCGTGCTAACAAGCTAATAACAACAACAAGGCTCTGGAGCTGTCTGAAAACAGGTGCTGCCTCATTATTTTATCACGTTTATTAGTTGGACGGCAGATAAAAGGTTACAAGCTTCATGGCGTAGCTGCAGCTTGTTTCCTCTTCCCCCCCAAAATTCCCATTTAAAAGTGTCCATAATGCTTAATAGTAAACAGTGGCTCAATTTCCAGCTCTAACGTTATTATTTCACATATCCAGAAATATGGCAGAGTCCAGCGACATGATAGAAGTCACCGTGAAGACTCTGGACTCCCAGAGCCGGAGCTACAAAGTCAGAGGCGAGGTAATGCTCTTACTCTGATTTAAATACAGCCCTGTTCTGACCCCCCTCTTTCCTTCCCCTCCCGTTTCAATGCAAGGTAGTGTGTTGTGTGTTGTCCCCCAGCTGACTGTGAAGCAGTTCAAGGAGCACATCGCGTCATCAGTGGAGATCCCAGTGGACAAACAGAGGCTGATCTACCAGGGCAGGGTGCTGCAGGATGACAGGACACTGACTGAGTACAGTGAGTAAAGGAGACATGGCATGAACAGTGAGTGTGTTTGTGTAATCTGCAGGCGGAAGTTAAATTTCCACCTCAGCATCGTCAGACCTGATATATGTGTATGTGTGCGAACAAGATCTGTTTGAAAATGACAAATGGTTTTTAGGAGATAAAAATGAAGTTGTAATAAGAAATGTCTCTTGTCATAGCATATAGCATATAGCAAAGATAAATGTTTCATGATAAAAGGGCTGTTCAATTATAGCAAAAATTATAATCGGGATTATTTAACACAGTACTCATTAAGATTAACACTGGGCTTTCTTGAAATGTAAATACAATTTAAAGGAAAAATAAATCAAATAAAATAAATCAGATACATGGTCTTTCCTGACTATATACAGACAGAAAGGATGGGTATTGTTACAATTTTAATGGGACTAATATTTTGATCAATCTGCTACTTTAACTGTACTTTTTGTTTTTTGTACACAAAATAAAACACACACAAAAAAAACACAGAATTAACAGAACAGAATTAACATTACACAATGATTTACTACAAGTACTTTTCTCCACCATCGTCACTAAGAGCAGACTCTGTGCTCTAGCTTGTGAGACAGAGCTGCCCCCGCCCCTCACACACACACACACACACACACACAGGGTTCAAAATAAAGATGCAGATGAACTTTTACGGGGAATGGTTTTAGTACAGGGGTTGAAATTTGTATCATATCAATTGCTTCTTCTCGATTGTCTTGTTTTTTGTGTTGTGCTACTGAGAAATGCCTGAGATAGCTAATGTAAAGTTAATTTATCAAGTGAAATAGAAAGTCATACTCAAATAGTGAATGTCTCACAGATGTAATGGAGTCCATCCCTGTGTTTCTCCTTCAGATGTAGATGGGAAGGTGATCCATCTGGTTGAGCGTGCTCCACCTCAGGCATCCATGTCCGGCTCGGGTGGTGCAGGCGTTTCCGGTGGGGCAGAGGGCAGCAGCAGCCACACCTCTTCCCAGGGTGCACCACATGACCGCAATGCCAATAGCTATGTCATGCTGGGGACCTTCAACCTGCCTGTCAACATCATGGACCCTCAGCAGATACAGGTGAGGAAGAATCTGCTGCACAGAGACCAGAACCTCACTGTACTTTTCTTAAGAGAAGAATGGTTTCATGCATCGTCACGGCTGGGATTTGTTTCATAGATGTCAGTTCAGCAGATGATGGCTGGAGTCGGTGAAACCGGGAGGAATGCCAGGGTCAGCACCAGCTCTGGGGTAAAGGCTCAATAATCATGATTCATGTCTTACCTTTCTCTCTCACCCTCCCTGTGAGGCTGACACATGTCTGTGTGCGCAGAGCAATGGTTCGGTGGACGTGCAGATCAACCTGGACCAGTCAGTTCACAGTGAGCCCAGGATGAGGCTGCAGCTGGCTGAGAATCTGCTGCGGGACGCTTGCTCTCTGATCCACAGACTGGAGGTCCAGTATACACTTTTAGATAACAGTCATTAATGTAAGTAAGTTATTCCTCTCAGAAATGTGGAGTTTATTCTCACGGACTCTGTTTTTCTCTTCTTTCTATTCAAGTGTTTTCTATTCATGTATGTTGTTTTAGTTTGGCCACTACAGCTCCCATCATGCTTCAGGTGATGTAAACGTGAGATGTACTTTAGCAGCACAGAGGATAATAAAATACTCTCAGTGCAGAGTTAAGATAAACAGGATGTCTCTGTATTTTGAAGAAAAAATCAAGTGAGGGATGTGGATGAACTTGAGCTGGAGCTCTTACCAATAAGCACATTATTAAGAACAAATAAATGATATTGTTAGTCACATTGTGGAAGTGTTGAGGCAGCAGGAGGACTCTGAGGGCTTGATGAGTCTGTGGCAGTGAGAAGTCACTGTGCTGGGAAGTGAGCAGCAGTAATGATGATAACACTGGTGATAGAACAGTGACACTAGTCTTTTACTAACTGTGCAGTATGTACATGTAATCTAACCTACCCAGTCTTATCACAACATCCTGTACAGTTTATTCTCAGACTCGCGTCACTATGACTTCAGTATTGTTTCTTTTTTTTTTGTAAAAACATTCTTCTTCAGGTTTCTACCTTTTTCCACACAAATAACTGTGACAATATTTGTAATGTCATGACCAAAAACATTTCTTTTCTTTTTTCTTTTTTATTTAAAGGGACCATGGGTTTAAGGGGCAAAAAAATGACAGAAGTATAATAAATGAATACAGAGATAGATAATTTAGGTAAAACGCTACCAGTGTCAAGTGTCAAAGTAGATAAGCGAGCATCACTGAAAAAGGCAAACATATTCTGTACCAGATGAAGTAGGAGGATCTGTCCAATCACGATATCCAATCCAGCTTTAAACTGAACGGTCACAGTGAATACATGTAACAAAAATATAGGCATACAGTTTAAACAGTCCCCTCACATCATCACTTCACCTCCACCTCACTGTGGCTCTGATAGTAGATATCACATCCTGTAGAATCTGAACCGGACAGCATCTCTGAGACAAGATCAGACATTTTAGAGAAGGAAGTGAGTGATCTGGTAAATTGGTACATTCCACTGACTCCACCCGTGTGTGTGTGTGTGTGTGTGTGTGTGTGTGTGTGTGTGTGTGTGTGTTGTAACATATCTGTGTGTTGCAGGGGGTGTCCAGTGACGGCAGCTCCCACTCAGAGCCAGAGGCATCTCAAACGTCTTCTTCCCCATCATCATCATCTTCCTCCTCTGTTAGAGGAGCTGCAGCACCACAGCCCATGGACACCAGCCTTCCTCCTGCTCCATCATCCTCCACCTCCACCCAGACTGAGGGAGCAGCCAACACAGGGCCCAAGTAAGTCAGAGCCTGAATGTTCCCTCAACACCTGGTATTAACAGGTGACCTGTATCTGATAAAACAACTTTTTTCATAAAACATGGGTGATAAATATTCCATATATATAATAAACAAAACAAATGAGGTTAAATGTTGAAATAAGAAAACATGGCAGGAAAACACAAGTAGAGAAAGTTGAGACATTGAAATAATGAACTGAGTACGTCAGAATAAATGATACTCAGACATAAACATATAGAGTTTCCTGACATGGGTCTGTTGTTTCTATATTCATGTGGGTCTGCCAGGGTTAAACTGCAGCAATGTGTCCCTTTTAATGTTGCTGCAGCAAGGAATTGTGGGTCAGGTGTTTCCTATGGTAAAGGAGATGAGATAGGAAGCATTGAGGCTCCTTTCCCCATCACTTAGAGAACTGGGCTGGCTCTTATCATGACTGACTCTCAAATACTTCAGGTCCTTTCACTCACTTTAGAACCTTTCAAATAAAAAAGACTTTTCCACCACAGCCACTGTTCATCTCTCAGGAAGGAGAGACTGTGACCATGTGTCCTTATACTTGATTGGTTGTTGGAGGTTGATTGGTAAAATCACTGTCTGTGCCACAAGATATCAGGACCAGGGACGTCTTCATCAGGATACATAGGCTCTGAAAGTGTGATCAGTCAATATTAGAATTGAATGTTCATTCGTTTATTCATTCATTAGGATATAATATTGAATGCTAAAGGAAACGCTGAGCACTGTGCAGGAAGTGGTATACAGCATTTATACATCTGGCTGAGGAAGGAATAGATGTCATAAAAACGGCTTTAACCACTTTGTCTCTGTATGAATCAAATGGTTTCATATTTTTGACTTTTTGAACTAAAGAGCTTATGACCAAACAGCTGAGACACCACAGTGACAGTCAGCAGCCTCCAGCCTGCACACTCAGACTGAGGGAGGAATCAGACATCCACTGTGGCTGAACTGAGTGAAGTTTCTCTATCTGGACCAAACGCACTGATCCAAAACAAAGAGTCCACCTTCAGAGGAAGGTGTTGCTCAGTCTGAGAACTCCACTGTAACTAATCATCACTGAACCGAACTTGACACAGGACATTTGCCTTAGAAATCCTCAGTGTTAGTTTCAGCTTTGTGTTTCCGTGACAGTCCTGCAGGTCTCAGCAGCTCCTGATGTCATCACTGACTCAATATCAAAACTTAAATCTTTTTTTTTTTTTTTTTTTTAATCTCAAATGAGCAAAAGATGCAGAAATGCAATCAAAACAATCAAAAATTCAGCCACTACTCATTGTGTCCAGCCTTTTCATGCTTCAGTACACAGTTGATAAGATGTAGGGCAGCAGGTTTTAGGGAATCCAGACGCCATCGTGTCACATGTCAAACCAGTGTTCACCAGCTCTTAGTGCTGACCCCTCCTTGTCCTGTGTCTGTCTTCAGCCACCCAAGTCCAGCAGAGTTTGTGGAGGTCCTGTCCGAGGTCAGGAGGGTTGAGGAGAGGCTCCGCCCCTTCATAGAGAGGACCCACTCGATCCTGGGAGCGGCCACATCAGCAGACTACAACAACAATGTAAGAGGGGAGTGCAACAGCAGCAGCACTCACATCGCTCAGTTACATCCAGGAATATGACACATTCAAGTGATAGTTGTGGTTTTTTTGACATGTGGTTGTGTGGGGTGAGTGATGAGCTGCAGGAAAACCTGTTTTGATGAAACACTGAAACAATATCCAATATCTGTTTAAATGTAGCTTCATTTAGAAGATTTTCAGAGATTTATCTTCCTGTTAAAACAGGACTTTCCTGGTTCTACATAATACACATATGTATTGGTTGTAAAACGTTTGATTCAATTATATTGATTGTATTGAAGTCTATGGGAAAATGTCCCTATTTCTCCCTTGATTTATTAGCTCAGTAAACATTTTCCTAATGAGTTTATGGTCTCAGTCTCTAGTTTCAAGTCTTCAATACAACATGGTTTTTAATGTAGCTTTCATTTAGAAGATTTTAAGCTTTTTGTCTTCCTGTTGGCATCCCATACAGTGTAATACAGTAGAGCTCTAGGTGTCTTGTGAGAATGAACACAGTAGTTCAGCGGTTGAGAAATATGTAGAACCAAAGGAAAGTGCTGCTTTGAGGGGAAGATGCAGCTCCAAAAATATATTTTCTTTAATGTTATTTTTGGCAGACTCATTCATCTCACATACAGGTTGGTTACAGAGCTTGTCACTCAGCCACTCAGTCACCTCTCCTGTAACAGCAGCTACAGGACTTTTAGCAGCTTAGGTCCCGCAGAGTAACGAGTGCTATCACAACTTTGGCATCGAGTTGTCGGTTGTCATGATGTTGCTTTCACTGTAAAACACCCTTTAAGCCTTGTCTAAAACTTTTCTACAAAACTTTACAAACCGAAGCTTGGACCTTTTGTATCGTGGTTCCTGTCCATGTGCACACTGTGGTTAGACTGGTCTGAGAACAGTTTAAACAGAGAATGCAGGTTTTTACTGAATGAGCTGACTGGACAGCTCTGATCCAGCTGTGAATCAAATGGCTACAAGGGTGGGAAATGTGGGTTTTTGCAGGTGTTACATACTGCACATACAAAGTAGAGATAAAATTATCTGACGTTTCCTTTCACAGACACAAGAGCGAGAGGAGGATCAGCGCATTCTCAACCTGGTGGGAGATGCTCTGCGTCTTCTAGGAAACACCTTGGTCGTCCTCGGTGACCTGCGTTGCAACCTAGCGACATCTCCTCCACGTCACCTGTATGTGGTTCGGCCCATGGCCCACTACACCCACCCTGTTCTGCTCCAGGCCGGTCTGCCACACATGCCCATTCCAGTAGGTTCCCAGCACTATAATTCAGACAGAGCAGAGTTGTTTATGTTTGTTGTGGGTCTCTTTATGTTCAGATGATTGTGAGTGGGTTATGTGTGTTTGCCTGACATTGACAGACATCTGTCTGGTTTCTCACTCGTGCTAATTTTTAACTCTGAGCTCCTGGCATCATAGTTCACTCGAAGCTCCTGACTGTAAAAGCATATTAGAATATAAGATCTGACTCAGATCAGATGGACTCGTAATTCCCTGTGAAGTGAGAAGACATTTATTAGAGTTGAGTTTGTGTTGAGTAGAGAAGCAGCTGAGCTTTTATTTCAGGGAAATCACCCTGAAATAAAAGCTCATGTGTAACCATATTCACTCACTGAGCTCTTTATTAGGAACCCCATACTAATAGAGATAAGAGTGAAAAACACATCTGCTTTCTGTGGATATAAAGCAACCATTGCTACTCCAGCTACGTCTAACCAATAGCAGACTGCTAACCAGGAGGATCAGGATAGTTCCCAATGTGCTGGGCTGATTATTGTGTCAGCTAACAGCATTGTGTTATATAGATTAGGCTGCTAAACTGGGTCATCCAGCCTGAACTGTACGCTCATGGCCTCTTATCTCTTCCAACGTGCAAGCTGCATCCAAGTCTACACTTGCAGTAGGGGGATAATGAGCAGCCCCTCCTCTAGTGGTCCAAACCCAGTGTGTCTTGAATTGTAATTGGTCAGCTAATGAGCCAATAACAGCTCTGGATTTTCCATTGGGCTCATCCGGAGATGCTAATACTCTCTCACCACTCACTGTTCAGACTGGTTTGAAGCAGCAGCAGAAAGAGAGAGAGAGAGGTGGAGCAGAGAAGTTGGACACTGAAAATAATTTACAGTACTGGGCAAAAGTTTTTGCATCCAAGATTTGTTGTTTTATCAATACTATCATGAGCATATATAATTATTTCTCAGTCTCTTTATTAGAATAAAACCAGAAAATACAGGAAATGTGTAGCAATCAGAAAAACAGCTTCTATAGGCTGAAGTGGTGAGTATTTAGTGTGACCTCCCCTTACAATAGAATTACAGTTCCTGTTAACACTATTAACACCATGCTGTCTCTGATCCCCTTCTCTGTCTCTCTCTGTCTCTCTCTCTCTCTCTCTCTCTCTCTCTCTCTCTCTCTCTCTGTCTCTCTCTGTCTGTCTCTCTGTCTCTCTCTCTCTCTCTCTGTCTGTCTGTCTCTCTCTCTCTCTGTCTGTCTCTCTCTCTCTCTCTCTCTCTCTGTCTCTGTCTCTCTCTCTCTCCCTCACTCCCTCTCTCCCTCTCCCTCTTTGCAGTTGCCACAGACCTTGTGTCTGGTTCTGCTTGAGGTTTCTGCCTCTTAAACAACAGAAACCTCCACTGTCTGTGCTGCTCTTGGTGGGAATTGTTGGGTCTGTAAATGATTTATAGTCTAGACCTGGTCTATTTGGAAAGTGCCTTGAGATAATCTGTTGTGAATTTATAAATAAACTCTGACTTGACTTAAAATGTTCCAGAATAACATCAGCGGACCTGATTTGTGTCTGACCCGCTGCATGTCATCCCCTCTCTCTCCCTGACGTCTGACTTTCCTATCTCTCTCTGTCACTGCAACTGTCAAAATAAAGGCTGTACCTATGTGTACTTATAATTTTATAGGGGTATAGTGTCCCAAGCTGCTGCTGCGTCTGACAGTGTGTTAGTCACACAGAGAACATGGTTCCCTCTGACTTGTTTTTGTTCTGATCTGATCTCATATTTATAATAAAACAGTGTTCTCCAGGAAGCCAGCTGGCCACCCTCTTTTCATCCTAATGTTTATCACATCCTGGCCTGAGGGCCCGCCCACCAACATAGTGGGACAGTGTTTGGAGTTCTTATCTCATCAGTCAAAGCTTTGATTGGCTCTATATTTGTATACATTAGCTGCCTGGACAATCTCAGAGCAGTAATGTCGCCATGAAGAGTTACCTTTGGCTCTGAAAGTAATGTGACCTGATCTGTTACATGACTTACACTGGAAGTAAACATTCCTGTCTCTCCAGATCAACTTAGGAACAACAGTAACTATGACATCTAACGGGAGACAGACGGCTGAGGGACAACGGCAGCCGTCTCAGGGCTCTGCCCAATCAGATCAACAGGCTACTGACCAGGCTCCACCCATTCAATCCAACGGGGCGGCTCATCAACAGGGACAGGGAGGACCTCGAGTGATCCGGATTACCCACCAGACCATGGAGCCTGTGGTCATGATGCAGATGAACATAGATGGTATGTGAGCAGCCAGTGTTTACAGAGGCTTGGAGAGTTCAACATGCTGCAACTTGAGAAAACACAAGCAATGTCAGAAAACATCTCATCTGTTCGACAACACATGAGCTGCAAATACTCGCAACACAAGCAGACACACACATGCTGCAAGTAGCACAGACAACAACAGAGCAACATTAGATTTATATTTTCTGACTTTACTTGTGTTTTCTCTGTTTAGATCCCAGAGAGCAAAATAAATCCAGCCTATATTTGACCCAAATGCTTGTGTGTACTCTGGCCCAGTATACACCCGGTTCCACAGCCCATGTCTGGCCCATATCTTGCAGGGTTGTCAGATTCATCTTCATATGTGCGATGCTATAGTTATGTATAATGTGAGGATCATACTGAAACTCCACCCTGTCTCCACCTTCCTGTCCTCTCACCAGGCGAGTCTGCAGTGGGGTCTCAGGTTCCTGGACAGCCAAATGCTGCAGGTCCCGGACAGCCCGGTGAGTGCTGCTCTGTGATTGGGTAGTTTGTTGCTATGGTATGGCAGTCTCTCCTAACGCTTTGGGTCAGATCAATTTTAAGTGGATGTTCTGAAAGAGGACACGCCCCTGTGTGTTCAGGAGTGACGCCAGTCCACTTCCCAGGGCTGCCCCCAGAGTTCATGCAGGCCATCGTGCACCAGATCTCCCACCAGGCTGCAGCCATGGCTGCTGCAAGCTCAGCGGGACACCCAGAACAGATGGGGTCTGGCCCTGGCTCCACAGCCAGCGCCGAGGCAACTGCTTCCCAACAACCCGCCCACCCTGCTCAGGCCAGGGTGGTCATCACCAGACCCTCCTTCTCCCCGCGCATCCCTCAGCCTGTGGGAACGAGGGGAACCACCATTAACCTGAGGGCCACAGTGCCCACAGCTGGCCAGCAGCCAGGACAGGTAACACCTGTACGAATTTTATAATTGATCATTCTGACAAATATGGTCAATATGACATTAGAAAACAATTCAATTCAATTAATTAGATTTAATTTAAATGTCCTAGGGACCTGGGTAATGACAAACAAAAAGGAGCATGTGTTAAAATGTTAATATTCTGTGGAGAAAATCTAACACACCCCCCCTCCCCTCGAGCAGGGCACACCTCTGGCTCCCTCCTCCCTCACCCAGATGATCAGTGGTCTGGTGGGACAGCTCCTGATGCCGGGACAGCCAGGTCAGTGTGGACTCATCTCTACAGACAGCCACAGGTTGTGTTTATGAACCAGTTCTAAACTAAACCAAACCTGCTGTTTGGTATCCTATTAGGAAATTAAGGAAAAGCGTTTGTGGAAGAAGACCATTGCTTGTGGCCAAAAGCTCTGCAAAAAGCAAGTTAGTGACAGCTGAAGATTTTACGTTGGCAGCATCAAAAGAGAACCTACAAGCTGAGAGTTTCTAATGCCACTCCTCCACAGTAGCCACACCCTAATGCTTTATGGTCTATTTTCCTCTAAATGGGACCATTGCCATAAAAAATAAAGATCATATTGTATTGAAGACTTGAAGTAGGGACATTTTCCCAGAGACTTCAATACAATCTGACTTCTTTAACAACCAGTGGAGTCGCCCCCTGATGGTCATTAGATATGAAGGTTTAAGGCTCTGCTGTGTGATTGACAGACTGCACCACCCAATCAGGATAGAGTACAGAGCAGCTCACTCCTCCACAGCTCCATCTTCTCCTCTAAATATGGTTTAAAAAATCCAAGATGGCTGAAGGATAAATTACAAACTGGAGGCTTCAAAACAGCAGCCTCAGATCAAACACTGGTATCATCACTGGTCTCTAAAAACAAGTATGGGTTCAGCTGGTCTCAATTTGTCCTGGTCTGTCCTCCAGGCGATCCTGTCTCGACCAGCTCTCCGTCCTCCTTCTCTGCCTCGACTTTGTCCAATTCCTCCACTATGCCCCCCCCACCTCCCTCTGCCAACACCTCTGGACAGACATCCACCCACACCACCAGTACAGCCTCCGTGGGGCAGCCAGCAGAGGGCAGCCCCGAGGGGAATCTGGCCCAGCTCCTTGGCTCTCTGCTGGGAGGAGCAGCTGGGCTGGGGGGTCCTGGCTCTGGACCGGCTCCCTCCATCACTGTGACACTGCCGGGGGTGCCAGGCTTCTTCCAGGGCATGTCGGACTTCACACAGGTGAGTTCACCCAAGGCTGAGGCGGTTTACCGAAAGCATGTTGACTAAGACCAGAAAGAGAGCTCCCTGTCTTCAGAACCACCTTTTACTGGTCTATAAAACTCTTTATGGTTTTAATCCCACTTGTGTATCATATATGCTGTTAATCCTATAAACCCTCTACACCAACAGAACAAGCCTCAATACCAGTTTGAACATCTTTTGATTCAAAGTGTTTGGTGTTTCATGTCCAGACCCCTCCCAGTGGCCCTGGTGCCCCAGCCCCCCCTCCATCCACCAGTGCCCCACCCCAGGACAGCAGTGGTGCAGGCACAGACTCTCTGAGCCCTGAGCTGTTCACCGGCATCGTGCAGGGAGTCCTGTCCACCATGATGAGCTCTCTGGGGGCACAGCAGGGCAACGGAGAGAGCATTGCCCAGTTCATCCAGAGACTGTCCCAGACCAGCAACCTGTTCACTCCTGGATCTGGAGATGCTGTGGGTGAGTTGGGAAACAGTCACCACGCACAGACTCACATCTCTCATCATTTACGTCACTGACAGACCCTCTCTCAACCTGGCAGGGTTCTTTGGTGACCTGCTGTCCTTGGTCTGTCAGAGCTTCTCCATGGTGGACATGGTGCTGTTGCTTCATGGGAATGCACAGCCCCTGAGCCGCATCCGGCCCCAGCTCACCAACTTCTTCACTGAGCACTACCTCCAAGGCCGAGAGCCCACTGACGCCAACATAGCTGTAAGTCACGTTTCTCAGGTGGCGTCATGTGACACCTGTTGGTCAGAGTTGTTACAGTGAGGACTTTCCCCCTTTGTTCTCTCTGCAGACAGCAGCTGAGGACCTCATCAACGGGCTGGAGGAGTACATAGCTGAGAGCTTTGTAAGAACGACCTCTCATACAAACACAGACAGGCCCTGTTCAGACCTGGTACTAACATTCATCTCTGGTGATCTTAACAGAAGTGGACACAAGTTCAGGTGAACACCTCTGCTGAGGTCCTCTGAAGGACCTTCTCCTCTGACACAGTCTGATTAGTCCCAACACAGTCATCACACATCATGAATCCAAAACACTTGAGTTTCAAAGGGATGAAACCTGATTTCACTGTAGAGCTGTGAGCAGAGGCCTGATTCACTCAACTGCTCCATACAGCTCTGTCTCTCTCTGTCAGTCTCTCTATCTCTCTTTCTCTCTCTCCCACAGATAGAAGCACATTGACAGCAGACCGGTCAGTCTGATTGGCTAAAAACAGCACAAACCTGTTCATTTGAATGTAAAGATGGGAGGTTGGAGGAGACTGAGACACATTTTAAAGCATATGTGAACTGACCACTAATGATCTGATCACTGAAGACGCATGTTAATACCAGGTCTGAACAGCCCCCCCCACCACACACACACACACACACACACACACACACACACACACACACACACAGACGTTGCAGTGCATGTGATGTACTGAGCGGTGCATTGTGTGTCCAGGCCACAGTGACGGTGCGAGAAGGCGTGGACATCGTTCAGACCAACCTGTCCTTCCTCAGGCAGCAGTTCACACACATGGCCTCACACATCCTGCGCTGCAGCGGTAAGTCAGCGACCTCAAGCTCAGGCTGAGGACACACTCACCCTGAAGACCATGGTATGGTGTTATAATTAACCCTGCAGTCACTAATGGGTTATCATGGCGTCTCAAAAGCCCCAGAGAAGGAAAGCAGCCTAACTGGAGTCAGCCCCCATCAGCTGCATACTACTTCACCATTTACAGTTATTGAATCTGTGAGCTTGTGTTGACTTACAGTTTAAACACTACACTTATAAATATCACTGAAGTCCAGCAGCATATTCTCACACACAGTGACACCAGTGAACACAACAGCTGCTGCTGTACAAACAAAACACATCTGGATTTCTGTTAAACTCACACTGACAGGACCAATACTTTGATCTGAAGCATGACATGAAATGAAGAGTATTATCGCTGGACCCACACATTTTAAATAGCTTTTCTGCCATCTACAGCCTGACCTTTCTTGTTTCCCTTGATGCAAAGTCATCAATTATATCATCAGATGGAATCTGTCCAGCAGTTACATGGTTAATACTGACCACAGTGAGGTCAGAGTTCAGAGAGATGATCTGTCTGTGACACTACAGCCCTGTTCTCTCAGGAGAATGAAGGAGATGTAGCTTATTTAGTATCTTTTCCTAGTCTGACTGATTTTACTAATTGCATTAGTACTGCACAGAGATAGAAATGAGCAGTTTGATGGAGAGCCCTCCAGTGGAGAGACCTGTTGTCACACTACCCCCTGCCCCCTCACATCTGCTGCAAGGCTGCTTAAACTAACAAACCACTCTGACCCCTGACCCACACACTGTCATGATCACATTGATTTGATGAGCAAATATACATGGTTTTTTTTTTTTTTTGTTTTTTGCCATTGGGGTGTGACTCACTGAAATTTTGGCCAATCAGGACTGATTTCTCCCACTGACACTTGCTGAATGTGAGACTTGAACCCAGTGTTACTTCATTATCTAAAACTTGGAGCTCAGCGTTGTATCTGATTGATTTGGAGGATCCTGTCGTCTGATGAGAGGACGAGGAGGCATGACTGGTTCTCTGTCTCGTCTTCCTCCTGGTGCAGATCACACGTTTGGCCCCCGCCTGCTGCTGCTTTGCACTCAGGGCCTGTTTGAGTGTCTGGCTCTGAACCTGTTCTGCCTTGGGGGAGAGCAGAGGGCTCTCACTGCTGTCATCAACCACCGCATCGTCAGTATACATCCCCTCTAACTTCCACATGATGCTGCGCTCATGTCATGCATGTGCGTCACTGCATGTGTCTGTGCCCTGTGTGTGTTTGTGTAGAGGAGGATGTCTGCAGAAGTCAACCCCAGTCTGGTCAACTGGCTGACGGGGATGATGTCCCTGAGGCTGCATGTCATCCTGGAACACAACCCAGTCACCGAGGACCAGATCCAGCACTACGTCATCTACACACAGGTGAGAGGCACAGGATCAGGTCACTGGATTAAATTATAGTGAAGACTATCAAAATAAATATGCACAAAATAATGATAATAGTAAGAGCAGAACTTATCAATACTACGGACTTTATGCGCTAACAACACTGAGAGGTGTGATATTGAGGCTCAGATTCAATCAACGGTTCCAAACGGTGTGATTTCAGGGTGATGTGAACCAGAGGTCAGAGGCTGAGGCACAGCAGCCGTCAGAGACTCCCAGTGTGGAGGTGAGCTTGGTCCTGTCTCAATTCAAACACACTGTCCTGAATCTTTGCTTCAACCATCTCTCTGCTGTTGGTCCAATGTTAACCTGTGTCTCAGTGCAGAGCTCAGTTCACATGTCCACCAGGACCAAACACTCCACACTTTAAAGACATTGATGACAACTCCCTGGCTCGGCCTCTTTAACTACATCGGCACCGAGTCCTTGTGTCCATGATTTGCAAAAAAAAAAATCACATTGCAGTTTCAGTTGAAATGATCATTTTGTGATCGTGATCATGATCATGATGTAGCTGTAGATGTAAAATGTACACTAAAGAGAACTGGGAGCCAGTGGAGAGAGGCCAGGACAGCGCTGATGTCCTGAAAAAAAATCTGTGAAAGTGGAAAAAGATCACAAAAAATAATAATACCAGTATTATTGTCTAAACTGGGTTGATCAGTGTGATGAGACTTCTCTGTCTCCATCCTCTGTCAGAGTCCGTCTCCAGCTGCAGCCACTACAGCAGAGGAGGCCATGGCTCTGTCAGCTGACAGCGAGGAGAGGGGAGCACCTCCTGGAGACAGCAACGCTGTGTCAGGGGACGCTCAGTGTCCTGCTGTGGCCCCGATGGGCCGAGATGGGGCGGCCCCTGAGGTGGAGCCGTGGGCGGCAGCTGTTCCTCCTGTAAGGAGCGAGGGTTTCCCTCTCAGCAAGTGTCTGTCTCACAGCTACTGTTACTGTTCATGCCTCGTGCTGCTGTAAAGTGCCGTCAGTTTGGCTCCTGACTGAACCACCGTGTCTCCTCAGGAATGGGTTCCCATCATCAGACACGACATGCTGTCTCAGAGGAAGATCAAAGCCCAGCCGCCACTGTCTGACGCCTACCTGCACGGGATGCCCGCCAAGAGGAGGAAGGTGAGCAGCACGGTGTCACTCCGTCAGAGGGCCGGTTGTTTTACATCTGTTCTACCCCTGCAGAGGAAAAATCTGTGTTACAACAGCCACTGGAAAAAGTGAGGGAGGTAAAAACAGACAGATTTCAAGGCTGAAAGTAGAATACAAAAACACACTATGTGCTGCAGCCACATGGTGTTTAACCCTGACCCTGACCCTAACCCTAACAGACTCAGACTCAGGACTCAGACTTGGTCTTGGAAGTGTACAGGTGCTCCTCACCTTTGCCACGTCTCTGTCAGCATGTGTCCAGAAATGTCCTGTCTCCCCCCTCAGACCACCCAGTGTGAGGGACCACACCTGTCTCTGTCAGACGCCGTGAGCCGAGCCGCTCGGACCGCTGGCGTCCTGCCCGTCACCACCCCAAACAGCCTGCAGGGGGAGCTGGAGAGGCCCGAGCTACAGGAAGCCTATACCAAACAGGTAGGGGCAGACTCAGAAACGAGTCAGGACAGCCTGACGTTAAACTCATCTCAGATGCAGTGATGCTGGTGACGTCACACAGGCTCTAATACAAAAGAAGAGTCCACAAGTCTGAGAGTCTCCACACTTCTGAACGTTTAGTCCTCTCCGCCATCATTCATAAAAGATAACAAACTAATAGGTCTTTTACATTCACTCATCTCTCAAAGGCTTTTATCCAAAGTGACTTACACTGAGGGACATCAGGGCAGCTTCAGGGCAGTAGAGGCTTAGTGGTGACATTAAGGAAGTTCAGGTGAGGAGTCAGGGCAAGGCAAGGCAATTTTATTTGTATAGCCCATTTTTACAAACAGTTTGTCTCAAAGTTCTTTACATAGCATCATAACAACATCCTCTGCCCTTAGACCCTCACATCGACTGAGGAAAAACTCAAAACAAAAAACCCTTTTAACAGGGAAAAAAAAGAGAAACCTCATGGTGAGAAACAGAGGAGGGATCCCTCACCCAGGACGGGCAGACGGGCAATAGATGTTGTATACAGACAAGAAAACAGGTAACAATACAGAATATGCACAGATGGAAATGGTGTGCAGGAGTTAATGAAGGCAGTTTTTGGTGGGAGGGAAGGCAGGGAGAGTCAGGCAGCTTAATGGGAGTAATGGGTGGTAGACTGGTTCCTGGGAGGGAAGGGCAGGTCGGTTTAACAGCGGATAACCTGCTGTGTCTCTGTCCTGTCAGGTGAAGAGCGACATCAAGGAGCGAGTGCGAGATGACCCGGACTACAACGCCCAGAGGTTCCCCAACACGCACAGAGCTTTCTCTTTAGAAGACTCCTAATCATCCACAGCCATGTGCCACAGAGGAGCGAAGCCAGATCCAGACCGGAGGAGCGAGGCCAGGTCCAGGGCAGCTACCTGCAGCATGGAACTCTGGTATATGTAGTGTGCTAACATCCCATTGTAACCGAGGCCTGAAAGGATGACAGCTGCTGAAGGCTTCCTCCTCTCCTGCCGTAGTCTGGTTAGAATGGAAACACCTGCAGACTGTGGACCCTCCATGGCACATGGTCTGAGGACCTATGAGCTCCCTCCGCTCTGACACCTCTGAGAAACTAATGGTGGAGTCACGTGGTCAAGTGTCAGAGTCCTAAACACTGAACATAAGATCTGGCAGCAGCAGCTCAGTGCAGAAGAGGACTGGGGCCACAGAGGCAACTAATCCTCTTCTGAGGTGGTCTAGCCATCACAGATACAGATGGACCAGGACCAGGACCATCAGGACCAGAACTGAACATCCAGTCCTAATGTTCAGAGAAAAAAAACATGAGGATAAATGTACATTCATAGTTGGACTACGCGAGTAGAGCTGCTAATAATAATTATAACAGTTATTTTATACGGCTATGAAGAAGTCATAAAACCAGGAAAAAAAATTGTGAAGAGATGAAATAAAGATAAATGAAGAAGAAAGTGTCAGAGTGATGAGAGTAGAGTGACAGTCAGGGCTCCTGTTCTCTCTGAACGTTCAGACTGTGGTCCTGATGCTCCGTCACACTGAGCACTGCTGCTCCATGTTGCACACGTCTTTGCTTTATATATAAAACTATCAATGAGAGCAAACTGTACATAGTCAATGGGGAGTGATGTCATAGAGCTGTGTCCGTGTCAGTCAGGTTACCAGTGCTGTTGCTATGACGTCAGGTATTTATCTGTTAGCATTGTGAATCACAGTAAACGTCACAGATGATTCCTTCATGTATCTTCATCGGCAGTGATGTCGTCTGTAACCATTATGTCCCGCCACAGCCTGAAGAGGTGTGTGTGTGTGTGTGTGTGTGTGTGTGTGTGTGTGTGTGTGTGTGGCACAGCTGGTTGGTTACTCTGTGCTTGTTAACATCACTGAAATAAATCAACTTCAAATCAAGTGTTTCAGAACTTTATTTGCTTTAGAGTCAGAGACATGGTAACACAATGAGTGTTGACTAATGTTTCTAACTGCACTTAACTAACTTACAGTTTAACTAACTACTTGTTAGCTAGTTTCTAGTATCTTTGGATAGTAACTTTTCCAGTTTCACTAACTAATGTTAGATAGTTGATAGCATTCCCTTACATTCCAAATGTTTGCATGGCATTTATTTGCCAACATAAAATGTCATACAGTGGGCACAATAAGTATTGAACACAAATATTTTTCTCAGTAAATATATTTCTGATGGGGCTAGTGGAATTTTCCCCAAATGTTGGTAACAACCCAGGTCATCCACACATACAAAGAAATCAAAACATATATGTCCATAAATTAAGTTATGTGTAATAAAGTGAAATGACACAGGATAAGTATTGAACACATGAAGAAAAAGAGCTAAAAAAAGGCACGGAAAGCCAAGAAACCTGAAATCTGTCAGTATTTAGAAAGAAATCCTGTCAGTGCAGACTCATATCAGCTGGTTTAGTCCTAATTGATTGGCCTATAAAAAGGTTTGTCATTACCAAGGTGTCACAGAAGAAGCATCTCATGATGGGTAAAAGCAAAGAGCTGTCTCGGGTCCTTCACCTTATTGTTATAAAACATACTGATGGCATCGGTTACAGACGTATTTCTAAACTTCTCAATGTTCCAGTGAGCAGCGTTGGGACCATTATCCAGAACATCATTTCACCATAAAGCGGCCACAACCAGGTGATCCTCGCAGGACTTCTGACAGAGGGAGAGTCAAAGGAATAATCAGAAAGTTGTCCAAGGGCCAAGGGCCACTCACAGAGAGCTTCAGAAAGACCTGGAATCAGCAGGTACAGTTGTTTCAGAGAAAACAATAAGTAATGCACTCAACCGCCCCGGCCTCTATGCACGCTCACCGCACTCACAAGACTGAACGTTGAAGCTTGTTTAAAGTTTGCTGCACAACATTTGGACAAGCCTGTGAAATACTGGGAGAATATAGTTAGAAACACCACAGCAACAGTGAAGTTTGGGGGTGGGAACGTCACGGTGTGGGGCTGTTTCTCAGCATATGATACTGGCAGAATTCAAATAATTGAAGGAAGGATGAATGGAGAAATGTACTGGGACATTCTTGATAAGAATCTGCTGAAATCCACCAGGATGCTGAAGATGAAACGAGGGTGGACATTTCAGCAAGACAATGATCCCAAACACACAGCCAAGGAAACGCTCAACTGGTTTCAGAGAAAGAAAATAAAGCTGCTAGAACCTCCCAGTCAATCACCTGACTTGAACTGAACTGAAAATTTTATGGAAAGAGTTGAAGATCAGAGCTCATAGAAGAGGAACCTTAAAGATCTGAAGCCACCTGAGTGATGCATGTGACTAGTTTCTCCAAACAGGAGGCGTCTTGAAGCTGTCATTACCAACAGAGGCTTTTCTACTGAGTATTAAATACATTTCAGTAAGTGCGTTCAGTACTTTTCCCCTGTGTCACATAACTTAATTTTTGAAAATATATGTTCTGAATTCTTTGTATTTGTGGATTACTTGGGTTGTTACCAACTTCTGGTGAAAATTTAATGTCAATAGCCCCATCAGAAATATATTTACTAAGAAAGACGTTTGACGTGTTCAATACTTATTTTCCCCGCTGTATGTTCAGCAAACACTGTGTCATGAGCAGTGAGACAACAGAGGATTAGTTGTGGTGATATGTTCTGACTTCAGTCTAGTTTGTTAGTTCATCTGGTCTGGTAGTTTATTAAGTCTTTTACCTTTGAGTATCAGTTTTTATAATAGAGCCTCTCTGTTTTCACTCAGGAATCTAGGACTTTGACCTGCACTGTACCTTCACCCTGGAGAAATACAGAAAGAGTTTAGCTTATTATTATTATTATCATTATTATTATATAATTCACTGTCAACAATGAAACACATTTGTTTGCTGCATAACCCAACACAAATCACATCTGCGTAATCTTTTTTTCAGTATTTCATATGTCAGTAATTCCGTCTTTTTCGTAATCTGACAAAAATAATCGCAATGTGGATTTTTTTGATAGCTTAGATGCTGGTGTTTTTAAAACACAGAAATGAAAACTGAAATATTTGTGTTCTTCAAGGTCAAAAAGAGAGTTCATTTTGTGTCTCATAAATATAAAATCACCAGAAAATACTTTTATTTCTATGAAACTTCTCAGCATCATGATTGATTGAACAGTGTGTGACATTTTTCTTCTTCATCTGCACCAGAATTAAAGATGAAAATTAGTTTCTATTGCAGCTGCTCTCCAGTCGATGCCGCTCTGAAGTGATGATTTAATTCAGGTTTAACCCTGATGTTAAGCCACTGCTGCAGCTCATCCTGAACATGTTCATGGAATCAATCACGTCCTGCTCTGATTTATATGTAAAATCACTTTGTAAACTCAGTTTTTGACATTTATATATTTTGACATTATATATATATATATATATATACACACACATATATATACATATATATACACATACATATATATATACATATATATATATATATACATACATACATACATACATACATATATATGTCTGTCTCTTATACA
>CM076663.1:21038627-21060761 GCA_038496675.1 Rachycentron canadum | reverse complement strand
ATGTCCCTACTTCTCCCTTGATTTATTAGCTCAGTAAATGTTTTCCTAATGAGTTTATGGTCTCAGTCTCTAGTTTCAAGTCTTCAATACAACATGATGTTCATTTTTTAAATGATGGTCCATTTAGAGGAAAATAGACCATTAAGAGCGTATGAATTAGGACGTGACTATTGTGTGAATGACAGACTGTACCACCCATGGTGACCTGCCTGACAATCAGGACAGAGTACAGAGCAGGTCAGATCCACCCCTCACTTCTCCTCAGCTCCTCCTTCTCCTCCAAATATGGTTTCTACTTGTTTCAAAAAACCAAGATGGCCGGTGGCATCATCATCAAACTGGAGGTTTCAACATGGCAGTTCACAAACCAATGGGTGATGTCACCCAAGTGTCATCATGTGTTGACACTTGAGTGTGACTGAAATATTGACAGGGATGAGACAGACAGACAACCCTAAAACATCATGTCTCCGCTCCTGGCTGTCACCATCACATAAATACACATACCAAAAAAAAAAAAAAAGAAAGAAATCAATATTGACACTTATTGTGTTACAAAACACAACATGCTATCATCATGTGCACTGCATGTTACTGGATGTGTGGGTTCTCACTTCATCACTTCAGAGTAGTCTATTGTCTTATATTTGACACGAGAAACTGCAGTGATGGTGCTGAACATGAACCCATTCTGTGTGAGAGAGCACTGAAGCTGCTGCTAACAGCCATACCCCATGTTATCCAGACATCGTAGTCTTACCTCTATCCTCAGTTTTTCATACATGTAGGCCAGTTTCTGCTCTCCCTCACTGTCTCCTTCAGTGTGCCCCCCCTCCACTCTCTCTGCGAGGCTACACAGAGTGGTAGGACGCAGAAGAGGCAGCTCCACAGGCTTGTTGTCCAGTCTAGTTTCCTGCTTGGATGTCAGCCCACTGCCAGGCACCAGCTCTGTGCCCGGGCAGTGAAAACAATAAAAGTGCGAGCCAGACATGAACGGTGCTGGACACCTCTCCGCTTCAAACAGGCTCCTGAAACAGCCATGTTCTCTCTTCACAGCATTAAAGCCGTGTGTCTTCAAGCTGTCCATGCTGATGTCGTCCTCTCTTCCGCCGTCCACCGTGACTAGGGGAAAGGAGAACTCGGAGGACTTGTGAGCCCCCAGAGCGAGGAGCTCTCCCAGTTTATTGTGCCCAAATAGAGGGATCTCTAGCAGGGTGTGCAGGCCGTCTGATTCACCCTGCCGTACCAGCACGCACACACCGAGAGCCTCCTCCCAGTCCTCATTGTAGTTTCCTCCTCTCTGAGACTGGCTGGCATTGTGACATTGTGACGGGTGGGACAGCACTGGCTGCTTAATGTTCTGATATCTCAGGCTGTTGGGGGGCGCCAGGGCCCATGATGCACTGCTCAGGGAGCGTGTCTGACGAATCCACAACCAGTCAACCACCTGAAGGAGTAAGAAGTACTTGGTAAATTGATCTTTAACACAGTTGACCTACTGTGTTAGTCCTGACATTTTATTAGATATTTTCAGATATGACATTGATGCTGGTTAAAAGACAGTTCAGTTCAGTCTCTGAGTCTCCTGTAGGTCCAGGACAGGGTTAAGGTAAGACTGTATACTATACTATGAGAATGATTCTGTATGTTGTATCTTATTGAGGGCTCAAGGCTCATTTTTCAACTTGTGCTACCAACTGTCACAGCTAATGTTAATAATCATGGCATGATTATGACCTTGCATGTTGATCAACAGTTGAGCAATTATTCTCCTCTAACTGCTGAAAAGTGAGAAGGGGATCACATACGACATTGGCCTCAGTGCTTTAAAATGGCACTTCCTGCCTGTACCTGCACTCTCATCATCAGTTGTCCTGCCCATGTGCATTGATGATGATAGTGCAGGTAGGGACAGAGCAAGTGAACAAATTTGCATGTTCCTTTGGCTAATGTATTACCCATTAGGGCTGCATGACATGACAAAAAAAAATATTGTGATTATTGCAGCAGATATTGCTATTGCAATATCTGTCATAATTTCAGTTGGAATGATCCTTTCTTTGCTGAAAAAAATAAAGTAAAAATAACAAATTTCAGCACAAGTACCAATTCCAAAGGGTGACTCACACAAACATTACCATTTGTATTCTGGTCGAAGCTTAACCACACAATTCACATGTGAAGGGATGATTACCTGGCTGACAGTCCAGTTATGTTTTGTGATGGGTTGCCTTCTGCCATGGCTGCGGACACAACCAACCCAGAAGGCGATGCCTCCTCTGCTCACAGCCATTCACCACAGGGGCCGAAGCAACCCCAGTCACAACTTGAGCATCACCCACTGCACAGAGGATGTCGCAAGGACACACACACAGCCTCTCCTTAGGACCTTGTCGCCGGATGACTCCCAGCTACAGCACCGCAACAAACCTGAGACCATAGAGGAGACGGAAGAACTATTGACAGTTAGCATCCCAGAGTTTCCCACAGGACACTATGTCTGTGTAGGTTCTCAGTCATCCAGGTCATGGTAGTCTGAAGTACTCGCGTCAAAGGCGACTGGGCTTATTTAGGTTTTAAAAGACCTCTCATCTGAAAGGTTTCTTCAGTTCAGTCGTCTAAAAACTAAAAGAAGTCTAGTTGCCTTTGACTCAAACTTTTAAGACCCACAGGACACTAGGACGTTTCTTAAATTAGCTGCTTTTTATGAGAATAAATTGAATATCCTATGATAGATTTGTTGGTTGGTCAAAACAAGCATCCTGAGGATATCATTTTGGGGGGCTGGGTTTTATTTTTCACCATTTGTTGACTTTTTGTAGATTAAACACGAATGGAGAAAATAGACAATGACTGCTGTGTTTTTGTGTCTGTTAAGCCTTCAAACTCATGGCCCCTGTCAGTTTTGTGTTTTGTTTTGTTTTTTTTAAATTGCAAGATTGAAGCTCTGGTTTGCTGTGGGCTGTTAAAACAAATGAGAGCTAAAAGATCCTAAAACGATCCTGTAGAGATGAGGGAAATCAGTCAGACTGACTAAATCAGTCATGTGATTCATTAATATGCACCCTTAGAGAAAGGAAATGTATAGACCGGAATCATATTGGCAAATACTTAACGTTCAGGTGTCGCTATAGTAAATAAAAAAGGCCAAGTCAGTTCTAGTTCTAGTTGAAAGCAACGATGGATTTTTCTTTGAGGTTTTCTGAGCCAATGCCAGGAGCACATGACCTGCAACAGACCACAAGTTTATAATCAGGGACTACAGGGTGACGGCCAGGCTGACTATCAGACGTGAACATTACTAGAAACAAACTGTTTTACTGGACTGCATCCCTACGAACTGTGCACGAGTGAACAGGAGCTGTCTCTTCAGTGTGAATCTTCTCACTGAAAACATATACACATGTATAATAACCTCGCTTGGTATTTTGTGAAGGGCATGTTGTGATTTCTGATATTTTGAATAACATTTGAAATAATACACCTTGTACATACAGTAACAGTAAGTAAAGTATATAGTGACGAATAAATTAAATTAAATTAAACAGACTACGGATGGTAGTATTGCATACAACGTACTGCAAATACAACAAGCGTTACTGAATGTCCTCTGGTCGTTAGCTGGTGCTGGTCATTTCTAGACATCACAACACTTGAATCAGTTCGGTGTGAATCAGGAATCCATCTACGACAACAGAAAGGAGACAAAATAGAACTGTTGCAGTTTGAAAAAAAAATTGCACAATGAACGATTAGCGCCACTGTCTGTCACATTAGCTTCGTCCTAAAGAGCGATTAGGTTGAATTGCGTTTTAAGTTGCTTGTTCGTGACTGCTCGGTTGCAATTTTAAGGACGCAGTAACCTCTACAAATAGCCGGGACATACGGTCGACATATCTTCCCTGAAACGTTGACTCTGCCGTCCATGCCGTTAGCTAGCGCTCTCTGCCCACCGTGAAAGCCGACGATAGCTGCTAGCTTGCTAGGCTAACTCACTAGTGAGTGAGCTGGCCACCGGCTTGACAAACGCCCCTGTAAGGTTACCTTGGACAGACGAAAGCCGCTGAAGTCCGTCCAGGCGCGGTGCTTCTCCGGTGGAGATTGTGCTCGCTAGTCACGGGGAGGTTAACGCCGATAACAATCTAGTTAGCATTACTTAGCTAACTCACACAAATGTCATTCCAGCCCTGTGTGTCCTTGCCCAGCCAAACACAACTCGCGCAGCCAATGGTAGCGCTGCTTCCCGGCGCTGTTGGAAACACCGCGACTGCCCCAACTACCACAAGCTGCTTCTTTTTCTAATGGTGGTTGTCAACCAACGTTCAGGCGCATTGGCGCCACCTGCTGGGGGAAAGGTCAGAGTTAATAACCCGTTTCAAATGAATAAAGACATTCCATTTAATAATCCGGTTTTTCTCAAGTAAATTAATAAACTTACGAAGTTACAATTCTCTTCTCCTAGACTGATAACGTTTAATGTTGAATTTCTATCACCTGCTGGTTCTGAGTTACCTCTTTAGTGTCTCTTTCGTGTCTTCATGACAACTGCACAGGGGTGAATTAAAATTTTTTTTTTATAACTCGCCTGTTTTCATTTCATTAAGAATGAATTATTCCATGTAATTGAGGGCTGCTGGGGAAGCAGCATTAGCGTGTCAGTGATTTAGAGCTGCCTCCACAGAGACAGTTTGGAAAACCTGACACCTGGTCCCTGAACGGGCCGTTTTTCAGCCTCCCTTCCTCCACCTTTACAGTTCCCACTTCCTGATTGGTGAGTCGACGACGAAGCGGTCAGGTGTCCGGTCAGCTGATGTGTGTACTGTTCCATGGGTGTGTTATATTGAAGAGCAGTGTATTGACGGACTTTATGTCAGATTCCCGTGTCTGTGAGAATTGACAGCATTTGACTAAAAGTGGGTGCAAAGGTGAAAGTATGCTTAGGGTTTTGTAGACGTGAGCTGAGGTGTGACTCTCCTCAATTATTGTGTTTTAATCTTAGTGTGTTAGGAATTGAAAAAAAAAAAAAACGTTCACATTTTAACAGTGACCTCATGTGGCAACAAGAGGTAACAGAGAAATTCTGTGCTGATGTGACGTTCAACTAAATGGGCTACATGAAAGGATGAGCAAGGATAAAGATCCCACACTGGTTATCTACATTTATTGTGTAATTATTATTATAAAACCCATGTGACAGAAAAGACTGTGCAGCCATTGTTGCACACAAGCACAACCGACAAGTCGCTTTCAGCATCTTTCAATCTCCTCTTCACATCTATTCATTTGAGCGAACAAATGGGTTTTGGAGGAAACAGTCACTGGCAACACATTTGTCAGTCCAGCAAACAGATTCTGCACCAAACAGAAAAAGAGCAGGTTCAGATAATGTGTCCTGGTTTAGGCCAGTGAAAAACTGTGGTGCAAAATATAACTACTTTTTTCTAACTACAGGCCCCCACAAAACCTCCCCAATGTGTGCTGTTGTAACACTGCTGTAACACAACTCTGGTGAAAAGAATGAAATGTCAGAGGACTGAAAACTTTATTCTGTGGATATTTCTAGCTGGGTATATCCAACAAAGCAAAATGGTTTCAAAATATGGCATAACACCTTCAATCGAGCAAACTTAACTCATGAAACCACCCAGTGCTGTAATTTAGAGGAAAGACTGTGTTTTTAGAGCAAGTGAATTTAAAGCCTTTAAATTTAAATTTAAAAAAAACAAAACTGCTGTTTTGTGTAGCTATCGTATCTTGACCACAGTCAAAAACATCTTCCCTTAAAAAGAAGTTAGGCAAAGACATCAACGCTGTCAAATAAAAAAATAGCTTGTGGCCTCAATCGGTCCAGGATGGTTTTTTTTTTGGAAGTTGTCGCTGTTTGAGTGACAGAAAGAGGTGACGTGCGTGACCGTGTCCTCGCGCGCGTTCGACTGTGCGCGCGACCGCGGCAGGCGTTGTCCACCGCCAATCGCGCCGCGAAACGGAGATGCGTCAAGTCAAGTTGGGCCGAATAAAACGGAAAACGAGTCACTTATCATTCACAATAAAAGCACAGATTTGGAAATTGTGGGGGTGTCCACCACAAGAACATGTCATATAATTGGATTGTATAGAGAATGAAATTCCAATTAACAATTGCTGTAAATATTTCAAAGTAGAATATGTGAAGTATATCCCGTCTGTTCCAGAACTGCACCAATTTGACCTCCCCTGAACCTCCATAACCCAAAAATAAAAAAAACAACCAAACTTTAAAATGGTTTTGTATGACCCTCAGAAGAATGTATGTACCGGTATGAAATGAAGAAGCCTCTTGGATGAAGGTGAAACGTCTTCAAGACTCTACAACCAAGTCCAGTTTCCCAATAATTTTCTCTATGGCCTTGACGACTGAGAACCTCCACAGACATTAGACGTTTTTATGTCGTAACTAGAACTGATTCATAGTCACTCGTTTTTTTTTTGTTGTTTTTTTAACAGAGATTTCTCGTGGGCGGTTTTTTTTTTTTTTTTTAGCGGTGGAGTTTGGGTGGTGGGTTTAAAACACATTTAGACCACACCGGTTGTAAACCTGCGTGACGCTTTATTTTGAAAAACCTTTGCTCAAATGGTTTTATTTACTGTGTCTCGCTTGGCTTTCCTGTTCAGTGGAGTTGGGGGGGGGGGGTCTTTCCAGCTGGCTGTCTCAGTTGATGTGAGGATATGACCAGAGCGACGCCAGAGCTTCACTAACTGTGGACCTGCTGACCCCAATGGATTAACTCTGTCTGTCGAGGTAAGTTTCCTCTGACCGGTGCTGTCACCTTAGAGCACAGCGTGATAACTACTGTCAACATTCTGTTAATGGCTCTACAGCTACAGTCAATGTCCCCCCCCCCCCACTGACTGTAACTCTTATTATTCCTCCGTATTATCGCCTGACGTTAACATGACGTCTCCTAATGTAAATGCAGAGCTCCGGTCGTCTAGGCCCAAGTAAACCGGTGTTGATTTCATTGATTTCAATGATACATCACACAATGAATTCAATCATTTTGATGGACACTTGTTGGCACCGTGGTCTCCGCTCGGGCTCTGGTGCTCAGCCTGAGCCCGAGGCTCCTCAGTCTCTCAGACTTTCGTGGGAACCTCGGAATATCTCTAATACTTCTCCACTGAAGTGTCCACACCTGTTAACGGTCCGCAACTCTGCAGTGGCGACCAACCTTCAACCCGGTGACCATTTGTAACAGTCCCGATTTTGTGGCAGTTGAACGCTCCCGTGCAAAGCCACATGTTGGAAACGTGTCATTTATCCGCGTCTCTCTGTGGTTTGTGACAGATGCTCTGCGACTTGCGTGTGAATGCAGATGAACAAGGGTTTATTCCTTTACAGGTTTAATTGTATTTCCTCTTATCCCTTCAGTGTGAGAGACAGTCAGTCTGTGTTGCCAGGCAACACCTTTTTTTTTTTTTTTTTTTTTTTTTTTTTAAGGCTATATCTCCATGTCAGTCTGCTGGGGTGTTGTTAAAATAGCCCTCCTCTGATCTGTCCCTGAAGACTGGATAAACAACTAATCTGGGATTGAAAAGCCTTCATCCTGTTGTTAACTGATTCACGCAGTGAATAGAAATTAACGTATGAAATCCCTGGCGCCTGCTGTGACTGTATGTGTGCAAATGGGCTGTATCCACCTTGCTGCTTTATTTCTCATTCATCTCTCGCCACCAGGATAATGTGAAGATCCGTGGTCCAGAGGGAGATGGGGATATAGTTTCTTGTTGGGTGTTTGGTCTTTTGTAAAGCAATGGGGCGGTGGGTGTTTGTGTGCTTTGACTCATTATGCATACTGTGTTGACCCCACCAGGCTAGAGCTGCACGCCCAGGGGGGGTGAGATCAGTGTGGGGAATACTCTGAGACGACATCTCCTGCTCTGCGTACCAAGATGGGGAACGGATCATCAGATCATCACTCCCTCTTCCCTTGCCTCCCTTCCTTCCAGGCTCTTCACATTGTAATTTTAGGACTGGATTCTGCAGGCAAGACCACCGTACTTTATCGCCTCCGCTTCAATGAGTTTGTGAACACTGTCCCAACTAAAGGTTTTAACACAGAGAAGATCAAAGTGTCGATCGGAGGTAGCCGAAGGACCGTGTCCTTCCACTTCTGGGATGTAGGTGGCCAGGAGAAGCTGCGGCCTCTGTGGCGCTCTTACACACGCTGTGCTGATGGCATTGTGTTCGTTGTGGACTCGGTGGATGCCGAGCGCATTGAGGAGGCAAAGACAGAGCTGCACAAGATCACACGACTGGCAGAGAACCAGGGCGTGCCAGTTCTGGTGGTGGCTAACAAACAGGACCTGAGGAATTCTCTCAGTCTGACCGAGATGGAGAGCCTGCTGGCCCTTGGTGAGCTCAGCTCCGCCACACCCTGGCATCTTCAGCCTGCTTGTGCCATCATCGGTGAGGGACTACAGGAAGGCCTACAGAAGCTGCATGCCATGATCATGAAAAGGAGAAAGACACTGCGGCAACAGAAGAAGAAGAGATGATGTACCAAGAGCGGGAAATATGATGTATGAGCTGAATCTAAGCCTGAAAACTACTGTGTGCTACATCCAGCCTGCTGGTTCACTGTGTTTGGTATGAAAGAGGCACAAAGAGTCCTGTCCAGTTATTTGGCTGTCCATTTTAGGTCTCATTGGCCGGGTTTGAGCATCCCAGTGGAACTGTTCAGGTCAGCCAGTGTTCGGCCCCCATAGCGGACAGTGGGACTGGATGTGTTCAGTGGACTATGGACGCCTACGTCCTTCTCAGCAACAAGGCAATACTGTTATGCTATAGAGCAGCGAGCTATGAAGTTTACACTGATATTAAAGAGGGACCATGAGCTACTTTTTATGTTATCTGTTAAAAGATTCTTTATATTTCTATTCAGTGAAAAGAGAAAATTGATCAAATTGATCCAATTCAGTATGTGAGTATAGCAGGGGTTTGGAAGAGTGCTGGAACATTGTACTTAAGTAAAAGTTTTGTTTTTATTTAGGTAGAAGTAAAATGAAGTGGGTAAAAATATGTCCTTACATCCAATACATTCCATGCCTATAGCCAGGCTCTTCACATCCTGTGCATACTCACAGCTGTGGCATTACTACTAACTCGAAAAAAAGAGGACAGCAAAAAACAACAACAAAAATGGCCAACAACAAATGAAAGGTGGATGTGTCCATAGACTTTATGTAGCAACATTATGATACAGCTTGACACTTCCTATTTTAGAAATAGTAGAAGCATCAGTAAAGTGGAAAGCACAGAGATGTAAACAACAAACTCCACATTGGCTGCAGCCCACAAACACATAAATAAAATAATAGACAGGAGGCTGCTCAGTGTGCACACAGTGTAGTACAAACACACAATGCTGCCTCACTAAGTAACACAGTTGCTCCGATAACGGGATGAATCTTGTGGCCTGGATCCTTGGCCTGAGTCTGGTCCATCTGGTCTTTAAACCTGGATGTAGGCTCTGGGTCTGAAAGAGCCTTAAACCTTCATTCTCTCTAATGACCATAAGGGGCCACTCCACTGGTTGTTAAAGAAGTCAGATTGTATTGAAGTCTATGGGAAAATGTCCCTACTTCTCCCTTGATTTATTAGCTCAGTAAATGTTTTCATAATGAGTTTATGGTCTCAGTCTCTAGCTTCAAGTCTTCAATACAACATGATGTTCATTTTTTAAATGATGGTCCCATTTAGAAGAAAATAGACCATAAATGATCACACAGTCAGATCACAATCAATGACCGATTTAACAATTTTGATTAAAAATAAATCCTAACCCTAACCTTCATGAAGCAGGACGGTTGTAGCCTGTATCAGTTTTAACAAGATAAAAAGAAATCACAAAGTGTACATTAGTAATTATTAGTTGAATGCACAGGCTGCAGTGTGTCTAACTGGAATGGACTGGTTGCGTTCCACTCTGTTCTTACCTGGGAACTACATGTTCCTGGCATTACTACAGCTGTATTCATTAAAGTACCAATGCACATGCCTGTTTTTATCTGTATGTCTAAAGATGTGTTTGAGTTCTAATTGTTTTATCATCTAATATTATCACCATATAACAGGTATAAGTGTCTCACTTTGTACTTGTACGTTTTAACTTGTCATTTTACTTCTACTTGAGTAAATAGTCTCTTAAGTACCAACAGTGAGTGGCTGTTAATGGAAGTGCAGCAGCTGTAGTGTCTCATTACCAGCTTCTGTGACTGGAACATGTTATTGCTGCTCTGTCCTAACCCAGACAACCTGACTAACCACCTGCTATACAGTTAAACTGACATGTCTCCTCTGGCTCCATTTTTAGTCCATCGCACGTTTTTCAGATCTGCTAGCTCACCACGTTAGCTGTAGCAGTTAGCGCTAGCTTTTCTCTCGCCCCCTCTCTCTTGCTCAGTGTGTCTCGGGGGCCGGCACGTGAACTTGTCCATATGATCGTGGTGTTTTTGTACCGTTAGTGTAGAGGATTGTGATGTTGATTACAACTTCAGCCATGACACAGCTGCACTGGCTAACTGGAGCGGTTCCAGTCTGCACACAGTAGCCTTCAACATTCATAGGCTATTACTTGACTACATGGCTACAGACAGGGACGTCTGACTGCTTTAGATGTATTTAATCTGCTGTCAGTAAAAAAAAAAGATTATTATAATTGAAATGTTCAGTATTGCATCTGATAATCAATAATTAAGTTAACCCCCACACTTTAGAGTAAAATGAAATACAAAAATGTTTCTTACAGTTTCTTTGCTGCTTCGTTACAGTAATGAGTTAGCGGAGTTTGTTAATTGCACCCCTGCGTCATAGTGGCAGTATTTTATATCCATGTTGCACAGTGGGAGTTTAGTCCAGGGGTTTACATGAAAAAGAAATGGTATACAGTTTTTTCATTGTTGTGTTGTGTCCTCTGATATGACAAAGATATTCTGAGCGAGTGCTTCTGTTTCGACTTGATAGCAGTAAGAGAGAGAATGCCAACTTTGTTTGATACCAAAAAAAAAAAATTTTTAGTCTCAAATCCAGCCTCCAGTGTTTGGCTTTAATGCTTATTAGCCAGGTATTAATGTCCATTCATTTTAATTAAGCTAAGCTAATAGTATGTCATTTGTCATTTGTCCACCATAGTTTCAGCTTGATCATTTTTCTTCAGTTGTATTCTCAGTTTTATTATTATGATTCAGTGATTTAAACTTGTGAACATGAAGTCAGTGGGTTCTAAAGGTCTTGGACCACCTAAGCCTCTTTTCCACTGGTCAAAAAACCAGCTAAGACCCACAAACATCAGGCTTTTGTTGGCATTTGCAAACTCGAATGGCAGAAGAAATGGGGTCAGTTAGCTTTTATTGGTGGGCGTACTTGTGTTTTAAAAACCTGGACATACCTGCTCATTTTGGTATCTGAAAGTGGTCTCAGACTTTTGATCCCACAATTAACTGTGATTAAACATTCTTGCTGTTTGCTACTTAGCACTTAGGGCCAACAGGGGACAAAGTCAATAACAGTTCAATACAAAACAGATGATTTTAAAATCAATCAGAGAAGCATGGATTGCCTCCACGTGGCTGTAAAAAGAGAGCATTTCTTTGCTTTCTGAAGATGGTTATTGTGGATGTGTGACTCAATGCAGTCAAGTGTCAGAACTGGCCTCGTCTATCTGAAGACACGTGTTCAGCAGAGCTGGTGTCTTTACTGATCGTTCTCCCATAATCCAAATGGACATATTGGCTGCTGTCACCAGGTTTCACTGTCCTGCTCTGTTTGCAGAGTATTGATATTTATGTGTCATTATTCACTTGGAATAAAGCAACAAAAGGAGTGACAGAGCCACTGTGTTGTTTCTCTATCTTATCAGTTCAGAGCAGAGTCCACCATGCTCCAGGTTTGTTCTCCACTTGTTGGTTTATATGTAACTGGAAAACTTCACAGCAAAATGGTGAGTTCTTCTGACATAAAGAGGCCTGTCCTGGTCATGTGGAGCATACAGACACCAGCTGTCTTTGCAGGCACTCAAACATGGACACTAACATGGAGTCATGTTCTTCTCCTGTCTAAAGTTTAACCTCTTAATATTGTAAACATTAAGCTTGTAGCATTATTACAATCATTAAAGTGAAAGCTAATAATGGATAAACAGTGCATTTATTTACATTAGCTGCTAGTTCAGAGAGATAACACACTGTTGCATAAAATCCAGATGTTCTGCAGTTTGCCCTTGCTATTGATTTGCTAGAGAAGCTCCAAACAAGATTAGGACAAAACCTTTTATATGGCTGGACCACGTCGAAGGCTGTTTCAGTTCTGCCCAGTGTCGGCCGTTTTCAGCTCTTCATCTGGTGGCTTAGGTCCTCCTCTCTGTGTTCACATATATAGTCTTGTAATACATCTGAATTCCCAGTAAAACCCTTCTCACTGATATGTTTTTGTTTCTGGTGTCAAACAACAGGACAAGTATGAGGCAATCAGCCTGTTAAGATGTCAGGTCAAGACATTTCCAGGCTAAACTCTTGAGCCAGTTGCACACCTTATGTTTTCTATTTAAGTATGAAGCCTAAGGTTCAAATTTTCCTTAGTTAAGGAAATAAGTTTTTACAACAGTAAAATTAGACTTTTTCCTTTGCTGCTAATACCTGTTGTCTCTTTGGGTTCAGTAACATTACAGGAGTCTGCTGTTATCCTCTTGTTCTGAGGGAACTTCAGTGTTCAGCAGACGGTCACCTGACCTGGCACACCGCTGATCTGTGGATATATAATACCTCGACTACCCGACCAGAAAGATCCAGAGCAAAGACTGGAGACTCCAGACAAATCATAGACTGACCGCAGGACAGGCCTGTGACGTAGGATCAGTTCCTCATCATTAAGGGTGTCCCACTCCTATTGGCATCTGCTCATTTCCTTTATTTATCGCCATTATAAAAGTGACATGTTGCACCTTAGTTCTAAATTCCTTTGTGCCCAGACTTTAGGAGATTGCTCAAGTAGAATAATAACAATAAACTTTATTTATAGAGCACTTTTCATACAAGAACTGTAGCTCAAATTGTCTCACAATAAAAAAAAGTGATTCTCATAGAAAAAATAAATTAGGAGAAGATTTAATGGTATTTTGTGCAGCCATTTTAATTTTAAGGAAACCTTAACTCAAACTTTAAGCAAAACCTCAACTTTAACCTTAACTAACAATGGCTAGTAGCAAAATGGAAATTTTTTACATCTGACACAAACATTCATCTGGACTCAATGATTGATTGCTTAGCGTTCAGTGATCAGGGTCACTGTCACCCCACAAAACACGTTTTTGGCCATAAATCACAAACTCCAAAACGATAAAATGAAGTGAAGATCATAATGTTCTGCAAAAACATTTCTGGTCATTATCAGAGCTGTAAGTCAGGAAGGGAAGATTGTGGCCATATTTCTTGAATCCCCAAATCAAGATGGTGTTTCTTTACTTTGCTGTTATCACAGACAGTCAGACAGATTCTCATTTTAGTTAGATGTATGTGGCCTGCTGTCGTCCCCTCTCTGATCCTGATATCTATAACAGGACGTATAGCTGCTGCCACACTAGACAAGATTTTTTTAATAAACATTAATTATGATGTTTTGATACATTAATTCAGTCTTTCTGTAATAAAATCCTGTCTCAGGTTATCAGTCTGGGGACCAGATTGCTCTGTGGAGACAATTTCTCTGTGTCCTCAATATAGATACATTTTCCCTGGCATCAAAGTTATAAAGATACAATCGACATGATCTTGTACTTCACTGTGCTCTGAAAGTACAACAACCTCCCAGAAGAGTGTGTATCCAGCAGGAGGGGTGTGAGGGTTTTGGTGTTTGTTTGAGCTAATTGATATCTGTGTGAGCTGCTAATATGATCCCCAGTCAGTGTGAGCTGCGAAGGGTATAAACAGTGCACTGATCCAAATGGAGGACAGGAAAGGAGATAAGGAAAGAGGAACCACTCCCTGCCTGCCTCAGTTTCCTGAGTAGGGACTGGCTGCCTGCCACTACAACCCCACTATCAAAACTAGTCCAACTAATACATCTCCACCCTCAAACACTGGGTGAAGCAATGGCAGGACAATTTTCTCCAGTTTAAAGTAGTTTAAATGTTTGAACTGCAGCTGCAATGAGGTTTAGGTGGTACCTCCATCCAACTCATCATCTACTTGGTACACTGTCATGAAATGTATGTAACACATTCACACTCCCTGGAGAATGAATCATTTTTATTCTAAAGACTGAATGTTCCTTTAAGACCATCCTCAGATATATGTAAAGTATATTAAGGTTTTAGACAAAGATACAACTGAACTCATCTGTATTCATCAAACACTGCAGGATGATGACAGAGAGACAGAAAGGAGAAGCACAAACTACTGGAAAATACTAAGTTAATGATATGCAGTGGAACGATACAAAGGCAAGAGAGAAAAAGTGCTCAGTGCATCATGGGAATAACCCGTCAGTCAAGACTGAAAGCAGTATAACTCGGGGATAGTTCAGGGCTCACCTGAGCCAGTCCTAGCTCTAAGCTTTATCAAAGAGAAAGTTTGAAGCCTGATTTATAAGAGAGGGAGTCTACCCCCGGACCCCAACTGGGAGCTGGAGAGGAGCCTGACAGCTGAAGGCTCTGTCTCTTGCCCGACTCTTAGAGACTGTAGGAGCCACAGGTAAGCTGTACTCTGAGAGCAGAGTGTTCTGCTGAGATGATAGGGTAGTATGAGCTCTTAAAGACATGATGGTGCCTGGCAATTTATGGCTTTGGAGGTGAGGAGGAGGATTAAATGACTGAGTGACTAGCTGTAGCTGAAGTGTTCTTGTCAAGCTGTCTTTCACTCAGCTGCCACGATTCAGTCGGTTCTGAGATCAGCTCTATAGGTATCATCTTCCACATTTCCCTTCAAATGTCATGCAGATAATTATTTAAATCATAAAACATAGCTAAATGTACCCATGGACCACAAGGGGTCACTTGCAGACCACTGGTGGTCACCACTCTTTCAGAAAGGCCGCTCCAGATTGGATTATTGAAATTCTTTATCATCAGGGTGTCAAACAGGCCCAGTTCTAGACAGCTCTGATTGGGGGGCACTAAGGAATGTTGACTGCAGACACCTTTGACATGCAAAAACTGACCATCCAGTGAATACTAATATCCTGCATGGCAGCATCTGCAGTTGTTATGTTTATATTATATCTCATGTATTTGTTACCATCTCATATACAGTATCTGAAATGAATGAGAGACCAACAAGTTAACTAGTTTTGTGGAACTATGTGATTGGCATCTTAAAAGAAGAATCCCCGTTCAGCCACTGTCAGACAATAGATGTGATGACCATCAGTCGAGAAGACTATGCTGAGTGGATCTCCTGACTATCTTTTAAATGGTATAGGACACTTCTAACTCTCTAGGGGTTAGATGAGTGGAGGTTAGATCGGCCCAGATTAAATTGGGTGAAGTTAGGATAGGTTGGATTGGGTTAGATAAAAGAAGGTTAATTTGGGTTAGGTTAGAACACGTGCTAACACACCCAGACGTCACCCATTGGCTTGTGAGCTGCTGTTTTGAAGCCTCCAGTTTGTCATGCGGATGACGCCATCTTGGTTTTTTGCAACCATATTTGGAGGAGAAGGTGGAGCTGAGTAGGAGTGAGGGGTGGAGCTGACCTGCTCTGTCCACTATTGTGATGTTCAGGCATATCGCCATGTGTGGTACAGTCTGTCAATCACACAGTAGCCACGCCCTAATTCATCCCCTGCTTTCTGGTCTATTTTCCTCTAAATGGACCATCATTTAAAAAATGAACATCATGTTGTATTGAAGACTTGAAACTAGAGACTGAGACCATAAACTCATTAGGAAAACATTTACTGAGTTAATAAATCAAGGGAGAAGTAGGGACATTTTCCCCTAGACTTCAATACAATCTGACTTCTTTAACAACCAGTGGAGTCGCCCCCTGATGGTCATTAGAGAGAATGAAGGTTTAAGGCTCTTCAGCATTAGCTTCACTTTTCGGACCCAGAGTCTACGTCCACTTTTATAGACAGACTGTGGGTTAGATTTTTGAGGTGCCTTTATGTGAGTCACCTTGGTTCAGATTTCATATTATGATATAATAATCATCCTTATCATAAGATAGGTCAGGAATTTGGGGAATTTTTAGTCTGTGATTCCATGCTGCATGTTGTATGAGGCTTTCACCTATCTATAATAGTTAGAAAAAACAATGTGTTTTTGGTTTCCTGATGTTATTGGAGTGTGGGTTGAATAAACAGCATGTTAAATATCTGAACGGTGTAATGTGATTGATATTGGGTACAAACACTACAATGATGAGGACACACTGGATTACACGGAAATTCAAATTCAAATGGGAAAAACTCATGCCCTCTCTAAGTATAACGTCTTCATCCATAGGGTTTAACATATGGACCATACCATGGGAATAGATTGACGGAGACAGAGAGAGAGAGAGAGAGAGTGAGAGAGAGAGTGAGAGTGAGAGAGAGAGAGAGAGAAGCACACTTTCACCTCTCCTACCAGATAACTACCTCTCCTTACTTCTTTGTGAGAAGTACTTCATTGTGCTGGTCTTACTACCATGTTATTTGATGTCTTGCAGCATGTGGACAGCATCATTTTGACATGAAATAGTCAACAAATACATGTGTTAGCAATGACATTAATTATGGCTCCATTCCATTTAGGTTTAAGGTTCCTGCTATTGCTCAAGTGTGAGGGGAGGTTACACTGAATACTTGACACTTCAGCCTATAGAAGCATTTTTTTCAGATTTTTTTTTTTCTGTTTTTATTACTGCATATAAATTTCCTGGATTTTCTGGTTTCTGTGGCCTAAGACTTTTGTACAGTAGTGTATATATAAAAATCTACCACTCGCCCACTTGTGGGCAGTCCTGTGCATGTTTCCTCCTTCAAGATGGGAGTTTGAGGGTTCAGTATCTTAGTTTTTTCTAGGACTGCACTCTTCTGGACAGAGACCTTGAATACCACAGCCCTCAGTGTTCTGATCACCACAGGGACCACCATTGCCTTCACTTTCCACATCTGTTTCTGAAGCGTCATGTTTCTTCTTCCCGGTGTTGCTGTCTCTTGGGATTGCTACATCATTACTGTGCTATGTGCCTACTCATCTTAGCCGCTATGATGGAGCTTCCATGTTGTAGAATTATTGGTTGGTAGTTGGATGGAATCGTTCCCTTCTGGGGATACTTCACGATCAGGTCCCACCCGTTAGCAGCTAGTTCGTTTGTGCTGGCTCTGTCACAGCCCTGCTCCAACTCAAGGACCCTTCTTCCTGATCCAACCACTCAAGTCTCTAGTTTTGTCCACACCGCTCCATCTGATCAAGCCACACTACTGAACGCCCACCCTGAACCCAGTATTCACTCCTGAAACCACAATAAACACCAGTGTTGTCTGTGTCTGAATTAGATCTGGGGTAACTATTGTTACTCTAGTTACAATCCGTAACAGAACAACCTGGCCAGTATGGACCCTGCATTCATATCCCTTCAAGCAGGCACTGATGGGTCGGGGCCACCTGATTGGACAGCACGGAAAGATGCAGAGACAAGACCCACTAGTCAACTTCAAATCCTCACTTCCAGCTCCCAAGTAGTAAGTTCCCTGCACCCAGTTCACTCTGGCTGGGAAGGGCTCTGCATTACTGCGGAGAAAGTGAACATCACCTTTCCTCCTGTCAAAATCGGCCAAAAGCCTAGGCTCACCTGGAAATGGAGGAGTCCTTGTGACAAACCTTCCCCCTCAAGCATGGATGCAAACCACCATCATGTGGGACAGGCGTTCCTTTTCTTTGCTGGCCTTAATCAATTCTAGAGTCAACAATAACTTCATGGATACTTCTATTGCAGAGAAAAATAAAGTTCCCATCCAAAAGCTGAATTTCACTGACCATCTTTCAGTTTTCTAGGATATATAGTGGAGAGAGGCCAATTGCAGGGGATCCAGCCAAGGTATGAGCAGTGGTGGAGTGGCCTAAACCAGAGACATGGAAACAACTACAATGCTTTCTAGCTCACATCCACTTCTATTCCCTTCTCTTGGCCTAGACAGGTGCAACAAGCTTGTGATAAGCTAAAAACTCTGTTCATCGGTGCGCCTGTTCTCACTCACCCGGATCACACACAGCAGTTTATTATAGAAGTGGATCCTTTGGACATAGGAGTGGGGGTGGTACTGTCCCAACGCTCCAGAAAGGGCCACTTCTCCCACCATCTGTCCTCAGTGGAGCCGAACTATGACATCAGGGATCAGGAGCTCCTGGCAGTGGTTTTATCCCTGGAGGAATGGAGGCACTGGCTGGAGGGAGTAGAACATCTGTTTTTGGTCTGGACCAACTACAAGAACCTCTTATACCTCCAGTCAGCCAAGTGGCCCAACACCTGACACTCAAAAAAAAAAGCACAACTCCAGCTGAGCCCATACTGCCACCATTCTATTAAACAGACATGGCAAGTTAAAACAAGTCAGAAAGCACAGTGTTGTCTCAGGGCAGAGTGGTCTTACCTCTCCAGAGGCTGATGTGGGAATGAGGCCAGGACTGAGTCCACCTGCAGGTCTGCAGCTCCTCCATTGTGATGCCACAGGGAGCAGAACAGCAGCAGTTCTAGTTCTGATGTTCTGTTCTCACAGAGTGTTCTACAGGAGGTAACATTCGTCTGTACAGAGGTCACCGGGTGTCAACTCTGAGCTGACACACTCACTGTCACGGCACCAGCTCTGGTACCACAGCGCTGTCTCCCCACAGTAACAGTGCGTGACTCAGTATGATGTTCCCCTTTAACAGCACTAACAGGCAGCTTCACTATATGTTTTCCTCTCATGTTTATGATGTTTGTGTTATTTGTTCTTGTTATTTATTGAACAAAAGCATGATGACGATTAATCTTTTGACTTTAGTAAAGATGTTACACCGTGCCGTGGCCCCTTTAAGAATAGCTCAGTGCTAAGGTATGAGTTGAGTTATAGTTCACAGTAGCTTCAAGCAGAGTGTAAATTATACAATTCCCAATTATACTATTTCTGTATTTCTCCAGGGTGAAGGTACAGTGCAGGTCAAAGTCCTAGATTCCTGATTGAAAACAGAGAGGCTCTATTATAAAAACTGATACTCAAAGGTAAAAGACTAAATAAACTACCAGACCAGATGAACTAACAAACTAGACTGAAGTCAGAACATATCACCACAACTAATCCTCTGTTGTCTCACTGCTCATGACACAGTGTTTGCTGAACATGTGACATTTCATATCGGCGGTCCAAGTCTCAATCCGGAGGGTCACACCCCTACAGTTTGAACCCTTGCTACAGGTCAGTGTAGGCACAGTTTTAGCTGCTTGTCAGAAAATAAATGCCACACTCCCGAGCAGTCTCCTCTGTGCTCCCAACCCTCCAACTACAAGCATGAAATTCTTGCCGTCACTGTCAAACCAATCAGTGTGTGGCGCAAATCAAGCCCCAGGCTTGTAGAAATGTTCTTTCTCTTGATAAGAGCTCTTCTAAATGAGAAACTGTGATATTAGTGGAGGCACTACACAGTTAATACACTATTACTCTACACAGTCCAGCTTTCGATGGCATGAGATTATTATGTGTAACAAGCGATGTTTGCACTGAGCTTTCCCAATAGAAACATGGAGATGTTGCTACAACACAGAGAGCTTGTTGATCTTGTTGAAGCTATTTGTAACAACCTAACAAATGCAGGACTCCGAGACACGCATTAGTGCTGTAAACAGTCCTTACACAGATAAAAAAGAATTACATGGAACATGAAAAATGAGTCTAAGAGGCAACAGTACAAAATTGGCAGGCAAAAGGTCAAAGAGAGAAAGGAGTCATACACTGGCTCACTTAGAAATATACACAGAGGTATTAAAGCTGGAACATTATCACAAGTGGAACAAGACAAACTGGCACAGAGGAAAATGTTGCTCTTTTCTTTATCTTACAGTAACAAGTCAGCTCTTATTTGGAGATGACGGAATTCTGACTTGCTTCTCTTGAACCCCTTTTGGGGCCAAAGAATAGATCAAAATCTAAGAAATTAATCTTCCCCAGTTTGAGAAGAGTAGGAGAAACAAAAAACAGGAGCTCAACTATTCTGCTGCTCATGAGAAAATGTCCCTACTTCTCCCTTGATTTATTAGCTCAGTAAATGTTTTCCTCATGAGTTTATGGTCTCAGTCTCTAGTTTCAAGTCTTCAATACAACATGATGTTCATTTTTTAAATGATGGTCCATTTAGAGGAAAATAGACCATAAAGCAGGGGATGAATTTGGGGGCGTGGCTACTGTTTGACTGACAGACTGGACCACACAATCAGGATAGAGTACAGAGCAGGTCAGATCCACCCCTCACTCCTCCTCAGCTCCACCTTCTTCTCCACATATAGTTTCTTCTGGCGTAAAAAAACCAAAATGAACAACAGATAAATTACAAAGTGAAGGCTTCAAAACAACAGCTCACAAACCAATGGTTGACGTCACAGTAGCAGCTTTTCATGATGTCACCCAGTGGTGTTGCCCCCCCGATGGTCATTAGATAGATTGAAGGTTTAAGTCACTTCAGCATTGACTTCAAATTTCAGCCTACATCCACTTTTATATACAATCTATGGTGCCTCCTGATGTGTTGTCACTTGGTTGTGACAGACCTGGTCTCCCTCGATTACTTCATTCCCTCACCTGTTGTTCTACTCACCTGTCTGTCATCTTCCATCAAGTCTCCCTGTATTCATACCCAGGTCTATGCAGGTCAGCTGGATTGGTAGTGGTAGTGGTAGTGCCCCCCCCCCGGTTGTGACTTTTTCCTGCATGTACTCCAGGTTGAAGCCTCTTGCCCTGCTGTTCCTGGTCTGCCTCCATGTTGTCCTCCACCTCCTCTGCTCACATTCTTTGTTCATCTGCACTCCTGTCTCACAGTCAGTTCCTGAGACTCCCTCGACCCTCATTCCTCATCCAGTTACTGTGGATAACAGACTCTCTAAATTTGCTCCCTGTCCCCTTTTGACTGTGCAACAATAAACTTTTACTTCATTCTACGGCCTCTGTCTGTTTTCTGCATTTGGGTCTGGAAAAAAAACATTATTTAGCAAAATTTCCAGGAGCTGCCTGTGCTGTTATTTCATACTGTTCATTTATTTTCTTAATTTGGGATCACTAATTGTTATAAAAACATGAATAAATGACACATTCAGTTTTTAAAAGCACCACTGGGGAGCTGGTTAATGAGGTGCCCTGGCACAGGGGAAGATGGCAGTTTCCACATGCACAAAGAGGCCTGGCTTACATAATTTAAATGTCTCATATTGACGGATGGACTCCACAGCTGAGATGCTATCTTCTTCTTCACTGACAGAGAAGGAGAGTGTTACAGCAGAGCCTCTGATAAACTGGGTCATTGACTTGATTCTGTTTAGATACTGCACTTAATTGCATGGATCATTGTTATTCAGACACAGCAGGAACAGCTATCAAATCATCTTTATTTCATATACATATAGAAAATGTTTGGCACATTTCTTTTTAAAGTAAATTATATTTCTTTTGTATGACATTTGAATGGTTCTATAACTTACCAGTTACTATTTTACACTGATCAACCGAAACACAAAAGGCAATCTTGGTGCTTCTTCACATTCATAAGGAAACTCTTTATTCCATGGCAGACCAAGATTAAGCGGGACCTAGACCCAGATGTCATCCACCACTGTCTCTACAGTGACAGTGGGTGTTGTCACCGCTCATGTTTGGGCATAATGTCTCTTCTGTCCACAGCCATACCAGGTCTGCTCAGCTCCTTAGGGGATACATCAGCATAAAACTCAGCCACCACAGGGCAGTGATCTGATGCCACACCGCCCCATGACCAGTTATCTGGGATCCAGGGGTTAGTCAAGCCCTCCCGCACTACCATGTAGTGGCCTGTCAGACACAAAGAAGCAAAGAGCAGGGAAGTCAGCAGGAATGTGAGACTGCATTATATATATATATATATATATATATATATATATATATATATATATATA
>CM076663.1:21008307-21038539 GCA_038496675.1 Rachycentron canadum | reverse complement strand
ATATATATATATATATATATATATATATATATATATATATAATACTGACAGAAACAATGCAATGATGTATTTACACTCTGAAAAAGGGCTGAAACAATATGCAAAAAAATAATTTACCAATGATTCAATTTTTGATATGTGGCACAATTGGGAATGGGAACAAATGGGACCTTTTGAATTTCATATTCACTGGAAAAATATAAAATTTAGTAAATACAGAAATGACAGTAATACATTAGAAAATCTAGGAATGATGATGATAAGATTTTTCCTGGGGTCTGTTCCCTTAAATCTGGAGATTATGATTTATTCATTTCTGTGGCACCACAACGCTTCATCAAATAAGGGCTGTTAGGACGCAATTTACCTTCCTACTTCAAATACATTGCAGCTTCTACAGTTTGGAAATTGCAGTTAGCTGTATTGTAATTCTAATAATATTTCTATGAATTGTTCAGCCCAACTCTGAAGTGACAAAGTGACTCTGACAAAAGCTGCTGTATCTTAAATCCAACTATTAAACACCAGAGGCTCAGTTGGGTGTGAACATTAATGAGACTGCAGCTGGACATTCATCACAAAGGGATCCCGTACTGGATTAAAGTCACCATGATCACCAGACCAGACACGTCCAGTCAGACAAACAAAACAAAAATGCAGACCTGACACTCCACTTGGATTTGACTATTGTGAAACTTGATTTAAGAGACTTTCATACAGAGCCATTCAATGCTCGAGTTTTGACCCAATAAAAACCATTTAGTTGTGCAAAAAAATTACACACACACACACAAAAAAAAAAAATCTAGAGCCATGTTATTTTAATGGCCAACATTCAGAATTTGCAAAGACTGGACTTGACCTTGACTTAAGATTTTCTTAAGACTTCTCTTAAATAAGTAAAGACTCAACTATGACTTGCCACAAATGACATCTTGAACAATAACATTGAACTTAAACTTATCTCTACTGACTTTAACAACTACAGACTCAGCTTTGACTTGTTACCATTGACATTGCCTGAACAGTTGATTTTTTTTAAATGTCTAATGACATTTTTTGGACCCGTCTCAAATACCCTGAGTCAACCCCTAAAATGCCATATTTGTTACATGAGTTTCTGAGACCTCAGTCTCATCACCCTGATCAATACTTTCCTGAAAAACCTGTACACAATCTGACATGTCTTATGCCCTCTGGTGGATAATATGGGCGCTGTGGCGGGCTTTTGAATGCCATTTCCAAAATGGCACATTAGGTGTACTCATGTTTCCTACGATAAAGGTTTTGTGTTTCTAGAATGAACATTGTTTTGGTCAATAAATTGCAATAAATGCCTAGCAAATCAAATATTATACAAAACAATATAAATGAGAATGTTTCCAGTTTTTTAAAAAGGTCCAGTGGAGACTTTTTTCTGTTTTCTGGCAATGATTTCATATGTCAGACTTCACAACTTGTTTGAGGGGCGACTTGAAAGAATTTGTCAGGAATTACTCATGACTGAACTTGTGCTTGTCTCAAATAATTTGAGAATTTGTGTAGATAGGTATCAACTTGTTGTGAAAGACTAAAGAGTTGGCTTGTGCTCGTCATGACTCACTCTATGACTCAGATTCTGCTTGTAACTTTCACAAGAATTGATGTAGAACTGTTTCAACTGACTGATGTGAGGGTACCGCTTATGAATTAATTTCAATTTTGTGCACCTACCAGAACACATCTTCTTGAGGGAGCGGCTGACCCAGATGTTATCCAGGCAGTGGGTGCCCTGTGGTGAGCGGGTGCTGATGTTGGTGAACTGGGTGGATGGTACCAGGGCACAGAGCTTCTCTTTTCTCAGTATGTCCAGCTCGGAGCTTTGAGGGGGGCAGCCAAAATCTCCCAGCACCACCAACTCCTTCTCACCTGCAGAGAAAGAGGAGGAGAGCATTTAATTTACCTTCAAGCCGAAGTGGAGGAGGCACAGGGCACGATCTGTCTGAAACCACTGAAGATTAGCTCCATCATTTCCTTTTTGGACAAATTGTGTGACTTCACCCAAAGTGTTTGACATTGTGAGAAAAAATAAACTAAACTCAGCCTACATGTGGCAAAATGGGTTAATTTTCAGGAGCAAATACACTTGTGCTCATATGAACACGTGTTGGTCTTATATCCTATGCTCGACTACAGTGACTCTCTGTCTGCTGGAATCAGTCAGTTGTACTTCTCTCGTCTGCAACTGGTCTGGCCCCTGTCCTGGCCCCTCTCCACTGGCTCCCAGTTCTCTTTAGGATAGATTTTAAGGTTCTCAATGGATCAGCTTCCTCCTACATCACAAACCTCTTGACCCTCTACGCTACATCACCAGCTCAGGCTCACTCATCCACACTTTGAAAACCAGTGGTGTAACCCTTTACACATCTAGCTGATCTGGGATGTAACAAACTGACCTTTGAGTGTCTCCTGGATACTTGGGGAGAGCTGTGGACTCTTGACTTCATCTGTGTTGTGGTTCTTGCCGTTGGAATCTCCTGGTGAGGTTGTGGTCCGCATGTGGACGTTCACCACTGTTAGTTCATAAGAACCAACCTGATGGAAAACATCAGCCATGTTTCTGGTCAGAATATTATAACTAAATAAAATAATATGATACAAAAGACAGGGATATACAGAAGCCAATCAATCAACTAAAATACAGCTAAAAAAATCAACCATTCAGAATATATCTATACACCAACCAATCACAATACGACAACAGATCAGTTTGTCCTTCAGTCCAAGTCATTCTTACGTGCATAATTTAAAGGGGTGCCCTTGAATATTTCTAGAGATATTGTGTTTACAAGGCCAAATCCAGACACCACAGTGGAATAAATCATTACTTACAAAGAAGTGAGCCAGGTAGAGTCGAGGGCAGGTTTGAGTCCCGTTGCCATTGACAGCAGGAGACTCCAGGATTGTGGCGTCCTTCAGGTCAATACCAGATGAGGTGTCCCAGAGAAAACCAGAGTAGCTCACTCCCTGGGAATACAGGATCATGGAAAATGAGTTTTTTTCAAGGGGTTCTTGCTGACTTATGTAACACCACTCATAACACTGCGACTGATGAACTGCTTATGCAAATGTTTCCTGACCATTAAGTGGATTATTTTCTGTAATAGTACTGCTGGAGCTTCGAGGTAATCCTCTGCTGGATAACACTACTCTGTGTTAGCAGGCCTACTCTTCAGATGTACTTGGCAAAGAAGCAAAGCAGCACAAAGTGCAATGCAAGTGCCAAGTTTAAACACCAATACACTTGTGCCCAAGAGCGAGTTGGTGTGAAAATGAGGTGTGGTCAGTGGAAAGAGAGCAACTGACCAATAAAAACCTGGTTAATTTAAGGCACAATATGAACAGAGTAACATGGACATGCACAGGCAGGTACACAGTGTTCCCCTGATGTCTGGAACAATAGAACACAGCCTCAGAAGATCAGAGCATCTTTATGACTTCAGTGTTTGATGCTCTATGTTGCCAAGTGTCTGGGATGTTTCTTGGACATCTCTAACTCCTGAGGCTCCTGGACTCACTGCTCAGTCACCATATTAACTCTCCATATACAGAATCTAACTGTGTGAAACACTGAACCATCATCACAATAGGAGATGGCTCTGCGATTGGTTCATTGCATGTTACCCTCAAAACACTTCCATGAATAATTAAGAGATGGTAGCTTGGTAACTGTGATCTAAAGGCACTTTTGGTATTTCTGCTCTGAGATGTCCAGGACTGAATGTTGTGCATCTTTAAAGCCAGTTCACTAGTTCACTAACATGATGTCAAACATGTTTTTGTTAGTGAGGGATCTATTGTGTGTATGACACAGGTCATTTTTCAAACAATTATTTACCATCAGATTATTTCACTTTTAATTCACTATATCACACAAATGATGTCATGACTTTTGGGGCTTCTGATAGGTGAAGCTCAGTGGAGGTGTACTTCTTGGAGCATCTTCAGGCTAACCTGGGTGGTGCTTTGCTGCATGGGACACTGGACGAGACAGCTGTCAGTCTGTAGGTAGCAAAGACACTTGTGCCAGGTATAAGATTGGGCCCTCGGGATCTAACTGCTAAAAGTTATAGATAAGGGACTGATGATACCAGTATTTGTAGTAGCATTAGTAACCACAGGCACATCCACTAGTGTAGCAGCAGTTTTCTGTCCCGTCATACTGATGTAAGAAGAAAGCTGTCTGTGGATGGTTGCATTACCTTGCTGGAGTGCCCGGTGGGTTTTTCAGACACAACACTTTTCCATGACCCTCGTGGCCATTTCCACTTCCGTACACTGGACAGCGAGCCCTGGTTTAATTCCACACAGAACTGCAACACAACAATAAGAGAGAATATATACATAACATATTTAATGTACCTAACATCAGTTACATTTGTTACATCTCATCATTTGGAAAGGCTATAAATGTTGACTGAGTTTTAGTACTGTGAAATGTTTCAGGAGGAAGAAACAAAGGTTTTGTTTAAGTACTAACAGTAGATAAAATAACTGACCCTAGTAAAAACAACAAAATAAAACTTTGTGTTAATACTTAAATTGAAGCTAGCTACTAAAATTTTACTCATAGTGAAAACCGTAACACACAGTCATTAGTACAATAACACAAGATAGCTGAGGTCATATCAGTCTGTAGGAAGAGCAAAAAGATAATGTGTTCAAAATATTAACTAAATGTACGGCTATTGTATGTCTACATTATAGACATTACACATTATAGTCTATAACAGGGGACATAGACTCTGGGTCTGTAAAGTGAAGCCAATGCTGAAGAGCCTTAAACCTTCATTCTCTCTAATGTCCATCAGGGGGCGACTCCACTGGTTGTTAAAGAAGTCAGATTGTATTGAAGTCTATGGGAAAATGTCCCTACTTCTCCCTTGATTTATTAGCTCAGTAAATGTTTTCCTAATGAGTTTATGGTCTCAGTCTCTAGTTTCAAGTCTTCGATACAAAATGTTCATTTTTTAAATGATGGTCCATTTAGAGGAAAATAGACCATAAAGCTGGGGATGAATTGGGGCGGGGCTGCAGTGTGATTGACACATGGTGACCTTTCTGTAATTTAGGATAGAGAACAGAGCAGGTCAGATCCACCCCTCACTCCTTCTCAGCTCCACCTTCTCAGGCAAATATGGTTTCTTCTGGTTTAAAAAAATACAAGATGGCTGAGGGTCAAATTACAAACTGGACGCTTCAAAAAAGCAGCTCACAAACCAACGGGTGACGTCATGGTGGATTGACACTTGATCTGCACATACACACATATATAACTGTATATATATATTTTTTTTTTTGTGTTGCTAAATATAAGGGAGCTCTTCTTGCTATGCGAATGTGTGGAACATGCCTGCATACATAGGTCTTAACCTTTAACTCCACAATCCTGGGTCATGTTTAGCTCACACCAATATGTGTTTGTGAATGTTTTTCATTTTGACTTGAACCAGTTGAAGGTGATATATTGGTGTCTACTGTCATCTGAGACTCGAGGCTCTATGACTAAGAGTTTGATTGAACTGTATAAGGATTTATTTGTAAAGGAAACTGCTCGTTTTCACTCTCAACGAGAGTGAGATGAGAAGAAAAATATCAATCTCAGCTCTGTGTTAGATCCCAGTACAGTACTGTTTTTCTTATTAGGTAGTAGTAGTGAGTTAACAGGTTTTACATGGTGAGCTAGAAGACAGTAGAGTTCACACCTTCTACTGCTGAAATCTGGTGGTCACTGCTCCCAGCAGTCAGACTAAATGTGCCAACATCTTTGAGCATTTTTACCCTTATTTAAAAAAAAAAACAAAAAAACTGAAAATCTGAATCGAAGTTTAATTCAATGTCTCCTGATTCCTGACACTGCTGAACAGGATACCCCCCAACCCATGGCAACCACTGTCATATTTATAGTAGTGAAAGCACAGGAGAGCACTAACACAGTTAGGGTCTAGAAATAGAGGACATTTACACTCGGGAGTCAGTGACACACACAGAGAGAGAGCAGCAAGGAAAAGGGAACATTCGCATAAGAGCAACACATTGAATTTATGGGAAACACTGAGGTAGAGTGTGAGTGTGTTGCTGAATGCAGCAAATCAAAGCAGCCGTCAAGCACCTAGAGCAACAATCAGAGAAAACTTTACCTTATCAAGAGCCTCACGCTCCAGAAGGTCCTGCACGGCCAGTAACTTGATGCTAGAGACAGAAAGAGACAAGTTTACAACTACATGTTGGCATTATGACTGTATATGATATTACACTGTAGATCAGGATTGTATATTATAATATACTGTGTATCATATTACACTGTATAGTATAATAAACAGTATAGTATGCTGTATATATTATATATTATTCTGTATATTATATTGACTGTCTTTAAAAATAACTTAAAGCAGCAGTTGTTACTAAAATATGATGGAACCTGTAGACCCTGAGGGGCTTGGGGCTTCACACCTGGGTACTCTGCTGTGCAATGATTCCCATTCACTATCGACTGCAGTTGGTCAGGCTGCTGATTTTGATTTTGACTAATGAATTAATGTCTGAATGAATGTACTGAGTGATGCTATCTTTTGAGGTTTCAGGTGTTAGGGTTTGACTGAAATTGTATTTGCGTAAGCTTTTGAAGCTTATTGAGGTTTGTAGAAAAATGAGACAAGACTGCTCAAAATGTGTTTTGTTTTCTTTCATGTTTACAAAGGTTGAGGATATAACTTTTGTTAAACGGCTACAGGTAGGTGTCTTTCACTCCAACTGATTTCTGATTTCTTTTGAAACGTGACTTCATGTGTTCACATGTTTTTACACAAGGCAAAGATGGAAAGTTTGTGTACTGATTAAACTGGCACTTTGTTGCAGAAGAGTAATTCTCTTCTTGGGTCAGTTACTTCAAAGTCATCATATATAAGACTGAGGAGAATGGATCCAGAACAAGCAAACCAGCCTCATCATGTGTTCATTTCTTGTTCTGTGATAAAACTGCATGAAAGTATCAGATTCTATGGCTTTATTCTTCGCTAACATAACAGCGCAACTGTCTAGAACTGCTCTGAGTTTGTACATGACTGAATAATAATTAAAAAAAAATCCTTAAACCCAAAGAAAATCGCAAAAAAAATCACATTAACAAAATCAACACTGAAATTCATAAATCTGAAGGAAAAGATGTGTCAGTACCACCCACAATGTTTGGATCTGGATAGTGTATAGTGGAGATCTGATCTGATCTGTGAAGTGTTCGGCACCACAGAGAGAGAACAAACAGCCTCGTGCTTCTCGATGTACCTACAGACCTCAGTGTGAACGGATTTCAGTGGAACTACTTTACACTGAAGACACAGTGTGTTGTAATTTGACTCAACTGATCCTTCAATGGTCAAGGTCACCAGAAGCAACACTACATCGGCCCTCAGGAGTCAGCTGACAGTGAATGGGCTGAAAGTGTTAGAGTTTTTGCATATACACTAATGTACATGTACATTGTGTGAAAAGGAGGGTGTTATTTTATTATCATGTACACAGTAATGATACAGCAGCCAGAGTCAGATAGTGTTGACACGCTACCCGAGCTGGATCCTCAACGTATTAAGCAGCACATTTCCTCTTGGCAAATCTAGTGTTTTTAAAACTGGCTGAAAAAGCTGAAAAAATCTGATTAACACATACTGAGGGAGTGTGGACTAATTCTGTTGGCCAACAGCAAAGGAGGGGCCTTTTCAGCCCAACAAACATTTATCCAACGACTTTACCATTAAAGTCATTTTCCAGACCAACAGTCACAATGAAAAGCAATAAATTTCTGAGGCGCCAGTGCTTGCTTACCATTTGGCTCTGAAGAGGAACCCTTTGTTATGTTATTAATGTTATTAATGACAGATGTAAGGAAAGAAATTCCTGAGTGGGGAAGTAAGTAGGTCAGTAGGTAGGTAGATAGGTAGGTAGGTAAGGAGGTAGATATTTAGGTAGGTTGGTAAGTAAGTAAGTAGGAAAGACGGTAGGAAGGTAGATAGGTAGGTACGTAGGTAAATATGTAGGCATGAACCACTGCCTGAGGCTGAGGTGTTATATTGTCTGGTAACAGTGGGATTCATGTGGTTATAAACGGCCTCTGCCTGTGAAGAAATGAAGAGTTTTGTAATAAGAGAGGAATCAAATAATCCTTGAGAGCTGCTTCTTCATTTACAGAGAAAAAGACATTGATCTAACACACACTGATATACATACACTACATTTCATCTGCAGCCCCACATGCTCATCTGATTGACTGTAACACACTGAAATGAAGTTGGTGGCAACGCTTTGACCTCATTCACCTCTAGCCTACTATTTCAAAATCAGCCACACAGAAAATCACATTGCATAACAGTATTTTCTATTAGTGAAGTGCTGCTGCTGCTGAGCATTAGAGGCTCTGTTACTGCTCCACAGTCACAGTCACCTCCACTGACGCTCACTGACAGCACCAGCTTCATGTGCAAAGTGATCACACAGTTGTGAAGGAGAACACAGTTACCACACAAATCCTCTGCAAGGTTGTACACCTTCCAGATACTGCAAATCATCATGCTTGGAAACAGAACAGTAGGTGTGTGTAGTAAGATGTCATTGAAGACTTGCAGGTGTGACTGTTTTCATGTGTATCACACACCTATGAGTGTGTGTTGTCCTTTTGAATCTCTGTACCAAGACCAAAGCAGGTCAGTAAGTAGTTTACTATACACTGACTATAGATACGTACTAACCATACACAGACTGTAGATAAGTACTATATACTGACTATACCTCAAATAAGTCAAATTGTCACTTTAATGTTAAGCCCTTGTTCTGGCTCATCAGTGTATGTTTAACTAGATTATCCACAGTATTCAAACACAGTATAGACTAAACTAGGTTACATTGAGCCAACTGCAAACACACTTACATAAGAACAGTGAGATACCACCAGTATCAATAATACTTATTCAGTTTCGCTAACTAATCCATCTATTTCTATGTCCCACATATGAGCTGCAGAAACTCCTCACCTTTGTGATCAGAGAGCACACAGATTCTGTTTTGAGAACAAACAGTCACAGAGACGTGACCTGTCCTGTAGGTGTGATCACTCTGTACAACGAAAGAAGAAACTCTCTCAAAGACACTGTTACATTCCTCCTGTTTTCACTGGCACAGACCCAATCCCTGCTGACACTGAGCTGTCGTCAGGACATAGTGGATGATGCTGAGTCCGGGAGTCAGTGAATGCACCGCGATGTGCAGTGTCTTTAGGAAATAATCATGATGCACATCACAGTTCAGAAAAAAAAAAGAACATAAGCCAGACATAGACACAAGCAGAAATAATAACAAAGGTTACCAAGAGCCTCTATGACAAGCCTAACGGCTGTAGTGTCGCCGTGACAACAGAAGCTGTCGTCAATATGTCGAACAGACATCTGACGCTCAACATCTCCTGCTGCTCCGTAGACAAACACAACATGATGAAGCAAAATGATGAGTCTGAGTCAAACTGAAGTCACAGGGCACGCATGAGGTTGCATCATGACAAGCAGCAGCAGCAGAGATGACCTTGAGCATAAATAAACGCCTCTGAGGTTTCTCCTTGCCTCACGCGGGGAAAGTGCCCGAGGCTGCCGGTCGCCACAGCACACGTACAACGCACAAGTGACACGTCACAGTGATCGTTTCACTTCTGAGAGTGTTTCACCGCACAGCGCTCTTCATTCATATCACAGTGAGACTAGTTCATTATATAGATAAGTAAATAATACTTAAACTTGACGTTTACGTTTGCTGGAGCAATCAGTTCTTAAGCCAGAAGTTATTAGAGCCTGAGCACTGAGGGGAGGAGGAGACCTCTGTGGAGGATTCAGCTCCAGGTAAAAACCTCCTGAACCACTGACACTGAAGGAACCAACCCAGGAGAGCAACAACTCCCATTATCCCATGACTTCACCCAAAACCTTTGTCTTTGTTTTGAGTGGCACACCCCTGGCAGCAGAAGTTACACACTATGCCCACTATTTTCTTTGTCAGTGTCCATTTGAAATGACCAAGCAAATTTGCTCTCATTAATGCAAAAGCCGAGGACAGAGTTCATTGTGTTAGCGGCGATACCAAAGAATGAGGACCACATGATCTTGCATCTGAACTGTGTGTGATACAGATGGCTGGTTAATTAGCCACACAGCCTGCAAACTGGAGCTTGTCCCTGTCTTTGTACAGTAGGAAACAGAAGGAGACATTATCTAGAAAGATAATCTGGGTTGTTCCAAAGCCTTGTAGTTATGCCTGGCTGTTAATCAGTGCGACCATTTGTAGATGATATAATGGTGATGTAAGTGTTGTATGCAGATATGAAAATAAAACTGGCTAACTTGATGTTCTTAATCAAGACAGAAGAGAACCAATGGTGCTTAATTCAGAGATACTGTACAATAGGTGTATGCTATATGTATGCTACAGCACAAAAAGCTGTTTCATTTCAGTTTAACTTTAACTCCAATTGGTCAGACTTTATGAAAAGAGAAATAAAGACAGTACTTGAAAAGAAAGATAATACAATAATCAGAAGAGAGGATCTCTTCGGATTGGCTGACTGTTTTCTCAGATTTCAGAGAAACCAAATCCTGTAAGGTTGGATGGTGGATGCATGTGGGCTGGGTTTGGGGGCTGAGTTTGGGGATGTGGCTGAGGGTCTTGACTGCTTTGTTGTGACATCACAAAGATTTATGGACCTTTAACATCTACCTTTCACATCTACCTTTAGACCATATGGACCTTTAACATCTGTTGTTCATAGCCATAACAAGTTCTCTCTGAAACTAATGTTAACCAGCCTGGCTTGTCAATGATTCATACCAAAGCCATCAAAAGGACATTTGTACAGATCACTTCCTCATGGCTGTGCTGTAACTCATCTCTATGTCTTGTTTCTTCACTTCCTGTGTGTGCCAGAGTGTCAGGTAGATGGGGAGAAAATTGGACAAATATACAATGTCACTTTACTATATTCTTTACTTTTGCAATTTGGGCAGCATGGACGGATGTTGTTTGATGCATTACATTCATACTTCATGAGGTTAGATGCCAAGTAAATGAATTACAAAAGAAAACACAAGAACAGAACCAGCTGAGTGAAAGAGAGTCTGCCTATAAACTGTCATGCAGAACAAATCCTGACAGCGAAGTCAAGTGGGGCTCTGTCAGCTCACATCCACACCTTGACCAATAGTAACCCCCATGAGTAAGAGCTAGTGGTGGCTGTTTCACTTCCCTCTTGGCCTGTGTGCGAGACTCACTAATGTCTGGCTTATTGGTAGCATCAGCAGGCTGAGAGGCTGCGGTGGCGATCACAGTTTGCTGTGTAACCTTTGGTAAGAGGGAGTTCATTGAACTCTAGAAGCTCTCTGCTTGTGCCTGGAGCAAAGCCAGGAAGTGTGTAGACTCAGCCTGGATCTTGTGATTGCTCTCACAACAGAAACTAAGCTGTGCAAACACCCAGTATCTCTTCTACAGCCTTTCTCAGACTTATCTGGTGGGTCATTACTTAAATGTGGGTCCTGGGGACATTTTGACTGGCTTGTGGATCTGTGTGTGAAAAAAAAGTTGGGTAAAAAGTCTTTATTGTGAAGGACACTTTTATTTTGAACGCCCACTCCAAAAGGCAGCATGTGAGCAGTAGCCATTTGCTGCCTGTGTCGTCATGACAGCAACGCCCAAAACAATCGTCACAAGTAATTCATGCTTGAGCATTTGTAAACACGGCCAAAATATGAAATATGACACTGACGACATTAAACACCAGTGTTCTTACATTTGTGGCCAAAGAGACCAGAAACCTTCCAAAACTGGAAAACATTAAAAACTGAGACAGTGCTCACAGACACACCTTCAGAGTAGGTTACAGACGGACCTGAATCATACTCCTCTTACACTGCAGAGGAGCTTATCTTAGCTGTAGCTGTTGACAGTCTGCAGCCAAAAGATTTAAGTCATTATACTATAAGATGGAAGAAAAGTCTTCCTTTTCAGGGTCCAACCATAGACTCTCTGTAAAGTGAAGCCAATGCCTAAGAGCCTTTGACCTTTTCTCTCTAATGACCATCAGGGGGCGACTCCACTGGTTGTTAAAGAAGTCAGATTGTATTGAAGTCTATTGGAAAATGTCCCTACTTCTCCCTTGATTTATCAGCTCAGTAAATGTTTTCCTAATGAGTTTATGGTCTCAGTCTCTAGTTTCAAGTCTTCAATACAACATGATGTTCATTTTTTAAATGATGGTCCATTTAGAGGAAAATAGACCATAAAGCTGGGGATGGATTAGGGGGCGTGGTTTATGTGTGATTGACAGACTGTACCACACAATCAGGATAGAGAACAGAGCAGGTCAGCTCCACCTTCTCCTCCAAATATGGTTTCTACTGGTTTAAATAAACCAAGATGGCTAAAGACAAATTTACAAAGTGGAGGCTTCAAAAACAGCAGTTATGTGCCCACCCCTCCCCACAGGTAACTAGATCTCTGTAGTCTCTGTAATAATACACATTGTGAATGACCAATGTTTATTTAATGTAGAAAGGAATGTAAAACTAAAAACTTGACATGTTAGCAGTCAGTAGTTGATTTATCTATGATGTACAGTCCATATAACAGGTGGTGTTGACAACATTCACTCTGCTAATACACCTACATGACACGCTGTGTTCACCATCCGTTCATTAAGGAAGTCTCTAGTTGTCTTCACTGGCCAGCCTGTCTTTCTGCTGCTAACATGCCAGCTTTTAAACTAACAGCTGCCCCAGGACTCATCCTGAGACAGTCACACATAACTTTCAGTATTAAGCACTGCCTTTGACTTTGTCATGCCTTTGTCCTCCTTTCCTACACTATCAAAATCATCTAAATGAATCCAGTTGAAGTCATCTCCCAATAGTATAACCTTTGGCTGGTTCAGTGCTTCCTCCCCAGTGCAGAGTTTTACTTTAGGTGCTCCACAACCACAACAGTCACAGGGATGAATGCAGCTTTCAGGCCACGCACATAAAATTCAATATAAATGGTTTGGCTGATATTAAAGCTGGGTTTGGGTTTAGAAAACAATTGCACTTGTGGACAATCAACGCTGATAAGCCCAACAACGTACCACATCGCAGTGTGACTCAGATGGGGGACACATGAGGTGAGACTATAGGGGACAGGGAGCACCATGTCAGCCTAAATCCTGAAACTCTAAATCCAGTAAACTCTTCTCTACAAGACCTTAAAGTAGCTTCACAACGATCCTGTTCCTGTACTTGAAACAAAAGGTAGAAGTAAAATGAAAATGTCTCTTTAAGATTCTGATGCTGGCTCACTTCCTAAATCTAAAACCACCACCACACAGAAACCGTGTTCCACTTACACCACGAACGACAAGACAGGTCACTGATGTTGTTTGTTGGTATCACACAGACAGTCTATAGAGAATATTATTTATCAATCATGTTCTGTCTTAAATTCATGAAACAACCTGAAAAAAAGCTTGATTTAATCTCTTGGCCATATGGCCGTGCCCAAATTTGAGGTTTTTCAAATGGAGTTTGGTGTGGTGTCCTCTTTGACTGAACTGAATTAGGTGCTCATACATCATATGATGGCTGCATAGCAGAGGACACTAATTTTACTAGCAGTGAGTTTCAGACTTCAGATGGCCTCTCAGGACCTCCCCGCTCCTCCACGCTTCCAAGCAGGTCAGGGCTCACCCCCCCCCCCTCAGCAGGCCAATGTAACCTGACACAACAGATACAGAGAGAGTACGCTCTCTACCCGGTGAGCTATGCCCCCGCCCCCCAGCACATTTTCTTGTGTCCACTGGAAACACTTCCCTTGTGTTGTGAAATTGATGATATGTTCTGAATGTGTTTTGTGTCCTGTGTTCTTCGCTCTCAGGGCCACCGTGGCTGATCGTTTTCTATTGGTATTTGTAGGAACATGCACCATATGGACTCAATGTAAACTAAAATCTTATGGTTTGATTTTGACACACAATCCTGCAGCCAGACAGGCCACAAGATTCAGTAATATTACATAACCTGCTTCATGAGATTTTACACTTTAGGGCTGCAAATAAATGAGCAAACAGTTAAATTACCAAAGGCCACTGACGTGTAGTGAACTTGGGCTTTTGCGAGCTCTGGGAATCCAAGGACTGTCTTACGTTTCTCCACAGGAGTCTGTGGTGTGATGCAGCTACACTGTCGCCAAATCACAGCATTATTTGTCCTAGAAACTATCTCACCTGCTTATGTCTTCTTCTGGTGGTTAATAGTTAAACTCTAAATTATCCGTAGGATTGAATGCTTGTTTGTCTCTATATGACAGACTGGGGACCTGTCCAGGGTGAACCCCACCCTTGTCCGATGGCAGCCCCCCCCATAACCCTGCACGTATAAGTGGTATAGATGATGGATGGAGGGATAAGTCTGTTTATCTCAAGTGACTGGAGGATTTTGCTGCTGACCTCTTTAGTCAGAATAAACTGGGGTGGCCTCCAGAGATATCCTGGTCCTGGCATGGCACTAACCGGTTACACTGATCTGACCCAGATATGTTTCTACGTGCCTCCCAGGACTGGCATGAGCCATCTGGGCCAAGCATTAATCAAATGTGGATCAGATGGCACTGTGCGAAAGATCAACATGGGACCAATAGTAGCTGATACTGGGCAACTGTTTTAATGGACAAATTTAGGCCTGACTCACACTTATAGTTGTTTCAAAATCCAAAGGAGCTGAATCAGCAGACCTTCAGGAGTCTGTGCTACATCTACTGACCTGCAACATCTGAGGAATATAATGAGTTGATTGATTCGCTGACTCTGTGGCCAATACTGATAATGAAAACTGTAGTATTAACATTTTATAGAAGTTGAAATAATTTACCAGTATTATTCAGCAAGTCATAACATAAGGAATCCTAAACTCTTTACATTAAAAGCCTCCAGAGCATCACTCATTTTGGATTCAAATGATATTCACTGTGAAATGATATGATGCCATATTCGAACAAATATAATTCAATCACATGTTAATTCCTTTCATCAGTTAGACCAGCAGAGTGAGAGACTTTGGAAAGTGTCCCTGAACTTAGTCCTCACTGTGTTGGACTATGAGCTCGTCATGACACGTGCATCTGATGATAACAACCAATCACAGCTTCAGTTCAGACCAGTCCAGGTCAGCTGTACTCACTCATTCTCCAGCAGGGTCATGCACACCACCTCTTTGACCCCCGGGTTGTTGGCCTTGTCGCAGGAGCAGTCCTGCAGGCTCCAGGTGGCCAGCCGCACCACGGGCTTCCCGTCCCGCAGCCCGGGAGGGGGCTCCACGTTGGGCCGCGCAGAGATGATCTGTGTGGGGCCCCCGAGCGGGAGGTCCAGGTCGTCGCTCCTGAAGCTGAATGAAGTCGGGCTGGGGTGGGACTTCGTGGTGCAGGTCAGCCCCCCGTTGGTGTTGGTGGACGGCGCCCTGGAGCGCTCCACAAACACCTGGAAGCGGATTTTGTCCAGCAGGGAGCTGTTGATGTGGCTGACCCGGACCAGGTCCTCGATGCTCTTGAACGGGCCGTGTTCCGCCCGGTACACCACGATGTTCTTGGCCATCTTCTCCGTGATGCCGCGGATGCTCATGAGCTGCGCCGGAGTGGCGGTGTTGATGTTCATCCCGGTGCAGGGCTGGTGATCCAGGTCTTTGCGCAGGGAGGACGGGGAGTGCTGGGACGAGCTGGTCCTGCTGGAGACACAGATTTCCAGCTTGATCACCTCCAGTTTGGAGGCCCCGATCCCGCTCACCAGAGCCAGGTCCTCCACCTTTTTAAACCCCCCAATACAGTCCCGGTACTCCACGATATTCTGTGCAACAATGCGGTTGACTCCCGGGAGAGTCATGAGCTCCTCCTCGGTGGCCGTGTTGATGTTCAGTCGCTCCTGGTTCACCAGGATGTGTCCGAAGTTACACGCAGCGCTGAATTTGCGCTTCCCGCTGCTCAGGTCTGTGGGGTCCCTGGGGATGGAGCGGTGGCAGCCCAGACTGCCCCCCATGGCCTCAGCCGGGTCACCGGAGCTCGGGGGCCGGTGCGGTGGATGGGCGCAGGCTGAGCAGACGCAGACGCAGACGCAGACGAGGCTGCAGCTGTAACTCTCCTCCTGTCTGGCACAGATGGAAGGTTTGGGACATACGCACCACACAGCAGCTGGTCCTCAGTGCCGGCTACATGCTGCGGGTCTTCCCCCCCCCCTCACCCCCTCCGGTCAGCGGCCCAGGCCCGTGTGTCCTCGGCGGCAGATAAGAGGCAGATAACCACGCTGCGCTGGAAACTTTGCCCTGGAACAGGCTGCTACGTTACTGGCCACAGGTCGGCCTGCTCACTACAGTCTCCACCAACGCGTCAAGACACACCGGCTCACACAGGGAAATGCGGAAATCGATCGAGTCTTCAAAATAAAAGCAACGCAAGCAAAAGTTTTCAGCCAGTTCACAGATAAAGTAAATGAAATTATCAAAGGTCCATATTACATAAAGGAAAAACCTCCATGTGGTGTTTGATTTATAAATCAGGTCCAGGTTCTATATTAATACAGTGAAAGTATCAAAGGTCTCAGTCCACAGAGAAATGCTCACAGCCTGTTTTCAGTAACTGAGCCTTAAAACCAGAGTCAGGACTTCTGGGACTTTATGATGTCACAACAAAGCAGTCACTGCCCTCAGCCACGCCCCCAAGCCCCATCATCCAACCTTGCGGGACTTGGGTCATCAGAAAAAGTGTGAGCCAATCAGAACAGAGGATAAAAACCTCCTAAATTTGAAGTCAACAAAATCAACATGTTGCATTAAATCTAATACAAAGTTCAAAAGTTGGGACTCTGAAAAGGATGCAGGAAATAAATAAATGAATAAAGTTGCATGATAACATAAATTAAACACAAATAAATATATCTAAACCTTGCCTAAAAAAGAATGACTAAAAAGGGAATAATAATGAATTACATTAAATACATACATTGTTTTGTATTTATTCATTAATGGCTTTATTTTTACAGCAATTTACATATTATGAATTTATTTATCTTTATATTAGGTTTCTTCTTCTTTGTCAATACATATCTCCACATCTTATTTATACATATATGAAATAATTCATTTATACATTTATTGCCACATGTATTGTTGCACAATTCTGTACAAAAAGTAATTACCAAATTTATTACCCATGTTTTCAGGTAAAATATAAATATATGTTTTTCAATTCACATGGCAATTTATATATTTACTTATTCCCTACTATTTACATTGTCATGTCTCTTCCAGATCAGGCAATGCATTCTAAAGCTACAAATACCTAATCAATTCTACAAAATACAGTAATATTAAACCCTGAAATGTAACAATTACATGTGAATGAAAATAAGAAAATATAACATGTATATTTTCTGCACACTAAACATTCATGTAGTTTTTGTGTTGTGAAAATATATAAATATATCATTTGTCAATATGGCTTTTATTTTGAAACAAGATTCTCCTCCTGGTTTGATGCTTCCTCACTGTGAAGCAGCAGCAGCAGGTGTGACCCCACTTTTGGTAACCAAATATTATCTAACTATAACAGATGACATAACTCATTACATTTTGATAAAGGCCAGTAAATTTCGATCTGGCTTTAAATGTGGTTAATAAATCAGAATTCATCAGTCAGTGGTGGCTGGCTTGGGTAATGTGATTAAGAAACTTTCATCTGAATTAAAAAATGCATTAAATCAAACGTCTTCATTTTCAGTTTGTTTGTCATGTTTTGCACCGCATCATATTCTCCACAAAGCTGGAGGATCTTTCTTTCTTTCAAGGACATTGTTTTGTAAAACTATGCGTTCACTGCTTCCATGTGGCTTCCATCAATGAAGGATGTAATTACCACTCAGCTCTGATCCTGCCTGATTGAATTAGCATACGATTATAATTTCAAACAAGGCACATGCTTTGGTTTAATCCTTTATCAACAAAGCCTGCGATTGTCCAATGACCTTTTGCTCTTTATCTTCTGTTATGGTGATGGAAACCTCTCATTCGTAGATTGGATTATTAATTTGTAACATTCACTGGTCAGAAATTTCTTTCAGTGTATTCTTTGAAGAAGAAGATGGCAGGGGGTTCTCAGGAGGATTACAGTGGTCCTGAAGCAGGTTCTTGGGCTTTTTTGTTTTTTTTCCTGGCAGCTCTTGGTGACTTCTTCATGAGATGGAGGAGATCTACAGATTCAGGACCCAAGGGAAGATTCCCAGTGAGATCAGTGACTCTTGATGTAGTGCCAGGGGACATTCAGAGGTTATCTAGGTTCTTGAGTGGTTCTATGTCTTTAGGGGTTCCAGCAAGATTGAATGAAAGGTTTGTAAGTAAGATTAAATGGAGTTCTAAACATTTCTGGGGTCAGAGTTCATAATGGAGCTCTACAGGTTCCTGAATGGTTTTATGGGCTCTTGCAGCAGTCTAAACCTACCAGTAGGGTTTTCAAAGTTCCTTGAGGTGGTTTGGTTTGTAGAAGATTTCATGGTTCCAGGTGGGTTCCTAACAGCTTCTTAAGGTAGTTCCAGAGGTTCTTGTTTTCACTGGGGCTACTGGGGTGATTCTTGGGGGAGCTCTATGTGATCTTATATGAGGAACCAAAAGCTCTTTGGCAGCTCTGTGGCACAGACTTTCTTACAGGTTGTCCTTAAGCTGGTTCCGTGGTCTTGAGTGGGTCTAGGGGATATATTTTAGGGGCTATTAAATGGAGTTCACGAGGTGGAGGGAACCACCTTTGCCGCCAGGTTTCTTGTACAACAGAAGAATCAGTGATCTTTATTTTGATGATAGCTTTCGTGACTTTTTTTGCTCCACTGTTATGACCTGTGGTGTGTGTTGTCTTGTGGTCTTATTTATTTACTTGTGGTTTTTGTTCTTTCTTGTTCTTTGCATTAAGTCTAAAGACCCAAGCCTTATGTTGTGAAATGTTGTGTGTGTTTATTTGAAACCAGTGTCTGTTGTGTTAGGAAACTCTCTTGGAAACTTTTTATGTCTGTTACTTCCCTCATCCCCTGGTTCCACGCCTGGTAAAGTTACATCCACAGACAGTTATGTAATTTATGAAAAATCATATCTGATGGATGCAAATGCTGTCACGTGGCATTTACCTTATCAAAATGGGTGTAATGTTCATTTACCAAACGGTGTCTTGTCTCTGGCACTGACAGAGATACAGTGTTAACAAGGTTGAAAGTGTGTGTTAGTTACTTTGATTAATAAGAAATACCAATGTTTTGAGTTTGCTAACAGGAAGCCTTTAGCTGATGTGACTTGAATGATTTGACCATGTCTCAAAAGAAGATCAAGCCATCAGAGTTTAGCTCTTCAGTCCATCAAACGCTCTGTAAATGGAGATGCTTCAGTTCTGAATGCAACACATTCATCATCCTGAGCGTTGCAGCTCGTCTGAGCTGCCAACAGAGGTCTGAGCAGTTATTAAGCAGAAAGGCTTGTTTACTTTTCCATCAGCACTGTGAATGTTTAATGGGTGTATTCAATAAAGACGTCAGGGATTTAAATGGTTTGTTTGGCATTAGCTTAAGCACATTTTGCTCGTTTATGTCTGAGATAAAAACCTTGAGATGAGATCACGTTTTCTGATCAACTCATTCAGAAAACTAGGTGAAACCAGAGTTCACACATACTTGCCAGTGTATTTGCTGCAGACTGTCGACTGTGAACCAGGAATCTCTGAAGAACTGAAACAGACTGAAGTATAATTAGATCAATAAATGCAGTGCAGAACATCAACTTGGAAATGGACTGAATGTGCGGCCATGTTACAGGCCTGCTGTCTTATGTAATAACAGAGTTATTCTGAACTCTATTTGTCTATTTATTATCTATACTGTTTATCTGTAAAGGTCACAGGGAGCTGGAGCCAATCCCAGCTCACAATTAACCAATTAACCTAACGTGTCTCCGGACAGTGGGAGGAAACTGGAGAACCTGGAGGGAACCCACACAGAAAAAAAGGGAGAACATGCAAACCCCACCCAGAAAGGCCTCAAACCTGGGGTTAGAACCCACACCCTAACCACTGAACCTATTGTGAATTCAGCTGTGTTACAATACTGTAAATGTGAGCACAGAAATTAGGGTCAAACACAGAAAGGGCTGAAACAGGCTAAACGCAAATAAGATGTGATGACAAAACTGTCCATCAGGGCTACGTAAGGTGTGTCGCAGCCGGGTTCATCACTTTTTGGGCCATTAAATTAGCAAAGGTGATCTGGACCCTTAATGCAATTGCACCATTTAGACTGTTAGCATAGAGTCCTGAGTGTTGTTGATACCTCCAATGGGGTTAAAGTCACACCTGTTTGGCCTGTATTTACAGGTACAGTTCCTCATTCATACCAAATGTCTGCAGTGGTCTTAAATATCACAGAGTTAAGAGTTAGAGTCCTGATCCTGTGGCTGGCTGTCATCTATAACACTTTGTATGATGCATGTAAAAGTAGAAGCACACACACACACTGAGTTGTCCTTTCCTACAGTCTTATAGTTGTGTCCAGGACGGGGAGTTAACACAGCAACAGTGCAGCTTGTGTGAGAACAACAGCTCATGGATGAAGTACAAGAGGAAGGTATAGTAAGTTAATGGGACCAAAGGTAGACAGAGCATTTAGGGGCCCTAAGCTGAGGATGGTCTGTGACCACTGCTTGTACTATCACGTGGGTCGACACGTTATGTTTCTGTGTATATCTGCAATTGGCTGCGAGTGTATTCACCTGGGTGACCTGAGGGCACAGCCGACCAATCAGCAGCAGGAGAGGCCGAAGCAGACTAGCTGTCAGCCTGGGGCGGCTGTGGGGTGATGCTGCAGTGGCCTACAGCAGCGTGTGTGTGTGTGTGTGTGCGTTCTCTGCAGGGCAGTGAAGAGTCCAAAGGGCTGAGCTGCTATTTAAATAAACCAGAGGGAACGACATTTAAGGTCACGTTCAATAAATACAGTTTTTTTTTTTTAAACATTAAATATCTGTTGACCGCATCTGACATTGAGACAATCCTGTCTGATTAATTAGACACTGGAAGTGATCAGAATATTATCTGTCTGTGGGAACTCCTCACTTTGGTCTGATTCAAATTCATCACTTTGAATAATAAGCATTTGAAATGATCCGACATTCATCTCCTGTTAAACAGTAGACAGGAAGTAAACATGGACACCAAGCTGTCACCTAGCAACGCAGTTGAGGTTTGAGCAGGGAGTGTCAGACAGGGCTAAATGCAGTTACACTTTCCCATCACAACAAGAACAACACACCTAACCCTCCTATCATCCTCGGGGTCAATCTGACCCCATTCAGTGTTGAATGTAAAATAAATGATTAACACATTAATGTCCCATTAATGGGGACAGCTGGCTAAACATAAAATCAAAGATTATATGTTTTCAATGTCCTGTACATGACGCTCAGTCTGACCTCAGGCTGTTTTAGTTGTATAAGACATTAGAGAAGTATCAATAAATGTTTTGGCTGTTGATGATGACTGATGACATTGAGCTCACGAAACAGCTCTGATGTGTCCCGCAGCCTTCTGAACATTTCTGCTCTGGGAGCTTTCTCTTCATGTACTACATAGTGTCTGAGACAGAGGAGAGTGTGATAAGGCCCTGATTATGAGGCATCCTCTGAGGACAATGAGACCCTCAGTGCTGAGCCTCCTGTCTCTCCACCACCAGCAGACACGTTGCCTTACACAGAGTCAGCATTTGAGCTCTTCATAACAGAAGCAGACACTTGAGATGACAGATTCAGAGGGAAAGTCGTGTGCATAGGGACAATTGGAAAGACTCGGATGTGACCAAGCGAGTCCACAGCGGGTTGCTCATTTTGTCAGGAGTGAACAAGTCAAAAGGCGAAGCAACAGCAAGTCTTTGGAATCCTGACAAGGAAAGTATTTTCGCCACCATGTCTCTGAAGAGTGTGTGTTTTCTATTGTCACAAACTCTGATGATAGAGAAACAAAGCAGGGCCAAACAGAGCTGATATGATATATGGGACAAGTGGGTTCAGATACTAAAGTCCAGGCCCCGAGTGACTGTGGATGTATGTCTGGATGCTAAAACAACAAATAACTTAAAAAATTCTTTTCTGTACTTTCTTATACCTACAAAAGGTTAATGTTGCCAAACTGTTCATAAAAAAAGAAAAAGAAAAAACAGGATGGAACAAAGGCAGCATTATTGATAATGGCAGTCTTTGAGACCATTACATACATCACCAACTTATAAATATATAGCATAAGCTCTTCTCAAGAGGTTCCATCATATTTTAAGTTTCTTCTTTGTGTCTTGTTTGATCTAATGCCTACACTTTGGTTAAAGGGAGAAAATTGATGCCATTTCTTGGGTGGTCCAGTCTGTCAATCACGCAGTGACCACCCCCTAGTTCATCCCCTGCTTTCTGGTCTCTTTTCCTCTAAATGGACCATCATTTAAAAAATGAACATCATGTTGTATTGAAGACTTGAAACTAGAGACTGAGACCATAAACTCATTAGGAAAATGTTTACTGAGCTAATAAATCAAGGGAGAAGTAGGGACATTTTCCCATAGACTTCAATACAATCTGACTTCTTTAACAACCAGTGGAGTCGCCCCCTCATGGTCATTAGACAGAATTCAGGTTTATACAAAGTTACTCCTTCATACTTCACCAGGACCATCTGTTATTTTTCCCCATCACAATTTTATTATGTGACTTTGTACAATAAAAACAACATTACAAAATACAGATGCAGTACACAAAACTGTGCTAAATGTGACAGAGAACACCAGCTTGGTACAGTTACAGAGTTGACACCTGTTTGACTGAGCTCTTTCCCATCCACCATCCAACAATGACTCACCACAACCCGTCCCAGGAAAGATTTGTTTCTGCAGGAGAGCATTTTATACAGAAGCACTTCAAGAGCAGTCCATTTAGTTTGTTACACTCAGCATGAGTGACGTCAGGAAAACACTGGCTATGATGCCGGAAACTTATTGAACACACTTTCTATACCAGGGCTGATACAAAAGAAAAAAAAAAAGTTAAACACTGTAACATTGCAGTTTCGTGGTTATATGATTTACATTACATGAGGTGGAGGAGCATAACATATTGGGAGGAAATGAAATGTGATTGTTTTTGGGCATTAGAAGGATACAGGACAGGGAGACGTCCAACAGTCCCAAAGTACTAGAGGAGAGGAAAGAATGACTGCGCTCTTAACAGCAGTTGTGTTTTATATGAATATATTTGTTCTTTAAAGAGGAGGGAGACTGGTTAAATTCTGAGTCCAGATAATACTGGATAATACAAAAAAAAAAAAAAAAAAAAAAAATCACTTGTTTATTACACAGTAATACGGTCAAACTGTATACTGTAGCTGATGTAGTTGACAGATGCTCTGACAATCAAGACTGGCAAAAAAAAACAAAAAAACATACACTGTAACGTTAGGTCCTCCAGAGTCATTAAAATATCTTCTTCTTCTTGTTCTTTTCCAAGGTCCTGTAGACACAAGAGGAAAGAGAAGCAGTCAACATTTAACAGGATGTACTAGCTCCATCTTCATCAGTCTGGTTAGTCTGATGCAGTTCTCCACACTAGAAACGTTGCCCGTCTTAATCGACCTGGTCAGACTGCTGTTGTGACTTTTATGTAAAAACCAGGGATATACAGACATAACACCAACACTCATGCAATGAGGTGCATGTCTGAAATGCTTTTGTTATACAGTTCCCTGCACTCGTGCCCTTAGATGCCATTGGTTATCCTCCCACAGGTTCATCTTTGGCGATGACACACCACTATAATCTCCGTGAACCACTGGTACTCATTCATCTACAGAGCCTGCACCCACAAATCAAAACACTTCCTGTATACCTGTCTGTAACTTCAAGGTCATTCTCATTTACTGGGCTCATACCTTTACCGTACCTAAGTTTTAATCACTGTTATTTGGTTTCTCTTGTATCATTTACTGTAACTGTTACCATGGTGGTTCAGGTTCGAGTTGTAAAAGTATTGTTTTTTTGTTTCTATTGTTAAAATTGTTGTCAAGTGGATTTGGTCTTTGCTCACTTGCTACAGATGATGGTATCATACTTCCTTCAGACATGATCTGTTGTCCAACAGTGATGGATGCCTGTTGTCTGTTCATGCATAGCATAAATATTACTGGAGTTATTAGTAGTTCTGAAACTGTTCCTTTGGGTGCTCTATGTTTGTCATGCATTATTTTCCTAGTTCATTGTTCAGAACAAGGGGACATGATGCAATATTGATTACTAATGTTGCTGACTTCCCTTGTGCTTTAATGAGTGTCCTACTCTTGCCTATGACAGGGTGTGTTTGCAACGTGGCCATTCTTTGATATTTGTGTACATGTCGATGTAACAACCACTGTTTCACCCTGTGGCTGTTTTCAGTACTGCAGTCATGGTATTTGGCCACCAGAGGACTCTGTTGACCACAGAGTTCAAGTGTTACAGGGGTCAAACCTGCTAAAGATGAACACATGAAGCAGTCATGAATGCATCTGAGAGTCATGAATATCCACATTTTTGAAAAAGGCAGGTAAATACTAGTGATGTGATTTGAATCAACATTTAGATCAGTATCCAAAAGGCTTCTGGGGACCAACTATGAGGATCTCAGTCATGTCTTTACTTTACTGCTGTAAAAAGATTTTGGACATTCAGCAATTGTGAAGTGTCACTGGCATATTAAGGGAGAGATACTTTGTTTTTTTGCCATGATGCCAAGCAGGAGCGTGTACAGACTAAAGAGCAAACATGAAAGCTCCTGTCTTTTAAGTAGGAAGAAAACCAGTTCGGAACAAGACCTGTTCAGTCAACTGAATCATGAAGCCTTGAATCCAAACGTCATGATAAACCTTGTCACTGGTGACAGTGAGATTGAGATAAAGCTAACTTTTCTGCCTTCATTGATTACCTTATGAGAGCTGCTATCATTTCCTTCCTTCCTTCAGTTATTTTTGTTCTGATTATTGTTTATCAAGTGAGAAATGTAAAAATGTCATGTTATTTTGTTAACACAGTTAAAAATGACAATCTGACACCTAAATATTTTGCTATAGTGACAATTTTTTTTTAGCCATTTCAAACTCATTTAAATTCAATTCTTTACACTATGGCTGCTGCTTGGGAGGAAAACTTGCCACATTCGAAAAGACACACTAAGAGATGATATTGTAAATTCAGCTGTGTAATAGTGCTACAACCATTCAAAATGCATTTCCAGCTCGAAAAAGAAAAAGACTGTCATGGGAAAAATTGATACATTACTGATTTAATTCAAATGTCAAGTTTTTCTCCGAGGTTATCAGTAAACTCTATAAACTCTGTTCTGTGTGGGTGTGTTCACCTGGAGGCATCTAGTTTCTGCTGCTCCAGAATCCTCTGCTGGGCCTCCCAGTTGGTCTTCTCCTCCTCATGTTGGCGGCGTTTCTCCTCCAGTTCTTTGTGCTGGGCCTCTAGGTTTTTCTTCATTTGCTCATGACGCCTCTGGAGCTGTAGGGTCACAGAAGAGCAGTGTACAAAGGAACACAAACAACGAAATGGGTAGTTTTCATTAAAAAAAAAACATCATCATTAATTTACCTCAGCCTCAGAGTCTTTGAGCTTTTGGAGCTTCTCTTTGACCTTCATCTCAAACACTTGTTCCATTTCTTGTTCCATCTTCTTCATCTTGGCCACGTGCTCTCGTCGCTCCTCCTCCATCTGGGCTAGAGGACTCCTGAGGACACACACCAGGTTCATACAAACGGCACACAGTGGCAGGTACGTGGATGGCCACACGTCTGTGACATCCCAGGTGTGTTATGCAGAGATTTGCCCCCATCCCACTTAAAAAGATGAAAAAAAGAAGAAGCAGCAGGACCAGGGAGGCAGGGAAGACTCCACCTGCCTTCACTGGAAACCCTCTGTAATGGGCAGCTTCCAGTGGGGGTTGTAGCTAATGATGACGGGCTTGTCAGGAGAGGATGAACCCTAATTCTGATACTACGCTCAGGTACAATGTCTTCATGCTCTTCCTAATCGTCAAGCTGAGAGAAAAAAAAAAAGCCCACACCTTTCGTCTTCACCTATTAAGCAAAGGTTGCTGATATTGTCTTGTCTGATCAATGCTTTGGATTTAGGTTTCAGCTGTTGCTGTGCCTTTTGTCGAGAGGGTAATCCCCACTGACAACAGGGACCGTACTCATTACATTTAGATATCACTGGGAGTAATGGTGGCTATGTATACTGATCTATCTATATATATACTGATATATCTCTGTAGTCGACTGAGAGATACTGTACCTGCCAGAGATGCTACGTATCTCCAAGTTGAAATCAAAAGCTCAAAATCACCACTCAGAAGTCAAGATTTTAACAATATGACACAAATGTGGTGTAAATACAGCCTGACAGAGCCACAACTGTGACTGCAGGTGTCTTTCTCTGATGAGTCCCTTTTTCATGTCCAACTGGTAGATTGATCAGCCTGTGGTTGGGTGGTATTTAACTATTAGTTGCTCAGTGGCTGCACAGTAAATTGGTCAGCAGGGGTTAAGAACCAATGTATAATGAAAAAGCAAAGCAAAGGGTGAAGACAGCTGAAAGTCAGTCCTTAGTCCCAAGCCTTAGAGAAAGACAGGGTTTGACATTTGACCTTTGACATTCAATTCAAGGAGTTTCACTCAATCTCACGGACTCAACACTGTACAGTTTGAGACACAGGTCAAGATTAATTTCTGTTACAACACAAAATTTTTTTTATAAAGAGGAGAAGGCTAGAGAGAGATTGACAACAATTACACACACACACACACACACACACACACAGAGACAGAGAGAGAGAGAGAAAGAGAAAATTTTGCCCAGAATTCAATCACTTTCAGAAACTATTAGGTCCTTGACTCCAATTTAATCAAATCTGACCAAACTTTCAAGGACATCAAGGAGTCATGGGAACCCTGGAATGGCACTGATTAGATACAGTGGCAAGAAAAAGTCAGTGAACTCTTTGGACTGACGTGGTTTTCTTCATGAACTGGTCATAAAAGTGAGCTGTTCTTCATCGAAGTCCAGAGTATTATCTAACAAACCTTTCATGTCTTTAATAATCATTCTCATCAGAGGAGGTGGATAATTGAACTGGTTGAACCTCCTTGGGGAGCAACAACCTCAACTAAGCTCTACAGGAAGCTGCTGATCAGACCTGCACAATGTTCAGGGCTTTTTTGACCGTTTATCTTTACAGAGCTGCTTCAGCTCAGACAGATTCTTCACATGCCTGGGTACAGCTCTCTTCAGGCCGTTCCTCTGGGTTAAGTTTGTGGATTATCTTTTGTTGAAACCATTCTGTAGCTGGTTCTTCCCAAAAAATTCAACTTTAGTTTCATCAGTCCACAACATCTTCCCTGCAGTGTTGTCGAGGGTCAAGGTATTCTTTGGCAAACTTCAGGAACACATCCATGTTTTTTGGAGAGCAGCAGCTTCCTCTGTAGAGTCCTGCCATGGACACCCTATCTGTCCAATGTGTAGTGTATAGTCAACTCATGAACATGAGATGGTCAGTTCAATGATTCCTTTAAATCTTTTACTGTTAATATCTGGTTCTTCTTTACCTCAGTGAAGACTCTACATTGTGTCTTTGGAGTCATTTCGGCAGAGTGTCCTCTTCTAAGAAGAGTAGCCACAGAGCTGATTCATCTCCACCTACAGACAGATTGTCTGACTGCAGACTGATAAGATTTAAACTCTTTGAGATGACTTTGTAACCTTTCACAGCTTTATGCTATTCAACGTTTCTTGATCATAGCTCTTTCTTGTGAGGAATGGTTGACATCAGCAGATGTGCTTGTGAATATCAAACTCAATGTTGGAGTGTTACTATAGTTTAAAGTAGCGCTAACCCAAATCTTCAGACTGGTTTCATTGACTGGACTCCAAGTGCTAACTCCTGACTCCAGTTAGAATTTGTTGAAATCATTAGTTGAGGGCTTCACATACTTTTGCCAGCCTACACTGTGAATATTTGATGTATTCAATACAAACAAAACAACACAACAAATGTGTGTTAAAACAGACTGCTGTTCATTATTGTAACTTTGATGAAGATCAGACCATATTTTAATACACATTTAATCATCATTACAGGTCAGTCAGATGGTTTTTCTGGCCACTGTATATTACAGAGGTAATGCAGCCGCTTTTAAACTATGTGTTTTTATTGTTACTTTTTCATTGTTTTTTGTTGTCACGGTCATTGAGGTAATTTAAGAAAAAAAAAACTTTCAGGTGGGGAAAATGAAAATGGTCAGAGAGAGAAAAGGTAGATTCTTTGGAGAGGTTATGAAGAAGTGAAGTAACACTTACATGCCGTCAGTCGTCTCAGGTCTAGAAACAAACAAATGTACAGACACTTAGCATGCTGCCATGAACCATGCATTTGCTTGTGAGGGTGCTGGTGATTACTGACAGCTGCAGCCAGATTAGGAGTCAGATGGTACCTGAATTAGTGCTGTCAGATTAGACACAACTGATACCAGTGGCCGGTTAGTAGGGTGTTAGTGCTGGTATGTTTGGGCTTGGAGAGGGTTTAAAGCAGCTTTAGTGACAGCTTGTCAATTTTAATCTGTAGGACACTTGCCCCCAAACTGAGACCTCCAAACTGCAGGTTCCTCCAGCTACACCATGAATGATATGCTGATAGGATCCTGATCCCGATACCAACATTATCCCATCACTTCACACTACGAATGAGTACTACTCAAACATGAACACCACAGCACTGTATACACTGTCCTGACGAACTCACTTGGTAAGCTGCCCCCTGTTCTTGTTGTTGTCCACACCGTTGTAGGTGACTGCGGCTAGTTTCTTGCTGCGGTAGTTTTCATAGTGAACATTGTTCGTCACATCCTTCAGGTCCTGCATGTGGGTCCTGAAAAAAAAAAAAAAAAAAAATTTAAATACAAAAATACCACCTTTATTCCTTTTGGATTAAGCGATTTACAAGAGGAATTACAATTACAGCAAAGATCACAATATTGAAACCAACTTTTCATATTCTTTAGCAAATACAATAAAAACAAATACCCCAAATAAACATAAAACAATTCCATTTATTATTAAGGCTTATTGCTCACCTGATGAGCATGTTCCGGAGGATCGTAAAGTCACAGTGCTCTCCATTTTCCACTGTAGGAGGAGATAGGAGAGTTTAGATAGAACAATAGAGAGTGATTATAAAACTGAAACAAGTAACCAGAATTGATCCCTTTATTATGAACACGCTGATAGATAACAGTATGGATGATGGATGGATGAATGGCCAATTGTAAAATAACATGCATGATGTGGGTTTTGTGCCTGATTTCCTCATTTCCTTGTCAGAATGTTTCATATATTATGCATTTATATAACATTATATGTTATGTTATTATATGGCCATATGTTAATAATATGTTGTATATATCCAGTTGTGAAATTAAGTGTGTTATCCCAGTAGCAAAAAGTAATATGTACTTTACACGATTAAGAGTACTATTAAATGTAATAGTAGTAGTATTAAATGGCAGCCTTATCTAACTACCTGTTTATTTATTGACGTTATATTTATGACTAGTCTGATAACTGTGTGTTCAGTTATATAGTCATAAGACTGGATTAGTCAGACATATTAATGAATACATTAATAAATAATACAGCACCTTAGGTAAATAATCGAAAAACAGTAAGAAGTATTAAAAGTACTGTACCTTTACGATAAGTATTAAAGTTAAGTATTTTGCCTTTGCAGCCAATTGTTGAAAAAAAACAAAAACAAAAAACTTTTCTCCACTGATTTGATAAAACAAATTATTATACTATTTTACTGCCATTAATTAAATGAAAGCATGTTTTATTTTTTGTGTCTTTGTTGCTCTTGGCGCACCTTTAGTGAATGTGAGGATGGCTGCAGTACCAGAAGCCATCAGCAGGGGGCGCATCCTCTGTTCCTCCCACAGTCCTCAGAGCTTTCTGCAGACTGCTCAAGTTGACTGACTTTCATGGCTTCTCACGAGCCTTGCCCCCCCCCCCCCCCCC
>CM076663.1:20991822-21003307 GCA_038496675.1 Rachycentron canadum | reverse complement strand
CACACACACACACACACACACACACCTATAGAGTATATGTGTATCAACATAGTGGGCTATACTTACACTGATTCCTGAAACACAAACAGTACAACAAGTAAACAGAAGTCTTCGACATCGCAAAAAAATATTTCACTTAGATCTCTCTTCATTTCCACGATTTAATCCAAACCTGAAATACCTGGGAAATCTCTGACATCCAGAGAAGTTTGAAGAACATCTGTGATGTTGGAGAGATAGGTGAGTTGGAAAGACAGAGAGAGAGGAAGGGGTGCAGTGGGGTTGGCAAATTCACCAAGATGGACACAATTGTAATCAATAGGACAAGGACATGGACAGATTACGGTCAAAGAGGTGATGTTGACATGGGAGGAATGTAAAGTAAAATGCCATTTTGGAAAGATCTACAGGTGTACAAGAAGGCTCAAGATGGATCTGAGCAGGTCCAAGTGTCATCAAGCAGTGATTCCAGTGCATCACAGAACTTGCAGTCTGGTGAGATGCAGGGGACTCTGAGCAGGATGCAGAGATCAGTACCTGCATCTCCTCCAGAACCCAGGCAGACCCCCTACAGTGCCATCTCTGAAAGCTGACGGGAACAGTCCAGGTTAAAAGAAGAACCTGGACAAAGCGCTAGAAGTTTCTCAAGCAGGAACTGTAGAAAAGAAAGTTGACTTCCTGACAGCAAACGTCAAAAACTTTGCTAAAGATCATTTTGGAACATTACCATGACAGGGCCTATAGCCAGGCAGGAGATCAAAATCCTAAACAAGCAGAAGAGCTGATCAGAAGAGCAGATGGGAAAGAATAACTCAAAGGAGAAAGTGGAGAAGCTTGTCAGTGATGTTGCCTTAGAGGAAGACCACCACTACACTGACAATAAACCAACAATACCCCAATCCTCAGCTAGTTTCAGACATCAGCTCTTTTTGCTGAATGTGGAAGGTCTTCTTTTCTACACCTCCCAGAAGGATGAGCACATACATGATCCAGAACAGATATGTTGACATTTCTGCAACTTCACAACCTTACGGGTACTGATCAAGTTACTTTTGTGATTTAAAGCTACTAAGGCCAGAGGGCAACAGGAAGTCAACAGTGCGCAATTTTCCACTATTATTCCAAATCTGACAATATTTGGAATAATAATAGTCAGGATATTCTGTTTGGATATTCCAAATTTTGCATTTTCCACATTAACACATGTGGGATATGCTGATAATATAAAGGTTTTGTATACAGAAGATGTGAAATATGAATCTCAGATGGGGTTTTCATGGTAGTTTGTGACATATGGCCCCTTGCCTGGAGAAATGTAACTACCAACATTTGCATGTAAATGTGAATATTAATGTTTCATTGCAATGTATACAGCTTAGTAGGAATATCAACCTTTCAGAATGAGGGTGTAGTGACTGAATCACTTAACCACATAAGGAGTACAGACTCTTATCAAACAATGAAATTGGAACAGATCATGGAAGATGTTAATCAGAAAACTGCATTCAGTCAGAAATGAAACACACCTGTTTCTTGAACTGTTGACACTCCTCAGGTGTCATTGTGTCGGCTTTGGCGATTAGGGGGATGATGTTTACTTTTTCATGTAACCGTTTCATGAATTCAATATCAAGGGGCTTCAGTCTGGGGAAAAAGCAGAGAAGACACAGACATGGTTTTCAGTGCCAGTGAATTGCTCTGATGTAATGAACCATTCATTTACACACCAATTCAAAAAGCTGGGATATGAAAGATGCGATTCATTGTGAAGGAGACCTGGCTTTACAGCCCTTCCCTCCTCACTGAGCTCAAGAGACTGAAAAAACACTGAACAGGAGAGGAAGGACGCAGTGAGCCAGTCACAATCATCTTGATTCTTGAGTTGTTAACTACTGCACTACACTCTGCAAAGGAACTTTAAAGGCTTTTTTCTTTAACTTAAAACAAAATGAAGTTTGAAGCTTCCCAGTTCTCTGTGATGTGTCTTTGACGAGTTCATGGGACATAAAAAAGAAGAACACGTGGAAACAAACTGCCAGCATTGTTGTTGTGTCCGGAAGCAGCAAATGAATGTGGGAATGTGGGAAAAAAACGTAGTGGTTTGGTTGAAGCTTGGGTGGCTGAAGCCTTCTTCAGTTCAATGCAGAACTGAGGAAGACTTTGGATGAGATGTGAAATGTAACCACTTTTAAGTCACTGTGAATTTAGCACTTGTTGCTAACAGGCCAGTGCTGGTCTAATATTCTGATGTTACAGCTTCACATACAAACTCGCACACAGCGAAAATCAAAGGAACAATATGGTGCTTTTCATTTGCCAGGAGAGCCAACAAGGCTGTGGTCTGTACCTCACACTGTGGGCTACCAGGATCAACAGCACAGGACTGCAAAGCCACCCTTTGTTGTAGGCAGCACAGTGTGTGTTTGTGTGTATACTTGACAGTGGCCTGAGTCAAGACACAGGGCTCTCCAGGTCAGTGAGCTCGGGCCAGATTGTGCTAATGTTATTCCTGCCTGGGAGGCTGGTTGGAGGCCAATGACAGCCGAGTTTGAACTTCTTAATTCCTGGTTTTCTGAGAAAGAGGCAACACATGGGGCACCACAGACACACAACAGCTTGCCTATTACCCATAATGAGGTGAAGGGAAACCCTCTTCAAAGACAGCTCAGAGTAGGGTCTGGTTGGTATGTGATTCATCCCTGATGACAGGCACCATGTGTGAAAACCAGTTGCAATGCTTTATCCATCCACCAGGAAAAGTGGTGATTTGTTTTAGGTTACTGTTATTAAACTGGTGCTCAGCACTGACCCAGCGTGCCTGAAATCAGCTGCTCTATTTCATGTGCTGAAAAATAACTTTTATTTTAATAGACTGGAGTTTTATGGGGCTGGGGGTGGAAAAGTTGGACCTGTGCTACCACAATATAACAGAAAAGTTGTTTTTTTATTTTTAGTAATAGCATTATAGTTATTTTATTAACTTAAAAATAACATTATTAAAGTTACTGCAGCAGCTAATGGCACCCTGGAGCTGAACGAGTGCCACTTCAGTGGGTGTGTGTCTGTGGAATCCAGACACATCTTGTCAGGCAGCTGGAGAAGGGGAGGAAACCACCAGCAGTTGGAAACTGGGTGGGAGACACAGAGCCCTCAGCAGGGGGCAGCAATTCTGTGTCATGGGCCGTAATACTACAAGTCAATGGCCTCTTACCTGCAGCAGGGATTGATTAAGGCCCAAACTGACCTAAAAAAGGTTTCTCCTCTGTTGTTCCTTATGCATAGGTCCTGTTTTTTTTTCCAAATAGATAAAAATACTATTTTTTTTGTTGGTGTAACAATGGCTCTTGGGACAGCTTTTTAAAGACAAGATACCTAGCAACTTCCTCCAACTGAAGTCAAGTCTCACATTGTTATTATTGGACGATTAAGACTTGTGTATCACAATATCCAAAAGCCTCACCAACATCTTGGTGTCATTTTTGATTATGGTCTAATTAAGATGTTAGTTAGATTTCTGTCCAACTGTGAACAACTTCCAGAAGTGCAAGTTTCTTCCTGCTTCTTTAGCGTTTGAACCTACATAACTCTGCATGTCCCAGTATGTGAGCTCTACTGTATATCCATGTTACTGGAAGCAACCTCTGAGGCTGAAAGATGAACCTGCAGTGAAGCGCTAAAACCTGCAGTTCCTCAACAGACCCCTAGAGTCTGGCGCTAACAGTGAGTCAGTCCCCATAGACTGCCATGTTAAAATGCCCTACCTCACACGTTTACAGCCTGTATCTAATTTCCTCCTTGAACTGTACAGGGGTACATGAACACAGGTGGATGTGAATTTTTATATAACTCACCTGTTACTATATTATATTTCAATTAAGGATTAGAATAATGAATAATTGAGGGCCTGACCTTCAAACATACCCCACCCCCTATATTGGGATTAGCTAGGAGTTAGGGGTGGACTCAAACACTGCCAAGATGGTGGAGTAGCTCACTCTGAGCTTCAAAGCCACTCTTCAGAAACCTGTGGAATGACATCAGGAAGGCTACTGCCATCTTTATTTACACACAGGCTCTTTCTGTTTGTAAATATTATTTACATGCAAGTAACCCAACTCTGCTTTATGTATGTCAGATGAATTCAGGAGATTATACAGTCTAATTCAATGGTGTTTTTATGACCTTTATCGACTGACTAAAGAAACTATTTTATTGTTCTGAGCAAAATTTACAGATGGAGGATTTACAGAAGATTTAACTCTTGGTTCTGAGATAATGTGATGACCAGATTATATGTTGACGCTTTATAGAGCAACCAATTAATTTATCAAATCTAAAACATATTCAGCGTTTCTCTTTCCTCGCTCAAACAGTTATATACCGTCCAATGCTATCAACATGTGAAGGCAACAATGTGAAAGTGGTAGACTTGGGAAATTTCCTATTTAGGTCACACCTTTAAAAATACCACATCTTTCCAGAACTCAATGTAATACCTACCCGTGACCAGATGGGGCAATGAAGTACAGGCAGCAGTGCACTCTGTTGTCCGGCATCTGACGTCTGTTGACCCGGGACTCTGCATTGAGGTAATCTTCAAACTTGCTGTCGATGTGATCGGTGACTGGCTGCCAGCTGAGGACCACACATTAGTCACATCAGTTTCAGGTACACAGATATATCCACAGTGTATTATCATTATTGTTACATATATGAACTAATGACAAATGGCCGAGCTCACCAGTTACTGTTGTCAACAGCATCACCAAAGCCTGGGGTGTCAACAATTGTGAGGAGAAGATGGACTCCTCCTTCCTTTACAAGAACCTTTGACTGTTCCACCTGCAAAGACCAAGAACGTTGGCTGGAAGCAGTTGGAAAATTTTCAATATTTTAAGCCTGTTGCTGGATGTCACCCCTGTAGTGTAGCATAATTGTGATTGGCCACGGTGCAAACATTTTTCTTAATATTATAAAAGACGGAAAACACCAAAAAAAATGGACGGGTCCCTGGCAGCTACAGGGTCCCAGTGTGGTGCTCCTGCTGCATTGTGCATAGTTACACCATTGTGTAACCCTTTGTTTATCTACGAAAAAAAATCAAGAAAGCTTTGCAGGTGAGGCAATTTTAAGCACAAATATACATCAACGGTGACATTACACAGTGTCTTGCTTGTATTGGAACACTTCAGTTGCAGTGACAATGTTCAGTTAAAAGCAAAAACTGTTACAAAACTATTATCTTAAGTGTTAATAATGTTAAACAATTCATATAATCAATATGTAATTTAAGACTTTATATTTTAATAATATTAATATTTCAAAAGGACTCAAGATACCAAAATGAAAGGGCCTGAAATATCAAAGGCCATTCCTGAGGGAGCATGACCACTAATATCATGGCTACTTCTTTACCAGCTCGGTGCACCACAACTAAAAGAGCTCTGCAAACCAATCACAGCCAGCCCAAACTGTTTTGCTACCACTAAGTACACAACCTCAGATGAGCACAGAGCCTTGGACAGACAGAGGAGGGAGGAGGAGAGCTGTGAAGTGGAAGGATGTAGTGAACAAAGCTGCCTCTGAAGCAGCATCAGAGAGGCCAGAATAGCAGAGCTCTGATCACTATGGGGTAGAGGCAGAACCCGTGATTAGCAGATGAGCTTTCATTTCATCAGGAGATCTGAACCAGACTGTCAACCAGTCTGTCATATCAGAGAGCCAGAGATTCTACACAGAGAGTGAGGTCCACACAGGCAGTTACCAGACATACAAATTACAACTCTGGAAAATACGCATGCAATGTATAGCCTTTGACTGCAGTCCAAGTCACACACGTTGTTCTCAAGGTGATTTAAAGTCTATCATTATCTGATCATGAGTTATGGACATTCTTTTGAGCAGTAATCATGGGCATTTTTTTCCTTCTCCCTGAAAAATCAGCTCCATGCTCCAGCTCCTCAGATCTGAAAAACACAGGATTAATCCCATTTTCTTTGGCTCTACAAGCAGCTGACAGCTAGGCCTCTGAATGAGACACTCTGATTGGCTGTGACATCAGCCACTGGAGCCAATAGGAGTGTCTCATGTAGAGACGTGACTCTAGACGTCACTACTAGAGGTTTAGGTTGAGAATCGATGGGATAAATGCACAGAAGTAAAGCAGCAGTGCTCCAGTCAAAGGCTCAGACTGATCCAAATCTGACCTAACTTCATTCACTAGTGTATAGACTGAAGTAAGTGTCAAACACAGGGCCTGCTCATCATTTAATCATCATCTTTTGAAATTCTGTGACAATGGGGCTATACGTCATTACTACTGGACACCATCAGTCCAGTTTTTAGACAATCTTTTAATGAACAAAAAATAAAAATTAAATGAATAAATTCTTTTCATGTTTATTTGAAAAATCTAAATAAACGTAAAATATGGTTGTAGAAATATGTAATAACCTTGTTTAATCAAAGGTCTGGTGTTCAGGTTGTAGGTTGTTGATTGATACTGAACATTGTTCTGGAACAGAGCGATCTTTTTTGTTCAAATAAAATGAATGAAAATGTAAATAAATTATATTACAACATAAAACAAAAATGTCTTTTAATAAGAACTTCTATAATTCTTTAACATGTCTATAATCTGTTGAAAGGGATTGTTCTGTCAGGTCCATCTTGTCTGCATTTTCAATGAATAAATTATTCATATTTTCTTTGGCATAACAGAAAACATTGTATGACGGGCTAAAAATGCCCAACTGCTATTTGCTGATTAAATTTAGACCAAACAAATTTAATTTAATCTAATCTTTGGTATGTACAGTGATAACAGTTCTAACTTTGCCTGTAGCCTGTGTTGTGTTTGTGGGGCTGAGGAATTTGCCCTTGTCATTGCATTAGTGAAGTGGCTTCTATTGGTTGGCCATGTACATTTTTTGGAGAAGAGTAGAAGAGATGGGTCAGGACTCTCCACAGAGCAACAACTGCATTTGTGTGATTTTTGCATCACTGTGATCAATATGATCACAGTGAACTTTATTTCATCTAACTGTTTAAGACACAAATTGTATACAGTTGATTTTCCAGGGTTGCATTACAATCTATCACCATAGCAATTCAAAATTAGAAAATACTACAAAATACAAATACAAAAATACTAAATACATTTATAGTAGGTTTTACTCAGACTGCCCATCCCCGCAACCCATGTAGTCATATATTCAAGATAACACTCTTCCTCCATCCATACAGCTGGTTGAGCTGGCTATAGGTTTGCTGTTCCAGTTGCTCTATAATATAATGTATCACACAATCCTGCAGCATGAAATTCCGGAGCAAAGCTTTTTGTGGCAAACATCAGCTCCAGCGACTTCTACCCATCACTTGCTCACCATGAGGTTTCTCTTTTTTCCCTGTTAAAAGTTTTTTTTCCCCCTCAGTTGATGTGAGGGTCTAAGGGCAGAGGATGTTGTTATGATGCTATGTAAAGAACTTGGAGACAAACTGTTTGTAAAAATGGGCTATACAAATAAAATTGCCTTGCCTTACTGTAATCTACCACAGGCTAGCTGTCTTTAAACTGGCCTCAGAGCTGCTACCGAGAGGCTGCGATGACCAGACTGACACTACCAAATTACTTTGATCATACTGTGTGCACAAGAGCAAGACCTTTAAAAGCTATTGGGAATGAAATATACCATACACCTAATTTAACAATAAACTCACAGAAATATGAAAGGCTTACAAAGTTGTTGGAACACAATGGGTTGGTGTGAAGGAAAAGAAAAAACTGCAGTACTTAAAATACCTGTATAACTGTGTGACTGGGAAAGAATTACACTTGTGATAGTAGCAATGCAGATGTGGGTAAGACCCAGAGCATTCACCCATGTGGTTATTTTATAAATGTGACATATTCTTATCTGAGAAAGTCAAAAATGGCAATACATTGGTGCATTCTAATCTTGTGTCATGGGTGATCTTATTTTCCCGTGTGCTTCAAGGCCAGCCTGCTAATTGAAACTGGTGACATAATGGCAGTAAAACAGTGGATACGTGGTGTGTGTTGCAGCTGCCGTGGAAAAACCTGTGTTCACACTGGCTGCGTGTCTGCTGCTGCAGCTATGTCTCTCTACATTTTGTGGGACACCTAAATGGTCTTAGTTTCTCTTCATTTTTAATTTATTTCGGATTTAGTTTCGAACGCAAAAATCTTAAATAAGTAAATGGTTAAAAATATATCCATATTTTTTCATATTTGTCACATATTACAGATTCAGCCTGGACACAGAGACTAGAGAGGAAGACCAGCATATCATACATGAAAAATAGATGAGATGTTGACTATCTAGACACGTGAGACACATCCAGTGCGTTCCTTGTTCAGCTCTGCGGCATCTGAGAGTAATAGCAGTAAATATATAACAATGTTCTTCACAGGATCAGAATAAGAACTGATATCACCAGCCACTGCCCAAGACAGTTGAGTTGCAGTTCTAATATTTAGAAACTATATAGATCGACATTGTGGAGAAAGAGTATCAGCAAGCAGACAGACATCCAAAGAACTAAGTGGTGGAAAGATTTGAACGACAACTTCTGGTCAGGACTTTCAGAATAAAGTCAGAGTGGAACGAAGATGCAGAGATTTGCGAGTTGGGCTCTCAGCCTTGAGTTGAAGTGACAGGATTTGTATCCAGGAAACCCTTTACACAACTAATCATGGGATTACATGAGTTCAACTAAATCTGTCGGGATACATGAGATTCAGATCATGGGATACAATTCTACCTAAAAAGATAGTCATTGCCCAGTCCTAGTATTACAAAGTCAAAATGAAATGTGTAGGACTGCTCCAATAATGAAGAATCCTCTAGTGTCTCACTTCTTCTTCTGCCTAACAGGATCAGTCAAGCTACAGACATGCCTATGACCTGGACAGGCTGCCCTCTGACATGCTTGTGAGGAAAAGGAACAACACTGCCTACAGTAATGTAAAACATCAGTATTACAGTCACTAACCATGCTTGCCTGCAGCATACTGTGACTGTATAGTACCAAAACAATAGAATCAGGGTAAACTGCTGTAATTCTGTCTTGTGAATATATGCTCCTTATAACATTGAAACAATGTATGGATTGGGTGAATCCTGTGTGATTCTTTGTATAAGTTGAGGTGGTCAGATGGGAGTCAGCTGTCAATTGTTACATTGAAGGGGTATTTTACTGATGAAGGCATGATCAGCAAAGAGAACATATGACAACTGTTGTTCTGTTGTTTGCATGACAGTATGTAAAGCAAGCATTTCAGACAATAACCATGTTAGTGTCTTCCCTCCATGCTACATGAATCAAACAGCTTTGATTTATCACATTGTATTTTACAGAGTACTAGTGGCTCTCAGTGTATAAGAATCTATGTTACATTTTTTTATTTCTTTGTAAGGATGGCATCAGTTGTGCCACTGATTGCTGTCTGGGTCTAGACTGAAGGTCAAACAACAGGAGAAGTCCTCAGATAAGGTTCTGCTCTGACAAATGGAGGAGAGGATCCCGATGTCGCGTACAGGGGTTGAGGGAACTCTCCATCTATATAGATAGAGACTTATTCCTTCTATAGTGTTTAAAGTGTTTAAACCCAGTGAGCCAGTTCACATTAAACCTCTGTGGTCTTGACTGGAAGCTGGTTCATGTAAAACTCTTGTGGACTGTCACACAAGGCAAGTTGGTCCATCGTCCCTACCATCTGGTGGCTCAGCGGAAATGCAGATTCGTCGCACTTAGCTACATTTTTCCAGTCTTCAGTTTTCCAGTTTTAGTGAGCCACTGCAGCTTCAGACTTCAGACAACTCTAGGTCTGCAGGTTGTACATATAGGGATGCTTTTCTGCTCACTGCTAAAACAGGAGCATCAGATACGAAAACAACGAAAAACAAGACGGAGCTCTGGGTACTTGGGCATTGCTGGCTCACCGCCACGCCCGTCTTTATGTGCTCTCCTGCCAAACCGAGCCTTATAAACCTACATTCCTCAGGGTTTTGTCACATTATTTGCCTTAAGTGGCCACAATTGTTAAAATTATATTCAGCTTGTGATTCCTGGGAAGAAAAAGGAGAGGTCTCTATCCTCCACTACCACCCTCCCACCAAAAACTGCCTTCATTAACTCCTGACACCATTTCCATCTGTGCATATTCTGTATTGTTACCTGTTTTCTTGTCTGTATACAACATCTATTGCCCGTCTGCCCGTCCTGGGTGAGGGATCCCTCCTCTGTTTCTCACCATGAGGTTTCTCTTTTTTTTCCCTGTTAAAAGGGTTTTTTGTTTTGAGTTTTTCCTCAGTCGATGTGAGGGTCTAAGGGCAGAGGATGTTGTTATGAAGCTATGTAAAACCCTTTGAGACAAACTGTTTGTAAAAATGGGCTATACAAATAAAATTGCCTTGCCTTTGCTCCATGTTTATTATCTATTGTCCTTTAAAGGATAAATGAGGAGCATATACTCACATACAGTACATTTAATTATAGAATTTTTTAAATTATTTAAGTATTCATTTGTGGAAACATGAACACTGCCCTGGAACTGAAAACCTTTAGGGAATCCTCGAACAGTTAGCGTGAGAGCCGACAGTATACATCTTAATTGAATGTTTAAGACGAACCTAGGAGGTGTAATGGGCAGGTTAATAAATTGGAAGTAGCAGTGGGGCAAGGGCAGACAGAGTCCCTCGGTGTGTTGCCAGGGATTAGAGGAGATTTAGAGCAAAGTACTAGATCACAAGGAACAGGGGAAGTGAAGATGTTCAATTTGCAGCTGATCTGTTGAACATTAACCCAAACTGAGCACTCGTAATTCTTTACTAACGGCAGAGGACAGGGGAAGAAGCCTGATGGAATTAGTCATCATACAGCTAGTTAGTGGCTCTGACATTGGGAGGATGAGCAGCTCAAATCCCTTCACTATAAGCCATGTTTAACCAGCTATGTCTCTAATGCCCTCACAAAACTTCTTGCAAACTTCGTGCAAATGTTTACCAAGACTCAAGGATGGAGTGATTATATTTTGGTGGTCAAACTTCAAGGTCAGTGTGACCTTGCAAACACTTTCTATCCATCCCTCATGACTTCACACTGCAATAATGTCATGAATAGCACTGTTAGGACTGAATGTAGTGCACAACCACAAGAAATGGAAGAGACAATGATGGAGAGGATCACAGTGCAAGGCAGAACAAGGGGTCAAGACGAGGGTATTCAGTTGCCAAGTCATTTTGAACAAACAATCTTTGTAGTTTTACATCTCCCTCAGACTTCTCTTTGGAGCTGGAAGAGCAACAGGTCAGTCAGACAATGAGACACACAAACACACCAGCAGATAATTTGTAAATGTGTATTTTTTCAATTAATAAATTAATGTAACCTTTAAAAATAAAAAAGAAAAGGTGCCATCTCCTAAATTTTATATATATATATATATATATATATATATATA
>CM076663.1:20867306-20991441 GCA_038496675.1 Rachycentron canadum | reverse complement strand
ATATATATATATATATATAAAAGAACTTTGAGGGATGAGTTTAACACACTATTTTTTGCTTTTTATCTTTGATATTTTTGTGGTGTTACTGGTGCCACGGCAACAGTCCCTATGTAGCAGTAGCGTTGCATATCAATTCCAAACATTATTCATTATTTTATCAGTGTCCTTGATTACTAATAATCGGCATCAGAATCTGTTGATCGCTACCATCAACAATCAACCATGGTTACATTGCCTAATATGAAATTACTTTGCCTTTGAAAAACAAACAACTTCTCTGTCAAAGCAGATGAACCGGTTTGTGTCTTACATAATCTTGTGGGTGACAACAGTTAGGAGGAGCATATTTATAAAACATGATCTCACACAGCAACTCTACAGATGGAAAAAAAAAACAAAAAAAAAAACCAAAACTGGGGCACACCTGTGTTGTAGCAGCCTCAGGCTCTTACACTTAAACTGGCCAGTGTCAGGGTGACAATAAAATAGTGGGTGAGTCAAACCAAGAGAGAGGGAGAATCCAACAACAATTTGTCAATGGGTGAAATTGACACTTGTTCTCCGGAGGAAGAAAGAATTTACCTGTACAGTCTTTTTTATTCTATGCGAAGGACCCGGGTATTCAGGGGAGTAGAGGTCTGTCAGAAAGAGTGAGTTGATCATGGTCGACTTCCCCAAGCCAGATTCCCCTGAAAGACAAAGAGCCAGAGTGAGTGTGTGGGAGTCTCCAGAGATGCATTTCATGCTATACTTGTTTTCTAATCCTCCTTTTCATACCAGACTGAGGCGCATGAAACAACGTCCAGATGTTTATCAGCTCCATTAATAATGCAGTGCTGTTTGACATTCTTTACATGTTTGAGATTCAAAACCATTTTCAGTACAGGAAATGGAACCCTGCAACCCTGTGGTTTTTTTAAAACGTGTGGGGGAGAGAGACAGCCAGGGTGTAAGATCTTTCCTTCCAAAGCCTTTTCCTGTCTGAATTTCAGAAATCTAGTCAGAGAATCATGGGAAGGGAGGAGAGGGGAAGGGAGAGTTTAAACCACCACAGACGTCATGAAGTCTCACTGTAACAAAGGAAGGACAGAAGTCAAAACTCACAGACTCCATTCTTGATCTCATTATGCAGGTCCAATCTTAAGTATCACAATTGATTTGCGGATGAATAATAGTATAAATATGTTTGTTTTCTTCTTATTATTATTTCTCAGTAAGTTATAAAAACGTTTTTCTCATCAGCAACACTGCAAAGCCTATAACAGGGACTCTGTTAAACATAACAATGTCATTTAAGGACACCAGGGCAACCCTTTGACTGGGCCTTTCAACAACAATATACAACATCTAAATAGGTGGGCCTGGGTATCAAATCTCAACACTGTTTCTGTCTGAACTGTGTCTGCAAAGTATGGAAAACTGTCCAGTATCAAACAGTGGTCAAACACCTGCCCAGACTCATAATGTGTTATTTTTATTTTGCTCTGATTTAAATCATAATTCTGATCATTTTAAACTATTTTATTGAGGCAAAGATCTTGTATGGTCACTTGAGCAGCATTTCAGAGGCTACTTATAGTTCACAATTTAAAAAGTACGTCTTTGATGTTGTGTAAAAATGTGTTGTTTTGCACACAATTAATTGAAATATAATCGAAATTGCTGTTTAACCAACTGTAACATCCAAATCCAAAAGGAGCTACATGGTAGGAAGCACAAGTCTCATAGTTACAACACATATTTTATTTTATTTTTTTAAATTGCTAAACCTGTTGAATGCATTGGCTAGCTAACTTCACAGGCTGTTAGCTACTGACAGAAATGGCCATAATCTTGAGACCACTCTAAAGTCTGTTATAGTTCCATGCCGAACAGCAATGTCATCTGTAATCTCAAAAGTAATGTAACTAGCTACTTACATGCTCACTCTTGTCTTTAGAGGTAATACTAATATAAGCTGACATGCATTAGTATACTACTACAGGGAGTCTACAGGGATTGTTAGCCTGGCATGCTAATGTTAGCCGCTGACTTTTTAGCAGGAATCACTTTTATTCTAGATTTTTTGATGGAGCTAAATTTAAAGTCATTTAATTAAAATATTAAATAAAAAAATTATCTAGTACAATTGTGATGACTGATTAATCACTTTATTCATTTATACAGCAGAAATTCTGGTTCTCTTTGGAGCTTAAATAATTACAAAAACTCTGCAAGACCCAGGAGGACCAGGCTGTGGTAATTCAATACCATCAGCAGTGTGCCTGTTAAGGCTGGGGTGAGTGGAGGGCACCAAGGAGCTGCTGAACAAAGGCCTCAGTGTGAGAGAAGAGGCAGTCATACGCAGATCTGCCACTGCAGCCAAACAGCTCCTGACCTTTACAAGTGGCCAGGGCCAAACTGGGGCCACCCTGCCAACAACATTCAATGCTCCATGAGAGCAGGAGGACGTGATGAAGAAAACATCACACAAAAGGATCCTTCACTCAACACACTCTCAGACTCTAATATTTTCCTAACTGGGTGAAGCCACACTTATCTTGCAGGCTCAACAGAAACATATCGGTCATCATAACTGCTCTGTGATAAAACAAGCAGGACCACCGTAAACATTTCTTCAAGGCTGAAAGAGAATGAAAGAGAAGATGATGAATACCAGAGAGGGGGCTGTGGTCGTGTGCAAACTGTGGGTGAAATGCATATAATATAACTGTCAACTTGAATTAAGGAAGCTAAGAGCTAACATGAACAGCAGAATGTAAGAGTCACTCAGAGAGATACTGATCCATGTCCAGGTCTAGGCCCAGTGTAAGCAGAGGGCAAATAAAGAGCTCTGGTTACGCAAGAAGCAAACTCATGAAACTCAGGAGATGATGGTGATGCTTGCTTGTTTGGCCACAGGACTGACATTAGCAGTTGAGATCTGAGGAGATGATAATTGGCTTTGACTGCTTGAAGACTATTCACTGCCAGGCTCCTTCTGTTTTTACAATCTCTGTCCAGACCAGTTTCACCTCTATCAAAAATAATCTAATCCTATCAGAGAAGGGACTTCCCTGTCTGCCCTCAAGAATGTGGTCTGGCATTGCCATCTCTGCAAACAAGGCAATCATAGCGACTCGAAAACATAGTTTGGGAGTCATTGATTTCTTCTGTAATCAGTGGGACACACAGGGAAGGATAAATTTTGAGTGATAAAAAGTCAACAAGCAAGCATGGATGCCTGCATCTACATGTTTCCTGAAGACTTCTTTCTGCCCGTGCAGATTAAAACACAAACTCAAGAGTTTACAAACTAAAATGGGGTCAGCAGCATTTCCAAAAGTCAAAATTTATTAGCTTGCAAAGTCCAGATTAGTACAGATGTCAGATGTAAACAGTTGTGATGCGTTTCAAAGCTAAAATGTATTAGTTTGGATATGTATGTAGACTGAATTATAACTTAATATATGAAGGTTGACTGCATTATATTTTAAAGAAATTTGGTCAAACTGTGACTACTTGTGACTCTTATAGTATGTTAATGTATAACAATCAAGGAAGTCTGGTTTTGAAGAAGGGTTCACAGTACACTGGAAATAAACTGCATTCTTATTAATCTGTTTGAGGAACTAATTCAAATTGATCGAAATGGAGCCAATAATAGTCTGGATTTTTGATGATTATTTTCGTTAGCTATAAAATTTTATTTTATTTTATTAAATGTTCTCTTTAAATAAAACTGGTTCATTGGCATTCATTTCTGAAGGTATTATAAATTAAAGCAGCTATAGTTAATTTTTTTTTTTTACTGAGCTTTACAGCAAGTTTTCATATCCCAGGTTTATTGTTCTGGTTCACACTCAGCGCTCTTAATGCTGTGTGTCTCTAAAACCCCACTAACTACTCATCAATGAAACAACACACAGACACAATTAGAGACTAGCTGGCAGCCATAGTGGAGCATTTAGCAACCAAAGAGCTAGATATTCTTCTCTGGCCAAAAGCACAACTTCAGATTAATGATGATATTGCTAGTAGCTAGGTGTCTAAAAGGTTTGTCATATTAACTAAAGAGATTTGTTTCCAATGTCCTCTTTTTCTCACAGTTTCTAATAATAGCCATGAAAATCTAATTAAGTATAACTAATTGCAGGATTTCCTTTTCATATTTCTTGCATGTCTGGCTTCATTTTAATAATGATTTTATCCAACCTGGATCCCTGATTCTAGATGCAATCAGTTGCCCACAACTTAGCGGGGCGTTCAAAGATTTCAAAATATGACAGAACAGTCTGCCCTCACCCTTGCCAATCTAGCTTTATCTGGTCCTTTTTCTGTATTATTTCAGCTGCTGGCTGTTGCAGAAATCTGACAGTCTAACTGTCAGCAGAATGTAAAGATGAGAAAGACACAATTATTTCACAGGATGGCTCAATATATTTGGGAAATTGTACATTTACCCATTTCCCATGGGTTTTCCAGAACTTTGATTTCTCCTTTAAAGCTTCCGTAAGAACTGTAAAATATTTTTGAGGTTTTCCAGGACACATGGAACCCTTTTAAACAGAGGGATATTACTTTATGCAATCGGAGTTTCATGAACATCCTTTATGCCGGTTAATTGAAGCAGGACGTATCAAGAAGCCATTCAGTGCCATTACAGCCGAGTATCCCAGCTGCAGCACCAGAAGAGGCCACTCTTGCTGAGCAGGCTGGATGCACAGTTCAACATGTGTGCTCTAAAGGAGATTTCCATGGGGGCTTATTCAAAGGCACTTCCCACTGTGTGGAAGAGGCTGTTAGAGGGGAAGAAGTTTGACTTGTGAGGGGCAATACATTTCATAGGGCTTCCAAGACACCGGGCTAATAATGTGCAGATGAAATGAAAGGTAGTCTTTTCAAATATAAAAGGGAATTTTTTTGTGAGTATGAAAGCAGTCATTTTCTCTTCTCTTCTCTATGTTTATGAAAGGGATTTCCCTTTCAAAAGAGGCAGGAGACAGTAAAAATTTAACAAGTCTGGGGCATGACAAAAGTGTTTAACACATATCTGTTGGCAAAGCCATCCATTTTCCTCCTGTCATTTATGTGAGGGTATTCTTTCCAAAAAAAGACACAATGAGAACATTCAGCTCTCTCCACCAGGACCAAACACACTGAGCTCCGGCTGTGGAGGCCGACATCCAGGTCAGTTCCTGCCAATGTGTAAATCACAGCCAAATATTGACTTTGACCAACAAATGGCTCTGGTCCACTTTCACTTTTCCGTTGACAATAGCAATCCCCCAACTAGAATCACACTAACACTACAACATACTTTGACCCATATACTCTAAAAAGTCTTCAGGGACCTTTAACTATTACTAAACAAAATACATTTGTTGTGAGCTGAAAATTCAAATTCTTCATGTGACATTTTTAGACATTTTAAGCTACATCTTCTCAAATTGATGGAATGTCTTGAAGCAAAACTAAATATAACTAAACTAAACTAACTAAAAAAAAAATGTTTCACTCAATTTAACAATGCAAAATCATTTCAATGTATTCAATCATGTCTCTGAACCCGACCAAGGAATACCTAAAGAACTACAATTTCAATTACAATTTGATTTCTTAATGATTTTCTTAATGGTTATATTTCCCCAAAGGAGTAAACATGTTTACTAAATGAGTTTCCTTTCAAAAGCTTTTTTTAATGCATTACCCAAAATTCATTAAAATCCAACAACAGCCACCTGGTAAACTCATTGCTTCTTGAATCGGAAGTCTAACAGTGAGAAGGAGGCATGTTTTGTCAACTTTGTATCGACTTGAATGTTCTTTATTAAAGACAGCTCTCAGTTCTTAAGTTTTCTTAAGGAACTCCAGATGTGGTCATGTGTACATAAGACACTGAGTCCTTAAACACAAATATTGACCACCAGTAAGGCAAGACACATTAGAGAAGCAGTTTGAAAGTGTGAGGCATGCCTGGGGTGGGGGGGGCAACATTGTTTTTAAGGCCTATAGGTCATCATCAAATCAACCACCTGCGCTCAAAAAAAAAAGACTCAGGGCTCTATCTTACACACAGTGCAAAATATTGCAAAGCACTGGACACGTGTCTCACGTGTCTCCATGTCCAGGCTGAATCTGATATATGTGACAGACATGAAAGGTATATTTTTGACTGGTTCAGCAGCTGCATGTGGAGACAGAGACACCTTAGACACATTTGCTGTCAAAAACAAATTTGAAATACATTTCAAACAGAAATTTAACATTCAGACATCCTGCAAACTCTATGTAAAGCTATAGAGTTCACACAGCCAGTGTCAACATGTGTTTTTCCGCAGCAATGGCAGCCATGCCGCACACACCACGCATCCACTGTGTCTCTGGCATAAGGAAAAGTACACACAGTCACCATCTACTCCAGCATGTCAGGCGTTTGACTTGGCAAATTACCCTGCTATTGGAATTACATGGTGCACACAAAATTGTCAGTGCACAGAGGGGGGAAACTCCAGGGTGTGACTACATGAATGCAGCCAGGAGGCAGGAGGGTGCTCTTATTACCATGGAGACTAACTCTTTAACTCTTGAAGGCAGGTAGACACCGATAGCCACAAATTCGGTGGACCGGATGTGACATTGTGCGATCATTCAGTGCAGCTTCCTGCACAGGTAGCCCTGGACAACACGCAGGAAAGAAAGGAACGGTTCTTTGGGTGTGCCTCCCTTCAAATCAGCAGCTGCTCAGGCTTTTACTTTGGCTGCACTAATGGAATGACAGGAAACCTCCCCCCACCGCACAATCCAAGAGACACAAAGCCACACACACAAGTGCAAACACAAACATGCAGCAGAAGTGGGCTGCCTGTGCTGCTTAACTTCAAACATTTGCTTTAAAAATGGTTTCCCCCAGTCTTGTTTTATGTGCAGCTTATCCTCCTCAACTAAAACTGTCTCTAATGTGTTTGGACAGCCAGCTGCTAGTGCTTTCTGTCAACCTCTTGACTGCTCAACACATGGATATGCACAGTAAGAGCTACAAGTGCAAACAGACACAGGTTCATGTATGTAGCTGTAGAAACATCTTGTAAGACACTGATTTCAAGCAGTGAAAGTAATCCCACCAGTGTTCATTATCCTCAGATGAATGCCTGACTGTGTGACAGACTGAGGAGAAACACTGATGTAAAAAGTGCTGAAAGAAAATCAACATTCTTACTCACCCACAACCATGAGCGTGAACTCAAAACCTCTCTTCACTGATTTTCTGTAAACTTGGTTGGGAAGATTTGCAAAGCCCACATAGCCCTCCAGGTTCTTCTGTTGCTGTGGACCAAAAATATATACAGCTGATCACCATTGGCAACAAGATTGTAGTGGGAAAAGGAGTACAGAATGTGGCACATTGTAGCATTTTCTAGCTCAGATTTCAGAAAGTTATTTAAGTCTAATAAATACCACTTTGATGCCACAAAAAACAACATACATACTCACACATACATGCTTGTGATTGTGCATAGTTTAGGACAGACCAATTAAGTTTTATTTAGAGTCCAAAAAGGCAGTGGTGTAAAAAAAATATTAAAGCTTCTATATAAAAGGTCAGATGTCCATGTCATCTTTGTTATAAATCAGGTCCAGGTTCTATATTAATTTGCCGTCAGGACTTCTGGAACTTTGTGATGTCACAACAACGCAGTCACTGCCCTCAGTCATGCCCCAAGCCCCGCCCACCTGGACTACCCACTGTCCAAACTTGCAGAATTTGGTTTCTCTGAGTGCTTAACTGAAATCTGCTGTATTTTATGGGCTCACTCAGAAAACGGTGAACCGAACAGAAGAGACACTCAGCTCATCTCTTCTGATTGGCACACTGACCTGTTGTTGCTGGAGCTCCAGAGAGGAAATGTAAAACTACACAAATATGGTTTTTGGTTCTTTAAAACCAGAAATATATCTTACTGGATATTCTTCAATATAAAACAATGGAGTAGTTAAAATATGAGACCTTTAACATATGACTACATTCTGAGTGATCTAATACATAAACATAATACATTTCAGATAAATAATCAATACTGCGATGTTGGATGGTGGGTCCAGGTGGGCTGGGCTGGGTAATGGCAAAGGGCTGCTTTGTTGTGACATGTTCCACAAGTCCTGGTGGCTGTTTCTAAATACAGCTGTGTGCAAATGACAGAATTTAAAATATTTAAAAAAGAAAAAGAAATTCCCTTTATGACCATTTGGTGAACAGTGAATTTTTTATGAGCTATTTTTACTACAGTCTATACAACCCCGGGGCCCAGCAGGCTGATGGGAATTAGACAGAGTACTTACAGCTGGGTTGGAGAGCAGAGAGGTTGACAGGATGACAAAAAAAATGATATAGGAAGGCAGCAGTCAAAGTGGGTAGGTCCAGGAGGCAGGCACAAAACCAGAGAGAAAAGAAACAGAGATAAATTAGTAAAAGAACACTTTAAATGACCCCAACATACACAGACACTAAATATAAATATGAGTTACAGCACAATGGAAACATTTAGAAAAGACTAGAATAACCCTTTTCAATAACAGCAGATACAAAATACAGATCTTCTATGAACCAGGTTTCAGTCTTTTATAAATTATTTCACAGACATATAAAAAAGGTATACATCTTCATTATTTATAGCATTTAGATAAACATGTGCCCTTCTTTCTTACACCTCAAACAGAAACATACCACAAACAATATCCTTGATGTGGACTACTAATCAAATCACACCACATGTAGAAGTTTGTCACCAGAGCTGTACAAGCAGCCCGTGGGTCTCTATTCCTTTGGGTGGGTTGCTCATAGGAAAAGATGAAAAAGCCAAAAAAACAACCTTTCAGTCATTGTTTACTCTACTGATGTTTCTGTAGTTGTGATGTAGTTGCAAAACAACGTTACAAAGCCAGACAGTTAAACAGCTTGGACAGCTGTTGCCTGTTGTAAATGAAAACTGCCTTGTAATAAACTGCTGAAGTCTAACATTTGACTGTGCGCTCAGTTACAGTTGACCAATGTAGGTGGTTACCAATGATTATATCACTCTCCAGAATAATTTATCCAACACGTGAAATAGTGAGGTGTGCAGTAAAGTTTTATGTTTTTTCTATCAGCTGGGCATTTCATAATCACATCCACTAAACCACCACCCTTACCACCCCACCTCACTGACAAGAGTCCAATTTAAGGAATGTCACTGACTGACAAACATAACTACAGTACTGCGCATCAGCAACTTAGACCGACACTGATGTAACCATATTGTATCACTGAACAGTCATTTCCTGTATGTTTACAGGGGCTATCACCAGTTAATCTCAGCGCTTAACATGATGCATCCTTCACTCGTCACACTGGCCTCACTGTATCTACACACACATTTCAGACAGAATAGCAGCCTCATGGCTCACATCCCTGGGCACCCTGCCCACTGCTTCCTGTGCTATAGGCAGCTGACTGACAGCAGAGCAATCACACATTTAGTCCAAATCAGTATGTAAGAGAAACACGTAAGACACTAAAAAAGTTTTTTGTGGCTGCAATGAAATGATGTGTAACACTGTGTTTTTTTTTTTTACATACATTTCATAAACAGCATCACCAACAATTTTGCTGCTAGTCTAATGTCTTGTGGGTAAGTTGAGAGCCAGAGAGGTGCCACGTACACTGATAGAGATTGCAACGTCTTAGCAACCTGTAGCCACGTATGCACACACATTGCTACAGAAAGTAACTTGCTAAATTTGGGTCAGATTGTGCATTGAGTTTCAGTTACAGGGAGCCAAGTTGCCTTACTACTGAGTCTATTTGGTTCTAACCTGTCATCACAGAAACAAGAACTGAGCCAAATGACAAAACCAAGTTGTGGTAATTATCATTGTGATACAATGTAAGCAAAAAAGGATGTTTTACGACTTCCTGTCATACTGTCATACGGGTTAACCAAAGGAAGGCATGGCTTCTTTTAAAGCAGCACTTGTAAAATAGTTGGGATGCCACTGTCAGAAGTTGAAGATGTTCCAACATCTGTGAAATCACTGCAGGAAATTAGTGTGACAGAAGAAAAATGCACGGTGCACTTGTCTGTTTGTTAAACTACCGGAAACAATGTGGGGAGCCTCCAGGAAGTTGGGGTTACAAGGAGGTCCAACCAGCCCAGAGGCGGTGCCTGAAGCACAAAGTGCAAATGAAGCAAATGAACTTGTACAAAAACAGATATGGAAAAACGCAGTTACTTCACTGTCCATACAGCGTAAAGGTAGATGTCAATGCCTTCTTTGATTATAAATCAAGTCTACGTTCTATCTTAATAAAGTGAAAGTATCAAAGGTCTCAGTCACAGAGAAATGCTCAAAGCCTGTTTTCAGAAACTGAGCCTTAAAACCAGCCGTCAGGACCTTTGTGATGTCACAACGAAGCAGTCACTGGTTTTGATGATGATGGGCCTGGGATAATGAAACCAAAGTAGAGCTATTTGCACTAATATGGTGCATCAGTTTCTTTATATAAAATGAAGCCTGTAAGAAAAAAAATACACTTATTATAGTAAAACATGCTGTGGGTCTGTTTTGCTGCCTCTGGTACTAGAAGAATTGATTAAATAAGTATTGAAATCAGAAGATGACCTAGGCATCTTAGAGCAAAAAGTCTTACCCAGTGCCAGAGAACTAGGTTTCAGAGGAAGGACTCAAGTCTTTCAGCGGGACAACAACATCCAAAGAACAACAGAAAGGATGAACTGTTAAATGGGCCAGCAATGAGTCCTGACCTAAATACCTCCAAAAGCTTGGAGATGTGGAACCTGCCATAGTAAAAAGGTCTTAAAAGAGCTTGAACACACAGCGATGGAAGTGTGGCAGAAATTACCAGCAGACAAGGTGCAAAGTGCTTACTCAAGTTTTTTTTTGGAAATGCCGATGTACCCATTTTAGTTTGATTGCATATTTTTCACATTAGTTGCGTTGTAATTAGGCCTGCATATGAGGAAAAATCTCTGATGTGTGATCATGTTATCTGATAATGTTCAATATTGTGATGACTGTATGACTAAACAAATATTGTCTTGTGCACGTAGATTTCCTCCTCCACCATTATGCCAGCTGACCTCACATTCACCATCAAATTGATACTATGCTCCACCTGACAAGTCCAATGTTCTCATGCTGTGTGAATACAGAAAGCCTTCCTTTTAGCTTGTTCATAACAATTCACTATTAACTTAACATTAGCACACTACGGTTGTATAAAGCAAACCACAGTAAACGAGAGCAGTTGAAAATATGACTTTTCTATGTGTTTAAATCTTTTTTGCATATTACATGGTAGATAATAAGAGTATGTGCAAAAATGATACAGTTTCAACTTATTCACAACACCATGTATCCCTAGTGGTTTAATGTGGTCTCAGTGACTTGATTGTTTGATCCGATCTGAAGCCATTATCTTAGCCTAGGCCCAACTTTGTCTATTTTAATACACAATTTGGAGTTTAATGAAACTCCTACTTTTTTTACTGCAAGATAACTAAGTTCAGTCATATAACACTGCCTTTACTAGATTAACATCAATGCACATTGCAATAGTTTAAATCAGGCCTGTGGTGTGATTGCACACTTGCAAGCCTGACATAGTCCTTGTTTGAGTAGTATGCACAAGCCCCTTCCTGCACATGGAGAGAGGATGAAAATGTATACCTCATTTATGCCCTGAGATCTGACCGGCCTACCTTCGACTACAGTGACAGAACAGAACAAACTGAGAGCTAACTAAGCTCGGTCATCATAGTCTTTCCCCTGGTATTTGATTGCCGTGCCATCTGACACTCAGTCTGGCTGAATGCCTGACCTGCCCATCTGTGCTATGCCACTGCCGCTGTGCAAACAGCGTAGGCGACATGCCACTTGGCTCTGGCTGCAAAATACCACCATTCATATTCCAATGATAGCCTTAGATGTTGAATTACTCATTAAATATGAACTATATCTGCTTCTTTTCTTCTGGAACTGCAGGACTTGTATGTGTTTGACTTTGTTATGCAGATACCACTTCCGTTAGATTTGAATATTATTACTCAAAATGTTATTTATCACAAGGCCCTTAATTGGAAAGCCTGTCCCAATATAATATCTGTCAAACATCCTCCTTTAAAATAGCTAAATAGAAAAAATATTCAGACGATTGTTGATGGAGATGATCAATGAACGTACTTGACTCCACACTGAGGGCCCTATTTTTGAGGCAGAACAAAGAGTGGCATAAGCAACACTCCACTGGTTGTTATTTTGATGCCACGCTCAGAGCATGTGGTGCACAGGTCAGAGGAGAGGCACGAACAGGTGGGAGGTCCATTCAAATGAGTCGTTATTTTGGTGGAAATTGTGTGTCTGTTTCTGGTGCAATGTCAATCTGCTGCCACTTTGGTGCTTTTAACAGCAAACTAAACAGTGCAAATGCATCGTAATGATTAAAAAGTAAAAGGATTAATGCTTAAAAAGTAAATAAATTATTTTAACTAATCAATAAATTAGCACGAGTGATTCTTACAGTAGTCAGTTGTCAGTATTAGTGTAACGATCCAATCCAGATCGATAAACTGATTCAATTATTAATGATCCAATATCATCTAATGAAGAATTATGTTCGTCAGACACACATTTTCAATGACACGGATATCACACACACAATCTTGGGACAGTTTTGAGAGAAGAATGTGAGGAATGGAATATATGTGACAAAACCTCAGCTTGTAACATAACACCAGCAACATGTCTGTAGTAGAGGCAAATCTGTCCCTCACATCAAATGCTTTTGTACTATGAATTTAGCTACACATGCTACATCCACACTTTTCATGTGCAAAGGACACACCAAGCTGCTCTAATGTATAGAGACTACATACATCAGACTGGTCAGTTATGACTTGCCAGATAGTAGAAGCTCATCAGTCCTTAAGGTAATTTCCACCTTCCCAACTTGCTGTTTAACAAATGGACATAAAAACATTAACTCTATAGGCCATGCAATTCTGCACTATCAAGACAGCAACATGATTTCCTGGAGGAGTCTCTTTCTGTTTGATGAGCTGTCGTGTGTCACAGTGTTTGACTGCCTGTTGTCAGCGATGACACAAGTGATGTGATGACAAAGAGTGAATTTAACGATCGCCACACCCTCCATTAATATTCCACCCCAGCTAAACCTTTTGCATTTTGCGCTGCTCCACCTACATGAATCAGAATAGCAGGTGCGCTTGAAAAACAGTCACACTCACAGTCCGTGTGAGATCAGTGCGCTTGCGCGGTTCCAATAAGCTGTGTAAGTTTGCTGCTTTCAGTATTGCGGGCTGACCTGTTTCACCACCTGTGAAGATAACCACGACCTATGTCGCTCATTCTTCCTCATACTTGTCAACAGCACAAAGTTACACTTTTCCTTTTTTCCAAATTAGCAAGACAAAATACGTAGCTATCCAGTCGTAACAAAACTTAAGAAACACCAGGTTAAAGTATGAAACGGGCATGTAACGTCAATTAATACGTTATTTAAAAGTGCCCTAGCCCTTACTCCATTTATAAATCTACCAATGGTGCTATCTGCAAAGTTTAACTCCGGTGGTAGACGTCGTCTTAGTATAATGTAATAAATACAAACACTCATTAAACTCCGCTTTTAAATTCGGCGTATGTTTAAAAACACGAAATTACAGGCACAGCTGTGGAATTTAAACATTTAGACATGGTTTTTAATGCCCCTTATGTTAACAATAACCTCAATGTAACGTTACCCCATAACACAGCGTGGTGGGCGGTAGCAACCGGTGAGAATTAGGTTAACTTTTCTTACAGTTAACTTACAGTTAACTTTTTCTCTAAAGTGTTTTCTAAAATTACCGGAAGACCACGATTACGAGGTGTATAGCTACGCCACCGGAAAAAGCAAGCAGACAGTAAACTTTCTACACCGGCCGTTACAAACAGCACTCACTCGGGGCTAGGCTAACCTTAAACACAACACGACTACTCCCGAGCGGGATCACACTTTCCCCCCCCCAAGCATTTCGTTTCACCCAGAAAACTGCTCGCTAAACAAAGACCAACTGTTCAAAAAGTTTACGACTCATTTGGGGCGACATTGCAGGCGCAGCAGAACGGGACGGTTTTTTTTTTTTTTTTTTTTTTTTTTTTTGTGTACGGGGACTCACCCATTATGCCGCCGTTTCCGTCTGCCTCACTAGCCGATGTTTCTCCGCTTGGCATTCCCTCTAACGAACTCCGCTCCGCTCTGTGAAGCAGTAGTAGTAGTAGTAGTAGTAGTAGCGGGATACGCACACTGACCCACGCAACGCCAAGGAATTGACGCGAGATCGTCAAAGCAGAACGCGTACCTCCCACTTAGAGAATACGGCTAGGACATATCGCGAGATTTGTGTTAGACCAACTCCTACGTTAAATTACGACCTCTACTAATACTTATAATTATATTAATTGGAATAAACGACTTAAACGACTTAATTAAAGACCGTCAACACTTCTATGCAGAGCAGAGATATGGATATACACCACACATTAACTACAAACAGGAAATAAGACATTTTAGGGCTCTAGGTTGGTCATCCTGAGGGATCTGATTTTTTTTATGACAATATAATAGTTTATAGTGTCGTGAGATCAACATAATCTATCAATGGCCAGGTTATCTTTACATGCACATTATTCATTATTATTATTATTGGGGCATGGAGGTCTGTCAGGGTTTAGAAAAACAATCATTAACATCAGTAATAACACAATCTTCAGCATTCTTAAGATGACAACAGCAATGTAGAGGTGTGCTTCAGCCTCTAAATATCTCAGGTAATCTAAAGAGATAAACAACTGACTGCTGCTGTTACACAGCTGCAACTAACCACTGCTTTGCCTGCCTCCATTGCAGGAGCAGACATCTGAATTTAGTGCTGACAGGCTTCTTATGCTATAATTCATGAATGTTCCTGCCTGTCATCAATGATGTTGCATGTGTAGTGACTATTTGTCCTAAAACAAACTTGAATACACCACCATGCACCATGGTTATGTAGTTTGTGCAGACGTTAACAAAATTAACAAAAGTATAGTTAACCAACACTGTATTGTAATGTATACTAGTAAATTAGCAAATAATATAAGGGAAATGATGACTATTGAAAGAGAAGATTTTCAGACAGAATAACTAACTATTTCATTAAACTAATCCAAACTCAGCACAAATGGAGAGAGAAACAACAAACTAGTAAATAGCTCCTACAACATGACTTTCAGGGCAGAATAATTGTTAATCTTTATAGTCTTTGTTTTGTTAAACCCAGGACAGTGTCCCTCTACAGATTTGTCTCAGCATCTGGTGTGAGCAGTGTTTTTTCAGCAGTGTTAGAAGCCTCACTGTCAGAGCAGTGCAGAAGTGACTGTTTGAAATGTGCCAGTCAACAGTGCCATCTAGAGGTCATTTACATTAGACTCAGGGGTTTAATTAAATGCTGTTCTTTCTTTTTTTTAAAACCCAAAATAGTGGAATTTCACGTTGTACACCTGTTTGATTTATAAACAAATTATAACATTGCTTCATATGTTATCTGAATTATACTTTTGTCCCTGAGCAATATTTATAATAATTCTTCTCGGAGTAATAAGTCTGTCAGAACTTACCTGCTCAACTCAATTTACAGTGATTTGAAGGGTCAAGTGTGGGTTTGTGGATAAGAGATGTTTGAAAGCTGGTTATACTTATATCTAAAAAATTTAAATTATCTATTCCCCTCTGTGGACTGGCCTTTGTAAAAATAACAACTGTTAGCAGTATTACATTGGTAGGAAGTGGATCCTATATTCACAGCTGCATACACTGATATTCATATCTTTATTGTTGTTGTTGTTGTATTTAATCAAAAATCTACATAAAAATGGAAGGGGTTACATGTAGGTCACGTGTCCCTACTCTTGGATATGACCCATAGGAGTATGTTGCCTATAGCACTGGTTTGTGTTGAGATAGAGTTGGTTACTTTGGTCAGTGCATACAGATCATTACTATCAGTGTAGTTGTCTTTCTAGTGGGTGTTGACATGGATGAAGAGTCCCATCCTAACTATAAAACCTCAGTGGAATGACTGATGTCTAGTAGGATAAGATGGTCTGTATTTGTCAAAACTTGATATAAGATGATTTTTAACCAAATTGATTTAACCAATGAGAGTCAAGTAAACACAACACGTGTACTTTCTTCATCAAAACCAATAATCAGTGCATGCATTGAAGACCGATGTAAAATTATTACCAGAGGTGTTGTGTTATTTCACTTTTATTATTTTGTTGGGGTGTAAAACCACCATCTGTATTTGAGAAGAGGTTTTGCAGAGTGGACCTAGGCTCGTGGTGCTGCTGGTAGGAGGATGGAGGTGGATGAGCCTTGTTGGTGGTAGTTGGTGTCCTGTCTTTGCTGCTGCTTGTCTTTTACAGTCTGTCAGAGATACTCTTCATGTAACAGATGATTCTGTTTCCACTAGTTGTTCCAAACAATGTCTTCCTAGTTGATGGTGCATGTGGGAATTTTTGAGGTTGGTCTTGATTATGTCCTTGTACATCTTTTCTGTCTTGGAAAAATGGTTGTCCATTAATCAATCTAATGGTTGAGGAGATATTTCACTGAAAGAAATTAGCTATTAAAAAGCAGAGCAGACATGAATCATCTTACTCAAGGCAGCAGTAAAATCAGTGTACAGAGCAGTATGTATGCACACAGCAGCCTCTGGTTGTCAAAACAAACCAAATAGAGGACAATGAGCATGTTGTACCACATTAGATGAAGCTGAGGTATACAGTTCTTCAAACAAGTCACCTGTGTTTCTGCATTGGTCCATGTTATACCTGTGTAGACTTGACTAAGCTGTTGTGTAACTAATGTTGCCGTTGAATGTGGAGAAAAGGGGCAATATTTCCCTCCATCTTCTTTGTAGAGCTTCATATTATCATGAACATGAACTTTATTCCAGCACAGTAATAGTATAAAGCATTTCTGTTTCCGTTTGATAGAAAGAATTGAAGTATGGAAACATATGATGGGTCTTAATTCAAATGTTAACGCAACTGTTATGTTTTAGTTCATGCATTTAAGGAATAGAAAACATTTCAACAGTAATTGTAGTTAGAAAGAAATATTACTTGCCCCATTTTATCCAATGGTTTAGCATGGGGTTAGAAATAACCTGCTTTGCAGTTCTGTGGCAGCCAGTGGCACAAAACTCTGCATAGATAGACAAAAGAATGGATGCACTGAATATGAGTGAATTCTGGATGGAAATACAATGTAGTCAGTCAATAAAGTGAAAGTGAAAAAAGCCTAGCTTCTACAACAGGACAATGGGTCAACGTTTACCCTCGAAATCCACCATGAACTACTTCAAGAAACATAACTGCCCTCACAGTCCTCTGAATTGAACATCACCGAAGCCTGTGGGTAGATCTTAGACATGCTGTGTGCTCGACAGTTTAAAAATATCTTAGGACGTGAGGTGATCTGCAGTGATCTGGCTAAAAATTTCCCAAATCAAAGTAGAAAGAGTCCTAGCCTCAAATAGTATTTTCAAGTTCACGAAATAAGAATTAATATGTGCATTAACATCAGGCTAATTTCCTTTTAATTTCTCCATGTGGCAGTGGTTGTATTGACTTCCTTGTGCTTCAAAAATCAAAAAGTCTTGCTATTAAAACTGTATGGCCGTGTACTGGTTTCCAGGCAGTGTTTGAACGCTGTGGATGTGTGGTCATTTACAAGCAGTAAATAGTAAAGCACAACAATGTTTATATAAACTAGTAAACTAATTCCATGAAATCAAACAATCATCAAGAGTTTAAACAAACATACCTTCCACACAACCCATGGTGACATAACCAATTGCTTTGTGAGCTGCTGTTTTAAAGCCTCCAGTTAGTAATTTAACCGTTGGCCATCTTGGTTTTTTGAAACCATAATTTCAAAAATGAACATCATGTTGTATTGAAGACTTGAAACTAGAGACTGAGACCATAAACTCATTAGAAAACATTTACTGAGCTAATAAATCAAGGGAGAAGTAGGGACATTTTCCCATAGACTTCAATACAATCTGACTTCTTTAACAACCAGTGGAGTCGCCCCCTGATGGTCATTTCAGGCCTAAAGTCTGTGTACATGTTTATAAACAGTCTATGCTTTAATATAACCAATAATCTCAGGCAGGTCTAGGGTCTGGGAAACCTTGGGTCCATTCATGTGGATGTTCCTTTGACTCGTCCCACCTCCCTAAACATGGTTCAGACCAAGTCCCCCCCTTCATGGAAACAGTCTTCCCTAATGGCAGTGGCCTCTTTCAGCAGGATAATGCTCCCTGTCACTGCAACAATGGTTCAGGAGCTTTGAGGAACAACAACCAGTTCAAGGTGTTGACTGGACTGAGACCCAGATCTCAGTCCAGTCCAGCATCTGTGGGATGAGCTGGACCAACAAGTCTGATCCATGGAGGCTCCACCTCACAACTTCAGGATTTAAAGGATCAGCTGCTAACGTTTTGGTCCAGATACCACAGCTCAGCTTCACAGGCCTCGATGGGTCAGAGTTGTTTTGGTGGTAAAGGGGTACCTACACAGTATTAGGCAACCGGTCTTGTTATGGCTGTTTGGTGTATATCCTTGAGGATTTTGAATTTATAAATTAGTTTATATGTTATCAATTAAACTACACCATATCCATCATGCCAGTGGAAACAATTAATCTGATACCTAAGAGAAGACCAATTGCGCCATAATATCCTCATCCGTAATGCTGCATGCTGATAAAAACTACATATCATGTTATTTGTGGTGCAGGTGAAATATCAGTATTGTGTGTGATTTTCACAGGAATCACTCCTCCCTGTTCCTCAGTCACTGCGTTATCACATGTTATTGCATAATGCACACTCAGGGTGTCACTGTGGGTAATATAACACAGCTAGTGCGAGCCTGCTTTATTTTGTGACTAATGACATAGTTACATAAGAAAACATTGTCCACATACTTCACTTGTTTGTTGAGAGGCGCAAATTCAGTGAGATGCAGAAAAAAAGATGAATGGAGATTCATACATCATCAAGCAAACACCTTGACTAGGCAGCATGAGATTTGATAGCAGCGCTGAAATGAAATTATGGCACATAACAAAGCCATCAGTGATCCAGATTGTGCGTTCATGAATCTAAATTCAAATTAAGGAGATGGTTTTATTATTCAGCACCTACACACAATTCTAATTTCACCATCAGCAAATTAATTTCCTTTCTCAGATGTTAAGGATCTCGTTAGCTGAGGGGAAAGGGTCATCTACACTAGCTTTCTGGTGTGCTAATATATTAGCAAAAGACTCAACATATGCAAATGTTTCCCAGTCTGTTATTCAGCAGTGGAAAAGTGTTGAAACAAATAGCAGCTCCCTTCTGTTTTTCATCAACACTGTGTGTCTCTGCTCAGCAGCAAACAACTGTCCCTTTGTCAATTCAGACTGGGTTTGCTTCGTGCTCATTCCATGCACTCTATCTATTTACTATCCTCGTGCAGCAGGGTGCTTGGGGAGGTGCACATATGCGCTCATGCATTAACTACATGGGGAAGCAGTGTAGTCAGAGTGTGTGAGAGAATAATGATTGGAGCTGGTGGCTGAATGTCATCTCTGGCAGCAGCTCATTAGGAAGGAGACGATAGTGGGCTCTTCTTCCCAGAGCAGACCAAGGAAAGCTGGAGACCTGTTGCAGCCCAACAGCTCTCTCACTTTACAGAGCATTTCAATGTCAGGAGACAGTCAAAGCCACCCCATGTCCCATTCATCCTTTTGTAGGCCAGTCTTTTTATTGTGCCAAAGAAAAGCCTTTGAATGAACAACATTAATTGTGGTTCTTTGATGGAATTAATTTGATTTCTGTTGTTAATTTGATGGGAACAAAAGTCAAGGACATTTAATCATGGGAAACAGTGATGAAGGAGAAATTATCAAAAGATATTTTGAGTGAAATGTTATCTGTGCACAGCAGCTAGTTTGTGATTATGTCTAATCATTTGCCCTGTGACAAGACTTACTACTGCAATTCTGCATCACCAAGAATTAACAAACAAAAGCAACCATACATTTACAGAAAGTTAAAGGTCCCATACAGTATAAAGGTAGATGTCCATGTCTTTTTTAAATTATCAATCAGGTCTAGGGTCTCTATTAACACTGTGAAAATAAAGTAATGGTGTGGAGCTTGGTGTGACAGAAGAGCGTGTAGCATGACTAGATTTGGAGGAAACAGGGTTTTCAGCATTGGCAATGGACCTTTAAAATAAGGCTAAAAATAAGTTTGATAATCAAAGTGTTTTATTTTATTTTGTATACATTTGGCCTTTGCAACATTCTGAGTAACATTGAATTTTTCTCAGTCTTAAGGAAAACTTAATGTGTGTTTCTTTAGCCAAAAATGGGGTAAAGAAGAAGAAGAAAAAAAGTCAATGCCTCATCAGCTCTGTCTGACTGAAGCCTCGATGACTAATCTAATTTACAGTGTGGACATGAAAAGCCTGGACGGGCAGAGTGAGTTTATTGATCTAAATGTCTCTTTATTACTCGTGTTTTTTTGGAAACTCTGATCCCTGGAGGAATGATGACTCTGTTTTTCCAGGGTTCTAATTGGTCAGTTGTCAGGCTGTTGACACATTTAATTTGATCCCTGAATTGACTTGCTCTGGAGCAGCATAGGTTGCCATGGTGATCTACCACCGCTAAATATGAAGCAGCTTCATGATATGAGAAAACTTTGCCCAAAAATAGTTGGACAATCCCCCGGTCTGACTTTGTGGTACAGGTCCCATGATGATCTTCATGTTAATTAGATAGATATGAGGTGTCCACTATATATTTTCATTCTCCAGTCTCCAATCCATATTCTACCATTTACTCTGTAGCTGACACACCCTGAATTATTTTTGCTTCTGGTCATCAATTTCTGTCCATCTGTCTTTTAACTCCTCCTCATCATAATGCCACCCACTTTTCTATTTTACAGTAATATTCAGAATTGAGTGGAGTAAGTAGTAGCTCAGTGTCTTAATATGTCTCCACATAATAATGGTGCCAAACATATTCATACAGGTGAAAGCAGTGGCAGCGTGCAAAACTCCAAATCATTTGTATGTTACACACACGATTTTCACTGAGTCTGGTGCATGGTTATAGTCAACAAGTTAAAGAAGATGCTGGCACTCATACTTGGATAGTCCACTCATCCATCCCAGCTGACACTGGGTGAGCGCAGGTACATGGACAGGTCACCAGTCTGTCACAGGACTGACATTTAAAGACAAACAACCATTCACATTCACATTCACACTTCTGGGTATTTTAGAGTCACCAGTTAACATAGTGTTCCTGTCTTTGGACTGTGGGTGGAAGCTGGAGAACCTGGAGGGAACCCACACAGGAACAGGGAGAACATGCAAACTCCACACAGACAGACAACAGTGCTAGCCACTGCAGCACTGTGCTGCCCCTACTTGGATAGGCTTGATATATAACATGGGGCAGCTACAAGTCATCATCAGTGTAAGGAATAATACACAAAATATACACACAGCTGAGGTTACAAAACAAGTCAGCAGCAACGAGACAACAAATGGCAAAACTTTACATTAAAGAGCAAACTCTTACATGAACCACCACAATCACACTGCTGTGCAATAATAGTCAACACAACTTATAAAACCCACAAAGAATCAATGATGCACAATGCAAAAAATTCATACACAGAAGAAAAAAATGATGTTCACATTGAAGAAAAACTAATCCTAGTAAACATCCATGCCTAAAGAATACAAAATGTACAGGGGGAAAAAATGTTTTCAGGTTAGAAAGTCCATTTTTTTATCAAGAATATTTTTTTGCTAAATGTTGATTGTGTTGTAGATCCAATGGTTTGACCTACATGACCTAAAGTAGCAGTTTCTCTTCTTTAATTCGATGCTTTGCATTCATGCAAACATCAAACCCACATGCTAGAACTGTTAGTTATGTAATGGCTGCTTGGGGTGGGGACAGTTGTAACAGTTCATCAATAATATAGTGAATAATAATTGGATAGTGAGGATCTTAACAACTGTAAATCACATAATCTGTGATTGTGTAGTAAATGTTCAAGTGGGTTTTAGTTGTAGTAGACAAACATGGGTACTGTGTATCTAAATTTGAGAGATCGAGTGCAAACAACCAGAGTTACTGATGCTCAAACAAAAAGTATTACTACCATCGCTGGTCTCCCTGCATAGGGCTCAAAACTCTATAAAGACTTCAGAATGACGGCCTGTCCACAGTGGGGACACACACCACGCAAAGGACAGAAGCATAAAGTTTGAGTCAATACGACTTTGTCTATCAAACCAGTCAGACACTCAAGGAAATACTTGTTAGGACTCGTCTGGGTTGAGGTGTCTTGACTTCCTGCCCTCGTGTTCCCCTCTGTGCTGATTTCAGCTGCCCCTCCCTGACTGTGTGCACCTGTGTCTTGTTGTCTCCCTCTCCCCTGTGTATTTAAGTCCAGTGCTTTGTGTTAGTCTTGACCAGTTCGTCTTGTTTGTCCAAGTTAAGAGTTCCAGCGGTTCTTCTTTGTGAGTTTTCTGTCTAGTGGTTGTGATCCTGCCTGTTTTTTTTTGTTTGTTTTTTTTGACGTCTTATTAGCCCTTCTGGTACCTTTGCCTACCTTTGACCTCCTGGTAATTTGACCCCAGCCTGCCCGACCCTGTATTTTTGATATTGAATAAATATTTGCTGTTTTAAACTCCACTGAGTCGCGCACCTGAGTCCTCTGTCCCTGAGTCAATACTGAATATGAGAACAACATTTTCTATAAAAAGAAGGTTCTTCAACATTATTACCACAATAAACATCATTTCACTGGCTCTAAATGATCTGAATTTAACAAGGACAAAAGACTTAAATATGATTCAAATCAAGATCTATATGACCCCATAAACTAGTTTAAACCATCCCACACCATAGGCTGGTGTTGGAATCAGAAGGACATACTCATATGGACTACAAAGGGAATTTCATGTATGTGTGAAGTCTTATAATGGCCTTAAATGAAAGACCAGGAGCTGTTAAATATGACAAGTGCATGTGCTCAGGCACCTGCAAGAAATGATCACAAACCCATAACGTTCCAATAGATCACTACTTCAGGATCTTGGTTGATTATAGTTGTATTTTGTTGAGCATGAATTCCATATGTTCCATTTAAATTCCATATGAATTCAATTAGCACCACCGCTCTACACATCTGGCTCCACACTCAAGTAGCATGGCTCTGTTGGATGTTCCAGCAACTTTGAAGGGAAGAAAACAAAACAAAATATTCTCATCATTTATTTCCATCTTAAATTGAATTTCTGTTCCATCTCCTACCTGTGACTGAACCACACAACCTTTTCCTGTCAACTTAGAGCTTCAGCTCAAACCAAAACTACCATAGAAACGCATACATCAGAAGACACAGATGATCATCCTTGAACTGATTTCTTAAAAAGAAATAACTTTAACATAATTTCTCTTCTTCTTCGTTTTTATCTCTAGGCTGATGTATTGAAGTATCTGAGAAGTCCAGTACATTTTCACCACTTCTCCATCCACAAAGATCTGAAGAGTTGCATATAAACAAAGAGCAGAACAGATGGGCAGTATGCATGTGTGTCTCTTCTTTGTTCATATGTGATAACCAGAGCTCAGAGTTACCCCATCTGTTGCTCACATGGCTGTGGTCCCCACAGCCATGTGAGCAACATTCAAGTGAAATAAATCAACCTGTCCACTGACACAGACATGCAGGAGATGTACACGGTACATATTCTAAATACATCATCATCATCATCATCACCATCATCATCATCATCATCATCATCATCATCATCATCATCATCATCAGATAAATACTCTTATTTTTAAACTAGGCTTTATTTCTTTGAAAGCTTGACACACAAATCTGCAAATTTAACACACAAAATGGAAAGTGCCACATATCTGCATTAAAAATGTCATAAACACATCTCAAAATCAAGTGTCAGGTAAACAAAGAGGATAAGGGAACGTCTCCCTCTGTCTGTCTGTCTGTCTGTCTGTCTGTCTGTCCGTGAGTCTGTGAGTTTGTCTGTGTGTCTCTCTGTTTCTCTGTCTGTCTCTTTGTTTCTATCTCTCTCTTACTGTCTGTCTGTCTGTCTCTCTGTTTCTATCTCTGTCTGTCTGTCTGTCTCTGTCTGTCTGTCTGTGTGTGTCTCTGTCTGTCTGCCTGCCTGTCAAACCTGTCAGTCTGTCTGTCTCTCTTTCTCTCTCTCTGTCTGTCTGTCTGACTGTCTGTTTCTCTGTCTGTCTGTCTCTCTGTTTCTATCTCTCTCTCTCTCTGTGTATGTCTGTCTGTCTCTATCTGCCTGTTTGTCAGTCTGTGTGGGGCAGGGCATGAGGCTGTGGTGAAGGGGAGGAAGGGTGTGGGGCTGGGGGGAGGAAGTCGAGGGGCTGGGGGGACTGCAGGACAGGTGGGACAGGCAGGTTAGACCAGCTGGTGAACATGGCAAAGAGGACATGACTGAATAACTGAATGGATGTGAGTGAAGTGACGTGCAGTACAGACAATCCTCTGTTTGCATTCACAGGCACAGTATAGTCTAAAGACTGCAGAGCTGCCTAACAGCTGACTAACACAACCAAACTTGTCAGCAAGTCAGGGATGGAGACAGGAGCTTTGTCCAGATGGTAACTGTCAGAACAAACCCTGGTCTTGTTTGTTTTTATACATTTGTTTTCCCATGACTCCATCCACTCCCCAAACTCTCAAAACTATAGAATAACAACCTGAGCCCAATACTGACAAGTGGGGTTTCTTTGAAGCCACCTACTCAAGGCCTACACAAGGAGGCTGCAAGGTTTTTTTTTTCAAAATAATAGTATGAGGCATCCACTTTTCATAAAACACAGGCTGAACAAAGAGGCTTTCAGTTTGATTATTCACTCCATGAATCAGCTGGAGACTTAGTGAGAGAGACAGAGAGAGAGACACCTCTGAGGGCTTCAGACACACAAACACTACCAATGTTTTCAAAGGAGAACTAGTGACAGCTAAATATGCTGATATAGAAAAATACATAGAGTGATTACTTTTGGCAGATAATGTGATTGTGGTGTGATCATTTCAGGTGGACTGGTGATGTTTTCTTTTCATTTGCACAAATATGAAAATACTGATGATTTCATTTTTATGGGCTCTGTAACAAACAAGCATGATTCCTCACACGTCACTGTAGCATCACTATGCTTCATCAGTGTGACACATTTTAACCACGTATAAACCCTCCATGACGTCACCCACTGGTTTGTGAGCTGCCATTTTGAAGCCTCCGGTTTTTAATTTATCCATCGGCCATCTTGGTTTTTTTAAGCCAAAAGAAACCATATTTGGAGGAGAAGGTGGAGGAGGAGTGAGGGGTGGATCTGACCTGCTCTGTACTCTATCCTGATTGTGTGGTACAGTCTGTCAGTCACACAGTAGCCACGCCCTAATTCAGCCCCTGCTTTATGGTCTATTTTCACATTTTATGGTCTAGAGACTGAGACCATAAACTCATTAGGAAAACATTTACTGAGCTAATAAATCAAGGGAGAAGTAGGGACATTTTCCCATAGACTTCAATACAATCTGACTTCTTTAACAACCAGTGGAGTCGCCCCCTGATGGTCATTAGAGAGAACGAAGGTTTGAGGCTCTTCAGCATTGGCTTCACTTTACAGACCCAGAGTCTACGTCCACTTTTATAAATTGTCTATAGTTTTAACCTTTATTAAAAAATTACAGCTCTTGTGATTGCACTTGGCCATTTGTGATTTTGATAATATTATTATATATTTTTTCATATACTGTATATGCTTATTATTTTGCTGCAGAGCCAAACATACAAAAGTAGTACAATCAAACGGGGAGAAACAGTCATTTCAATCACGATCAAACAGCAGCCACAGTCAGAATGAAATGAAGTTCAAGACAGTATTGTTTTGAAAAGAGCAAAATAATGCATTTTAGACATATTACAGAAACTTTTGAGAGAAGAGGTGGAAATAAAAAGTGTAAAATCCATGTTTCTTCTTGTGACTCATCTGCAGACTGCACACACACGAGTTTGATTCCTCAAGGGTTAGGAGTTGAATCATTGACAGACTGACATCGTCCAAACATTCCCTCATTAACACAGTAAAATGGTCCAGTCAGAGAAACTGAGGAAATAACTTGGCCCATCTTACTATGGGCCATAAGGCATTCATACAACTTACAACTACATCTCATGCGTTCCTTTGTAAAGGAGGGTGAGCCAGTGTTTTTCAGTTTATTCATTTAATTATTATATATTCTTCTATTTACTTAATGAAGTTTTTATGTCTTCCAGTTTAGCTGGAGTTTCAGAGGAGTTGGGGAAATGCATGTTAAAGGAGTGAAGGAACCAAGACCGTAAGCAGTCATCAGGTGTGAAAGTGACTAAAAACAGATTGACTTCATGGGCGTGCTGCGCGCTGGCTCCTCCAGGTCAACCCACATACTGTACAGCCTGCGAGAACAAGAGCTGTGACCTCATATGCAGGAGAAATCTGTTTGTAGTATTAAAAAGAACTACAGTAGCAGCAGAGGTAAAAACAGGAGCATTGTGGGAGTTGTTGTGGCCTCAATTTCTCAGACTAAACACAGATGTTTCCACAGGGCAAACAAAGACCTTGCTCTTACATAATGTAACTATAAGAGTACAGCTTGAAATGTGTACCATATTTATATAGGGAGAATGTAAAAATCATGGAATCACACAGGAATCTGTTTTCTCCAGGATGGTAAATTTAGGCTCGTGGAAGGCATCCAAAATCTTCAGATACCCCATACAGGAAGTAGAACAAAGCACAGCAATGTTTTTCATAAGGTCTCCCACATATGAATTGGATTCTTGAGAAAAAATAGTTTGCCGCAAATGTGGTTAAGCTGACAGATATTTTGGCACAGCCATCCAGCCCATGAACAACAGAAGTGCAAAATAAAGCCAGGTCCAACAGGTGATGTCAAGTAACTCCTTTAATTATTTAATGCAAACTCTGACTCACAGAATGTGAAATTGTTGATGCATTGAGGAAATACAACACGACAAACACCTAGGTCCAATCATCGGAAATGTCAGATATGAGGCTATGAATTTACGACGAGGCAACTTTAGCCGGATAGTCCCAGCAACAGCAGCCAGGGTTCTCTGGGAAGGTACCACTGTGCTAGATCCAGCAATCTATGATATGTACCTATAGCAGGTGTGGTCAGTGGTCCACCTTACAGTCTGCTAAATGAGTAAATGTAAATGTGTGTGAAGAAATGTATCACGTGTTTGAAGCAAAACGAAATGGAAACGGGCTGTTTAACATCAACATGATCAAAGTCTGTTCCATTAAGCGATCTTGCCTAGTCCAGTTTGCTACATGCAACAGAAAGAGTGCGAAAGCAAATGTTAGCAAACACCAAGTCAGATACATTTTAAAGCATTGACATTGGCCTCTGGAGGAGATACAGCTTCCTGGGTTTGTCAGCATTAAAGAGAAGCGTGCAGCTCTCAATACTCCAGGAGCTGGTTTGCCAACAGTACCTCTGTCATGGTCCTGGTCTTGGTCCCAGGTGTGTTCCCCTTTCTCCTTTTGTCTCCACTGTTTTCCCCCTCCCCTTGTGTTTCCTATGTCCTCTCTCTCTCTGTTTGGGCATCTTGGTGTGTAGCATTCCCTCCAGCTCACCTGAAATCCGTCAGTCCACCATCCCGACACTATTTCAACCCCGGTTTCACAGTCACTCTTCGCCAGATTAGAGTTGGTTCGGGGGTGTTTCCTTCCTGGTGATTGATTTTGGAACTTCAGGCTAACATCACTCTTTATCCCTGTGATAAAGGATTCCTCAAGTCTGCCAGCTCCAGTCCTGGTTCATCCATCCTCCACTGATCCTGCTGTGCCATCTGCCGCCGGCCTGCACCTCTGCCCAGCAGCCTCCACTCCTGGACCTCTGCTCCACCATCCTACACCTGCCAGCCCTGCAGCCTTCTTCTATCCTAAACCTAGCTACAGCTTTTTGCAGTAAACTTTTTTGGAACACCCTCTCACTTATGCATGTTGATGATTCTCCTAAATTCGTTTTAATGAAAATTTCAGCATGCTTATTAAATTAAAATCATTTCAATGACTCATCTTGGGTGCCACGGTAGCAGCAGCAAATAGGTTCTGGATTCAAACCTGATGTCTTTCTGTCTAGAGTTTGCATGTTCTCCTTGTGCCTCCATGGATTCAGCTTCCTCCCACTGTCCAGAGACATGATCATCATCATCATCATCATCGTCATAAGTGGTGATTCTAAAGTGCACCGTCTCTATACTGTCCAGTGTGCGATTGGTTCCAGCTCCTGTATGACATTGTAAGAATAAACGGGAATAACACGAGCTTTGATGAGACACTTGAGCTGTTTGTTTTCATTCAGTCTGTTCCTCTGCTTGGTTGCGATGTGAACCTCTGCTGGGAGGGTCAATTCACACATAAATAGATACAAAGGGCAAAAGTTCATTCAGTGCCTGTTTCTCCAGCTCATGATCTTCTTTTTCAACCAAACACCAAGACTCGAGATTCTCAGCATGTGCCTTTAGCCCACAGTCAGAGGATAAAGCCATCAGATTTCCTACAGTCTTACAGTAAAGCTGCAGTTGCTGCTGTCCAGATTTTGTCTTGGCTTCATTGTCATGGATGTACATGGTTGAAATCAGTCCTTGTCTTGAAGTGACATGTTGAGGTCATTCAGTTTGGTCAACACATCAACAAGATACGCCAGATGGACAATTCATCCCGTGTCCTCAAACACTGTGTTCTTGCTCTTTCAGGACTGAAGCTCAAGCCTCAGGGGACGACAGCTTGACGAACAGAGATCAGTTGTGATGTTGCAGCATTATGTGCATATGCAGACGTGTGGAAATCAGACTTGTGCATTAACTGTTAGGAGGCAGCAGCTGCACAAAGTAAACAAGCAAATAACACTGACCTGTCATCTCTGTGTAAGGTCTGCAGATATTCTGAGAGGTTTGAGATAGAATAATGTTACGAGAGAGGAGCAGCTCCCTTCAGGAACAGATGAGAATGAGGGATGTGTCCATAGTGGGTGAGAGAGAGAGAGAGAGAGGGAGAGTGACAGTGGTGATGCTGGTTAACTAGCTAGTTAGAAGTTAGCAGTGTAGTATGTACACACAACCAATCCAAGCAAGGACTTTACTGCAGTGACGCTATTAAGCACAAGGACCTGAACAGGAAACACTGGGGAAACACCAAAGGAACAAAAGAGACAGACTGACAAGGACTGAGGGAAAGACACCATCTCCTTCCCTAACCACTTCTTCTTTCCTAACCACTTCTCCTGACCTCAACGAAAAAGGTCATTAGGTCAAGGAAAGATATGAAGGAGAGGTCACAAGGACTTAGGAAAAGACAACAGTTTTGCACAGAGAATCTGACTGAACTTTCACCAGGCTTTTTTTAAACCAACTTTATTTATAACACATGGACGATAAATAATCATTTTCTAACCACAAAAACAAAGGTTGAATATTGAAATATGAAAACATGGTGTGGATATACTAGCACAGAAAAGATCCATTAAAATAATATTTTAATAAAAATAATGAACTGAGAAGAAGGTCAGAATAATTTATATTCAGACATAAATATATAGAGTTTCCTGACATGGAGACTTTTGACCTTTTTATACATTTGTTAGTAGAGACAATAAATGTTTAGTGTTTCACACTGAAGGGATTTGGTGAAATGACATTTATGCTTGTATTATTTTATTATGATATTATTGAAATAGAAATCTGGACAGATTTGAAAGAGAAGAAGTGTATATATAGATTTGGAGCTCAGACAGTCCGACCAGGCTTTCTATCAGTTCTGGAGTGTAGGTTTTTCTTCTGTCCTATGGTAAAGGAAAGTCCAGTGTTTCCTATGCTAAAGGAGATAGGAAGCACTGAAGCTCCCCTGTCATTTAAAGAGCTGGACGAGCTCTTTTCATGGCTGACACTCCGATACTTCAGGTCATTTCACTCATTAAGAACCTTCCTAAGCAAAAAAGACTTTGACCGCAGTCATAGATTTAATACTCAGGGGAGGCAGGGATGACTGGACACAGCTCAGACACATGAAGGCAGGGCAGGCAATCTCAACCGAGAGAAACTCGACAAAGACAGGCAGTAATCCAACCATACCACACACAAGGGAAGTACTTTCAAAGTAAAATAGGAAATCAACAGGTCCAAACAGAAGGAGATAAAACAGATCGTTCTTACAGGGTCAGACAATAACACATGGCTTCGACATGAAGAGTTAATTTATGCTACACATCTATTTTATTATCTGTGTGGAAACACTTTTTTGCATTTAACACAATATACTTAATAAACACCACAGAATGCAGTCGGTTTCTCAAAACTATTTCCATTAATGTTTTATTTTCAATGTCACAATTCGAGGGAAGACAACTATTTGAGAAAGGCTGTCTTTGGAGGCTGTGGACTCCTGGGAAACAAATGCAGCCTGTGTAGATACTAACATTGAAAACACTGCAGAAATACATTTACTGACCAAAGCTATTTATTCCTAAGTCAACAGAGAAATAAAATATACCACAAACCAATGCATACTTTCTTTATTTCATTTTTTATACGTCATGCCGTTACAACAAAACCATGATCGTCAGTGCTAACAGTTTCAGTCTTCACTGGGAATTATTCTACCACACACTGCTGTTTGTGCACAGAGAACTGTAACATGGTATACTGTAAGTGAATTGAACAATAAGGATTTCTTTTTCTTAACTTGCAAAACGAACCTAAATTGAGAAATATGTGAAACAGTGAGAATTCTAAACTAAGAGTTCAGAGCAAAGACCAGAGGTGAAGAAAGACGCCGATGAAAAATAAAATGGTGAGATATTCAGGCACTTAGAAATACTTTCAGTTCCTTGGCTACACTGTGCTTCATTACATTGTACATGCATTTTTTAGACTATCCTGATCATGTCGTGAGGAGTATGAGATCACCTCTACAAGACAAGGCTAAGGGCTGTAGCACATTCAAGAACAACTACTTAAAGGGATTTCAAGTATTTCACAACATCTAGGTTCCTATTTACAGGTGATCTTAGTTTTCTACCTACGTGTTTTCATTGCACATCCCCTAAGACGTCACTTTGATGACCATTACTAAACAACTTCTGTAACAAACAATTCAAACGTGACCTGAAAGGAAGTTTTACAACACACCACCAACACCCAGCATCCACCATGCCACCAACTGTGCAGGATTTCTTTAGGTTATTAGGTAGTATTTATGAAATAAGCTTCTTTGGTGAAAATCTAATTTTCTGTACTCATCGTGTGACTGTGATTGTTTTCCCCTGGTCCTATGTTTTAGTGACCTCCAGTGACTGAGAAGCCATTTGAGAAAATTAAAGCATCAATTTTCTCTTGCTGGAACCATTACTGTACACAGTATTATTAAAGGGAAATGATGCATGCATTGGCACCTTGACTTGGAACAGGGAGGCTTGTGTTAATATGTGATGACAGAGATGGTCGTATACGGCAGTGTGACATCCCCACGTGTGATAAATCTGTCCTCCCCTGAGAGGAACTGGGACTGGGAAAGACTGACTCAAACCACCACAAACTGACACTTGGTCTTGTGCTTTCCTCTGATCAGTGCAGATGACAACGACAACTGATTAAACACAAGAGGAACAAACATAGGCTTCACAAACTGAAGGAAGACTTGTACAGTACAACACAACAACAGCCTGTCCAAAGATGCTAAACCAGAACCAAAGGTCTCAGCCTCCAGAACGTCCTATAAGACAGTCCAGGTTCTTGGTTCAAGTGCAGTGTTGCTGTTCACAGCACGAAGCCATTTCTTGTCCCTGACTGACATCACTTTGGTGTGAGTGTGTACAAACAATACACAATGTACTGATTGAAAGATAACTAAGATCTGTGAAATGATAACGCAAGTAACTCGCCAGAAAAGTCAACCAGTTAGTTTAAGTCCAGCTCACGATGGACTTGACATGGTTCAGAGTTCAGTCCTCCCATCCAGCTCTCGTGATGCCGTCTTCTTTCAACTCTTTGTAGACATGATGTTTTGTTTTCCAGGGTCCAATTTTAATTCCGGAGCCCCAGTTTTCTTACGTCTCTCCTCTCAGGCTTGTTAACAACTTCAAGTACAACTTGTTTTTGGCTGTGATAAAATAAGATATGGTTGGAAACCGATGTAGCACCTAAGTTTACTCATTTGTCATCACATGACCAACAGAAAGTCGACCACACAATAACAAGTCCTTGTATAAAGAGACATTTGCTTTACCGGACAAAACGCTGACACTGACAAATCTGCATTACCCCAGAATTACAGTTTTGCACGATATTTACGCACGATAATAACAATAAGCCATGGTTGAGGTATGATTGAGGTCAGGTGACGAAAACACTTGATTCGGGAAAACTCATGGTTATGGTTAATGAAAATGCTAATGTTGACAACCCTGTTTCTTGTAAATCTAGTCATGCTACATGCCCTTCTGTCACACCAACCTCCACACCTTTACTTCAACTTGATACTTTTTTATATGTTATTCACCAACTTGCTACCTAAAAGGCATACTACTTCCTGTACTGGCACTAACGTAAATTGAGAAGTACACAATCAACCTGTAACTTCCAGGGCACTGGGCTGGTTCTCTGGTGTTGGATGTGACTGACCCTCTTAAACCTTCTCCAGCCGTCTATTGAAAAAACTTTGACCCTTTCCCAGCCAATGCTGTAACCAGTTTGGGTTTAGAGTCCACAAACAGATGATGGTTCCAGTGTTGATGCAGTCTGATGCTGTGCTCCCAACAGTTATTGCGCAAGATGTCAAACCTAGGCAGTCCTGTCTTTAGGAAGTACCAGCAGACATCAAATTTACAGGTGTTCATACTGGACTTCTGGATTCTTTTCATCCCCTCCTTTTGAATACATAACATTTCTGTCACCTGATCAAAGCTCCATACACTCAAGTGACTGATGAAGACTGGGATATGGTCAAAAGCTCAGCAAAAGTTGTGTAATTGTGTACTATTTAGTATAAAAGTACTATTTCCGTGGTCAAGAATGAGTTTTCTTACTCATTCCTCCTGGAACAAGTTACATTTTGGTGCAGCTTCTTAAAATTCTATCAAATATCTATTGTCTCATATATGTTAACATTCAGGGTCACTGTCAATTACAGTTCAATTGCCAAACAATACGATAGTTTTCTGCCAGAATTAATGTAATAATAATAATAGTAAGACATCTTGACTTGTCTTAAATATAATGTATATATTTCTCTCCTGAAACTCATCTGTTTTGAAAGTGTCAGATTTTGCCAATAAAGTTTGTGTGGGTATTGATAGGGATGCTAATTGTAATGACTGGTGGTGGTGTTTTGTATTTTAACTTACTACTGTTACCATGACCAAAAGTTTGTCAGTATAATGAAAATTCTTTCACATTTAAATGTCAACCTTTTTACATTATAACTAGATATTTTCAGATATCAAATTTTCATTATTTCAAAGGATTACGCAAAAAGTACAGAAATCATTTCCACCAAACTTGGCACAGGAAACCAAACAACATTTTTGATAAGGATCTGGGAAAAAGGGGCGGATCCAGAAATGTTTCATAACATTGCAAGAGAGGGCATTTTTTGACTCAATTGTCAGTTTTTCAGGAAATAAAGTTTGGATACCGATGTAAAATATTAGTTGTTGGTGGAGGTATGCACTCTATTGGATGCCATTGTAGTTATATGAATGAACATTTATGAACATTTGCATTTATACATTATAGCTCTTGATCTTTTGAAGATTTTCTTCACGCTTCACATGTTTCAAAAAGTTTGCTTTTGGACCGGTTGGCTGTAGACTCTATGACACTTTGCTACCACTGGCACTTCGTCCACTGGCGCCGGGGCTTCTAGAGGTGCCCCCAAATGAGAATGGTCTTAGTCCGAGTTTGGTCACAGAAAAAAATAAATAAATCAAACAGGAAGTGGCGACACTCAGTCACTCAGTCAGTCATGCACAGATGTCATTTACAGGGCTGGTCCCTGTGGTTATTAGTTAGAATTAAAACCAAGCGTCTCATGTTTGCCTAGCTGGATGGATTTAGTGACAGAATAATAAATGTGGCTTACAGACATAGTACAATGTACAGCAGCAATAACATCTTTATTTTTACTTTCTACCTGTCTTAACAGAGTCTGTTACAGTGATTACTGGTCTGTCAGAAAGGAATTCCAAAGTGTGGAATCATTTCTAGAGGCTAAAGGATGAATCCAATTAGGTTGTCAAGCAAATCTGGAGGCAAATATTTGCCTATCTTTCATTGACCTTAAACAATGTTTGACGTTCATCAAACCTGGAAGTAGCCTTTCATTAGCCACTTTGCTAATGGAGGCTCACTTGAACTTTCTCCTTGCTGCTTGTTTCGAGATGCTCAGAATCATTACTGCCTTAGCCGGTGTCACTACCAGGCAGCTTGCTTTGTACTTGTAACATTTATATTTTAAAGGCTCATTTCTCAGCCCTGGACTCAAAACATTTCTGATATCGCCCAGAAATACACATTTAAGTAATTTAATCAATGTCATAAATGTCTGATGACTAGTTGGCTAATGGCTTGAACTGATGACTCCGAGACAAGGAGAAACGTTGGCTGGGGGCAGCCCTAGTTATTTCACAGTTGAGACTGTGTAAAATGTTATGGATTGTTGTATAGGCTGTAATATCTTCCTTCCAGGTCCAGTCTGCTTCTCTGCCACATTTAGAGCAGCAGAGTCAATCTATGAGTTATAGCCTGTGGTTTTCCATATATGCAGCTTTTGTACTGTTGCAAGTACTGTAACTCTGAACGGTGGTTAGAAGAACTCTAAGCTAATTTAGCCCGTTGTATCAGCTAATATTGACTATTAACTGAAGCTGGCAGCCATTTTGACTCACCAGCTCTTAGTGTTGACTTAAAAAGTTAAGCATAAGTAATTTAAAATATGATACTTTTGAGTTAATACCTCATAAATTTGACACAGTATATCTATCACTGCATTTTTAATCCTTTTTAACATTTCATTAGTTTCTTTTCTTGGCAAAAATGGTCTTAAATAGCATCCAGTACTCTCCTTAGCCAAAATGTGACATCACTCACTAGGTATTCAAGTGATATCTGTATTATGTGGTTTCTCTCTATCAAGGATAGATCACCACAGCTCGGGAAAAGCAGGGAGATCAGATTATTTTATACCCTATCTCTGGATACCCCATATTGTAAGATGCAATAGTCTAAAATATTACACAGTGTAAAGATCAGATAATCTCATCATGGAAACACCATGGACGCAAACGTGCTGAAATTTCTTTGTGGAACTGCCAAATTTGTCAATATTGTAATTTAAATTTAATTTCAAGAGGCATAAAATTGCAATTGGTACAGCAAATGTTTACAAAACTTAATGTATATCTTATTGTGGGCTTATACCAAAGTAAGGGCTCTGGGAAATAGACTATAGGGAGTCACAACTTACAAATATATTTATCTGATATTCCAAATTTTCATCTAAAAACAGCCATAATCATGCCAGTATTTAAACCTGAGATTTTTCTAATTTTCAAAACTCTTCTATCTTTCTATAGAAAAGATAATGTTGGCATTAGACTATTAGACTCTGTGGCTTCCCTTTTCATCTTATCAGATCAGTCATGAACAAACCCTGCAAAGGACGTACAACAAAATTTCCAAAATACAAAGATTTATCAGCAGTTTTGATCCTCACATCACTAGTGGTATAAATAGTAAACATCTGTGTGGGTCCTGTTACATGAAAATTTGTGAGCTCATTAGGTTTGTGGTAGACACAGTCACTCTGACACTGCTGTCAGACAACAGTGCTAATGTCGTCAGCCTCGTCCGGTTTCTTGGGCTTGCTCGGTAGAGATTTGAGGTACTCCAGGTGGCGTCGGGCATCCTCCTGGTTCTGCCGAACATAATATACCACATATGAAATGACCATGGCAAACCAACCAAACATGGTCACCAGCATAGCATAGTCTGTTGTCCTTTTGGCCAGGTTACACAGGTCAGTCTCCACTGCCAGGAAAGGTCTTCCCTCCTGGTCATGAAGCTCTGAGCTCCTGCAGAGTACACGGGCAGCGGCCTCGTGGTTGTGGGCCATTCCACTGATAGCCTGCTGCAGAGCACAGTCACAATGCCAGGGGTTATCATCCACAATGACCCGGGCCTTGAGCCGAGCAAAAGCATCCTTGTGTACGCTAGTAATACGGTTGTGGGAAAGGTCCAGGACCTGTAAAGTCGCCTCTATGCCACTGAAGGCGGCTTCCCCTAAAGTCTCTACAGCGTTGTATGAAAGATTGAGCTCCCTCAAAAGCCGAAGTCCATGGAAGGTTTGATCGGGCACAGCTCCTATCTGGTTGTGATCCAGCCTCAGCAAGACAGTGTCAACTGGAAGGCTGTGGGGGATCTCTTTGAGACGGGACTGACTGCAGGTAACGTTGAGGCCATGGAGGTGGGGGTCACGTTGGCAGATGCAGCCCTTTGGACACATGCTGGCCGAGGGGAAGCACAGGGCCATGAGGACAAGGCTCTGAAGGAGCAGGCACATGGGGATGGAGCGTGACAGCCACAGGTCCAGCAAAGTCATACTGACTGGCCGTCAGCAGCATCCCGCCTGGGGCCACGACCCCCGCTGATCCCTTAAACACATCGCATAGTGGTGGTTGGTCCTCACTGATCGCCCATGGAAGATACTGGAGTGCAAACTGATATTATCATGCTGGGTTGAAGCCTGAAACAAGATCAAACAGGAAGACAGGTTAAACTATTCAGTTTTCACGATTTCCATAACCTGCTTTTTTTCTAATGTTTACATTTTACATGTAACATTTTATTTGTTGCTCTGTTTGTCAGTATTAGTATTAGTTTGAATTGATTGTGTAAAAGTTGACAAGAAATTATTTTTCTGATCTTGTATGACTTTAATTTGAAGGTTGTTTGGACTTTAAAGTCAAACCTAAAATACCTTGTAATGTATAATATTATAATAACATATATATAATGAATATATAATATAATAACAGTATCTAAGTCTTCATTCAGCAATGCAATTGCACTGGTGGCTTCTCCTTTAGGTGGATGTACTAAACCACATCACATAACCAACCAGTTCACTGGTCAGCGACAGTCCCAAAACTTCTTCACTGGCCATTGATAAGCAGCTCCTAGGCCTTTTGATCATCCCCATCTCTCCCCAGACTTTCCTGTCATTCTCTCACTGTGCCCTAACTGCCAAGAAAATGACTAAAATATTCAAAAAATTAGAAATATCAAAAAATCTAAATAAAGTAAGAGTGGAGACTCTTACACATGTTAGATGTTGGGAACAGGACAGGAAATGCCCCACAAAAAAAAGTCCTAAATGTTGATGGTATGATGTCAACATGACTATCAATAGTCCTGTTGATGAACAGTCCGGTTGTGTCTGCTCTAACCCGTTATCACAGGTGCCAAAATGAAAACCAAGATGTTCCACAGCTGCCACACACACCACACTGCCATTGCCTTCCTGATCTGATATGCGTTTTAAACTGTAAGACCTTGAACAGGTGTGGGCTTTTCATGGCCGTTATTGGTATGAATTCATATGTATGTATGTATCATTATAGTTATTGTCCTTGGTGTGGACACCCCTTAAGGCTACAACAACATTGAATTGGTCTGAATACTTTTCAAATGCACTGTGTAAGTATTTTGTATCATGAATAATTCATACAGTTCATTCATTTCATTCTATTCTATGTCTACTTTATTTGTGTTCTTGAATTTAGACGGACTTCTTAACATTATAACATCTCTTCACCTTAAAATTTTATGATTTACATTATGGGGACTTGCTTTTTGTCCCCCATAGGAAGACATGTCCTTATAACATGGCTGTTAAAGACTTTGGTCCCCACAGCATGAGTAATACCTGGACAACACACACATACTCGGAAAAACCACAGGTGGAGCAACAGAGCTCCTCACACATTTTATGTCCTTCATTGCTTGTTTCACAGTCTTGAGTGAAATGTCATTTATGAGGCTTTTCCAGTGTCTGACTTACAGTATATTTTTGCCTCATAGCCTTAAATGACCTCACACCCAGCTGTCGTCAAACTGTCCCGTCTCTGCTGATGGTTGTGGTTCATAATCCACTCAGCTCCCCTCTTTCAGACAAGCTAGTGATGTGGGTGTACAGATGGTGATGTTTGTTGATCCACCACTTTGGTCCAGTGATTAGCTGCATGTCATAACCTATGTCTCCTTTCTACCTCTGATAAATAAGGTAAATTGCCAGATACAAATTACAAAGAAAAATGAATTGTAATCTGGTGATCTAACACCATTATTGGGCTCTAATTGAGTCTCGATGAAATATCTGCAGAAGTAAACGCATTCCCATCAGCCCAAGCTGTGTGTTTTTGTTACTGATATAGCAAAGATTGCTAGTTTACTAAATTGAGTCAGTGAACATACCTGTTAGACATTAGCATGATGTCATTGTGGATATGTTATATATATGTGCTAGTGTTTCTAAGGCTTAGAGAAAAAAACATGGGACTAATGGGGAGTTCCTTGTTAGGCTGTGTAGCCACATATTCTATAGCCCTGTTCACACCTGGCTTTAACACATATCTCAGTACAGGTCACACGAGGTGTTAGAATACATGTCCACATGCGTCTTCTGAAGGACCACTGTTGGATCTCACTTCCCTGCTCTAAATGCAAATACACACATGTGCATTGCTGTTTTTAGCACGTCCTACTGTGGCAGGTCTGTTGTCAGTGTGTTTATGTGTGTATGTGCGAGACACAGTCTCAGAGAGACAGAGAGCGACGCACTGAATGGTTGAGTGAATCAATGTGTTCAGTTCATTATGGAACTGTGTTGGGACTAATCAGACTGTGACGTCAGCAGAGTAGATCGGGGGCAGTAGTTGAGTAGGTGGTCCCCCAGAGGACGTCAGTGGAGTAGGTCCCCCAGAGGACGTCAGTGGAGTAGGTCCCCCAGAGGACGTCAGTGGAGTAGGTCCCCCAGAGGACGTCAGTGGAGTAGGTCCCTCAGAGGACGTCAGTGGTAGCATTTGACAAATATAAACACAAATCCAACTGAGGCTAATGGGAGTATCATTAGTTTTACAGGTATTTGCTCATAAACTTAAGTAAGACAAATTTAAATTATGAATTAGAATCTGAATTATTATTTATTTAATGACTTGACAATGTGTGAGACAATTTCAGTGTCAACAAAAAAACAAAAAACCCATGGTGAGAATAGAAGAAAAGTCATTTGGTTTTTAGGGTACATTGTTAGGGAGCCATGAATATCGGCACAAAATAATGGTGGCGCCTTGAGGGAACCTCGCCAAAGTTTTTTCACTGTGAAACTTTTCAAAATGGCGATCCATCCAACAGTCGTTGTTGTTGACATTCAAGTCTGGATCAAAGTGATGCACTGACGTTATCGTCCCTTGGAGCGACACAATGACCGTGACAAAAAAAACACATCGCTGTCAAAGGGAATTTGGAGTGATCAGCTGGAAGGGCCTTTCAGATAATATAAATATGCTACTGAGTCTTATTTCTGTCTGTTTAACCAAAAGCGTTCAGAATATGGTCCTAAACAGCTCAAGGCTTGTAAATGGGCTCTGCTAAATTTGGTTGAAAAGTTGATGTTTTTTAGATAGAGGTTAAAGTCTCAGTGTGCTTCAAACCAGAAGAAACCATATTTGGAGGAGATTGGGTGGTACAGTCTGTCAATCGCACAGTAGCCACGCCCCCTTAGGTATACCCTGCTGATGTTCATTTTAAAAAATGAACATCATGTTGTATTGAAAACTTAAAACTAGACTCTGAGACCATAAACTCATTAGAAAACATTTACTGAGCTAATAAATCAAGGGAGAAGTAGGGACATTTTCCCATAGACTTCAATACAATCTGACTTCTTTAACAACCAGTGGAGTCGCCCCCTGATGGTCATTAGAGAGAATGAAGGTTTAAGGCTATTTTACTTTTCAGCTCCATCCTGTTCTGAATGGGCCGGCTCAAAGGCAATGTGAAAAGCCTGATATTTTTTGGATGAAATGTTTTTTGAGACTGGTGACTGGAGTCCACTGGAGTATCTCCGGTCAGCGAGCAGTGCTGAGAGTCAAAGGGAAAGCGGTACACATCAATAAACACCACAATCCTCCACACTGAAATCACAAAAACACCACAATCATATAAACAAGTGAATGTGTTGGTTCAAGACACACTGAGCAAGAGAGAGCTGGAGAGAGAAGCCATTGCTAGCTGCTAAGCTAAAGTAACTAGGAACTGGTTAAACAACTGCTGGTTAAATATGAGTGTTGGTGCCAGTTTAAATGTACAGTGGGTAGTTCGTCGCTGTGATGAAAGAAACACACACGTTAATTGCTAAGTAAGAGCAGCAAGTAACTCCAGCAACTGGGGATGAGACACTACACTTAATGCAGCAAAACTTTCCTGTACTCAGATACAAGCAGAGTAAGTCTGTTAAAATGTACTTGTTACATTTTGAGAGCAGGAATGGGAAAACATGATATATGGTGATGATACTAATATATATGATAAAACTACTATTGATAAAGAGCATCTTTAGGACACCAGGCGTATGTGCACGTGTTGATATTTCAGTGTGTATATGCAGTTTCCAGGTGAGAACAGCACCTGATTTCAAATGAATTCCAGGCACTTTGCAGCCTGTGGCTACAGCAGATACTAACAACACCTTTCTAAAACTGTATGTACTCTACTACAACTGTCCTGCAATAAATCCTACTTCATGAATGATTGAATGATTCAATTTGTTGATTTAGCCGTATGATCATTTTGGATACAGGATGGATTACAAGGATGGTTTAGGTTTAAATTCACAAGCAGTGTACACAAAAGATAAATATAAACTAGATTAATTCCACTAAATCATAGGCTCATCAAGAGTCAACTAACATAACTTGAGTTATGTGTGTCTTCCCACTGTGACGTCACCTATTGGTTTGTGAACTGCTTTTGTTTTGAAGCCTCCAGTTTATAATTTGTTTGTTACCTTTTGCATATATGGTCAGTAAAACGCTCAGTTCTCATTAAATCCGTTGATTTAGCTGTATGATCATTTTGGATGCAGGATGGATTATAAGGAACGACTGGCGCATCTGACACACTGTTACCTCCAAAAACCTCACAGCAAGGCTTCCTTTCTGTTGTTACAGGCTGGCTCGTGAAAGGTCAGATCACCTGGCCTGGAAGAATGAGGGATTACATGCTGTCTATCAGCTCCCAGTCTAAAATATCAATGGACACCACTGTTTCTGTGTCTTCCAGGGGATGCATATAGACAACAGGGAAAGACTGATTATCTTCAAGTTAAATCAATTATGTTTAAAAGATCAAAACTGCAACACAATCAGTCCAGTTTTTAGATTTAGAGGAATGATACACAAGTCTAACTGATCAGGTTGGTCATTTGTGGATGAGAATAATTTAATATATTACTTAGCTGCACTTTTCACTATTTGAATTTTGACAATGACTATGCACAATGTGAAAGGGCCACTATTTGCAGTTTCCTGCAGTCCTTTGGGCCTTCATGTTGTTTTATGACGTGCTGTTTAACTGCTGCCATCACCAGTTGCAGCAGGCAGCTCTTTCCAGTATGAAAAGCACTGATGAATTCACCGAAGATCACACTGACAAGCTGGTGAACAAAGTGGAGAGTTTAGCTGCTAAAGAACTACATATTTTTCTAATGAGACAACAGCTTTGTAGAGAGCGATGCTGTTAATGTGTTTACAGCTTGTTCTGCTCAGAGCAAAAAAAAAAAAAAATCTATGAACGCAGCTTTAAAAAGCAACCGCACATTCCACTGGACCAGCAGTTCCCAACCTTTCCAATTCATGGCCCACTTGAGAATCTCAAAAACGTGGGCCCACGCCCGACCCTGAAACAATATGGAGGCCAAACAATGCCACACAGCACTTTGCATTTCAAAAACTATTTAACCTTCAGGAATGAAGTGCAGGAAGAGGAAACTCTGTCTTGACTCTTTTTCCCTTTAATCTCTTACTGGAGCTAATCAGTTATTCTCTGTGATTCTCCAGTCTCTACCATGGATGTAACCTTTAACAACATTAAAGTTGTTCATTGGCTTTTCACAGCCTTAATGAGAGAAAGAAAAAAAAAAAAAAGCAATGACAGGCATTTTTAAACATTTCTCATGTTTAATTTTTAATATATAATGTATGCATTTAATCTTTTTATCCTGTTCTTTAATTATACTGTATATTATCTATTTTATAACCAGTGTTTTATACTGTTCTCTTGTTATGCATTTTATCTCTATTGTTATGCTTTTTTTTTCACTTGCAAATACATTTGCAGCCCACATTTTGGGAACCACTGTATTAGATGGGATAAGTGGATATATGGTGACTTCACTTTTGGTACACTTCATATTATTATCGATGTAATTATGAATAGATTAAACCTTCAACACACCATGATGGCAAAGTTTTAGAAAATAAAAAAACAAATTTTTAGTATTTAAACCCTGAGTTCAATACTTTAGAAGCAGAAGTCTCTGTTGCTCTCGGAGACCTGGATTTGAACATTTCCTTCTGGTTCTCTCAGTCTTCCTTCCACTCCGTGAGCTGCCACCTTCAGGTCTCTCCACAGTCTACAGTCTAAAGCTTCGGCTAGGGCCACTAAAGGACAGTCACAGACTTGTCCTAAAGCCATTCCAGGGTTGTCTTGACTGTGTGTTTCCTGAACCAACCCTAGTCTGTGGTCGTGTGCACTCTGGAGCAGATTTTCTTCAAGGTTCTCCCTGGATTTGGCTTCATTCTTCCTTCCCTTAATTGTGAGCAGTCTCCCTGTCCCTGCTGCTGAGAACCTAGCATGTAGCACATAGCACGATGCCGCCACCACCGTGCCTCATCAGTGATGAGTAGTATTAGCCAGGTGAGGAGCATTGCCATGTTTCTGCATAATCAGAACAGAGAATCTTTGAAATGCTCTTTGGCAAACACTAAGTTGGCTGGAGTGCTGCTGAGATGGTCGTCCTCCTACCAGGGTCTCCCATCTCTTCCAGCAGCTCTGTTAGAGAACCCGTTGGGTTCTTAGTCAGCTCCCTGCACAAGGTCCTCTTCATCCAATTGCAGACATTGGCTGGATGGCAAACTATGGGAAGACGTCTGCTCGTTCTCAATCTCTAGGGAACACTTCAAGAATGTTTCTACACCCTGGCCCTGATCTATGCTTTGCCACAGTTTATCATGCAGGTGAACAAAGCGTTCCTTGGACTTCATGACTTTTATCTTGACATAAAATGTGAATTGTGGGACAATTGTGCAAGATGTGCAAACAGCGAACAGGTCTGAAGACTTTCCGAGAAAAGCAGATTGCGTGTTATAATAAATGTCTAGTGGTCAGAGATCACAGTGTTTAACGCATTGAGTTGTTAAATCTAGAAAAAAAGAAGAAAAAAAAATCCAAGAGAAGCAGAAACAAAATTAGCTACTTTTTGGACAAACCTTAGCTACTTAGAGGAGTCTCTGGTACTGCGGCCTCAGTCGGCTCTGTTCACTGATGAGCAACAGATGCAGCAGCTGTGGGTGAGAAAGAGATTCTAACTTCCTCTCAGAGAGACTGTTTTACAAGTAAATACAGCTGAAATCGCAGCACAGCCTTTGTCTTTAATTCATGTGTTTGTTTTCAGATAACACTGCAGTTATAAAATCACACAACACCTGACGCCTGACATAGTTTTTCTTCTCTTTAGCTGAGGGGGTTAGTTAAGGGTGCTGCAAATAAACTCTTAAAGGATTGCCTTAGTTAAACAGAAAAGTTGAGGCATTCACAGAGAGAAATACCTCAAGTCCCTGACCAGAAAGATCGTACAGCATAAAACCCTGGAGCAGTCAATAAGAGGCATCCAACTCCTAAACTGAACCTACACCTGGAATGTAAAATCAATTCCTCATCATTAAGGGTGTCTCCTAGTCGTGGAACACTCTTCTTTATTTATCCCCATAAACTCAACCCAGATCGAGGCAGAGGAACCTTTAGTTTAACTTATTTTGTTTTACTGACTTTAAGTACATGACTAAAGTGAGAAGAAACCCTTTAATACGTTCGTACAACCAGCCCCGGTCTTTCAGTCAGTGTTTCATACTTGTTCCTTGTCTGACAACATACAATGTAAAAACATGTGAACACAAGGTTGGGTATCAGCGAGTATTTGAGTGTATGCACCAATACCAGGAAATTTAGAATTGAGAAAAGATAGAACTTCATTAAGAAGGAAAGTCTTGTGCCAGGTTGCTCCAAAACACAAGAGACAAATTAAGAGTGACAATATAAAGGTAAAATAAGTGAAAAATAAAAATAAAAATAGAACTTAATAATGTAAAGTGTACAAGGCAATTGCACTATTTAGCAGAAATCAATTCTTCTTTGTCATTCTAAAACTGCAGCCTGCACAAGTTGCACTGTGCAGCCACAGGCATCTACTGTTTTAAAACAGCAAAGAAGAAATGTGATGACAATGTAATGTAAGCTGTTAGCAACATGTCTGCAATTTGGCAACACTTTAGTCTGGAAAGTTCCTGCAGCAAAAAGGCTGCGTGTTCAGTGTGTGAGGCTGAAATCTAAAGGAGAGACTAGTGTTGCCAACATCAACACCATCAATCTTATAAAACACGTGAACACACACAACAGATGGACGAGTTCACCAATGACAAGAGGGAGAAACAGGACCAACAACAGGAACAGGACTTTTTCATTCCTAGATTTATTTAGTTTGAAGTTCTGTTGCTCTATCGCTTTACGCTGTTATTGTGCTATTAAAATTGAAATCTCTTTACTTAATGTTTCTGTTCATGTTTTACAAAAGCTTTACCCTGAGGCAGACAACAACAGCAATCACATCACATCACGTCCAGACAAGGCTCATAGTATACAGCTGTTTTTAACTAATGAATGCCTCGGATCAGGACACAGTATAAGGAAGGCAAAGATAGTATCAGAAGATCTCCAATTAAAATACGGTCAATAAGGCCGGAGAGGAGGAGAGAAGCAAACAGAGACAGGTCTGAGACCAGCTGACACCAGGCAGAAAGTTAACAGGACACATCGTGCTGCGGTTTTGTCCTATGTCCTAACTCTTATACGTTGACCGCACGCGACTCCTTCACCTATTAAAAGAGTCTGTCTGGGCCAGTCAACCTCAGCTGCAGGCACTACTGAGGACAGTGGAGTAGTTGTTTTAATCCCGGGGATCAGGCATTTTTATCAACCTGGGGAGAGTTCACATTAAACACATACCCAAGAACATACACCTGTATCCTGTTTCACGTGCTAATTCAATATATTTAGACTTTAAAGCTACAGAAAAGAAAGAAGTACAGCTCTAGGGCTGGGTGTCAATATTGCCTCCAATTTAATACCTTAGTAAAAATTATAAATATATTTGTTATGAAACTAAATTTGATTTTGTCAGTTTGGAGAAGGCGTTGAGAGCATTTCGACCTTCATGCTGGGAAGTTACATTTACAAAAATATAATATTGAAATATGAAAATTCTGGGCATTTTATCCACTGGATAATCTCTACAGAAATACTTGGAATTGGAATGTAAAGTGAATGCTGGAAATTGTGGCTCAATGTGCCACAGTCTCCTCACCTGCAAACAGATAGTTATGGGACTATTTAGATTACTGATCAACAGTTCTGGATTAGTTGTGACGGTGTGCTGCTTCCCCTGGTTTTATATCGGGAGTTGGGATCTGATTTGTCAGACAAAACAAGCCTAAAGGTTGGTTGGACTGGGATCTTGTGATGGGCACGTTTCACTATTTTCATCACATCACATTTCAGAAATAAAATGGGGATCACATTAATAAATTATTTAGAATATAAAAAATAACATAACTAATAATAATAGTAATAATAATTGTTAGTTGTTTTCCTCCTCCTCAGCAAAGAGTCATTTCAACAATTCTGGTACGAACATGCTACTGCACACAGCATCATAGATGTAGCTTGTCCTACACATCTACATAGATACATCAATACCTTACATAACTGTGTTCAGTAACACTTACTGAGACTTGACCTCTTCAGTTTGGCCTGTGTTAAACAGAAGCAACGCCACTGACCATGCACTTTAACTTCAGATTCAGAGCTGGTTTAACTATTGTTCCAACAATCGCCTCCATTTCTAAAAGTTACTGACACTCTGAGTATTAACTCAGTATTAAAGGGGACAAATCCTTCAGTTTGTCCAACCGCTTCCTCCACACAGATGAGACAAGGCTCCATAACTGCTGAGGGATTGAGCTCGTCCGTCTGGAGTCTGGTGGCTGTGAATGTGACAGGATGAAGGAAATGACCAAACCTGAATGGACGCAGCTGGTTGTGACCGGGGTGGATCAGGGGTACGCAGAGACCCCCTACCCTGGAGGATCCAGCTGTTGCCTGCCTCCTTAAACGGACGCAACGTTATCGGCACCCTCAGTCATATAAACCTAACGCTGTCTTAAATGTGGCCCCGTTGCTCCTTGTAAATGGAGAGAACGTCATGCAAAACTCAGTGGAATAAAATCGAGATTTTATGTATCCATCTTTACTGGCACACAATATGAAGACCGATTGCACAATTAGACCTAGATCCTGAATCAAGAGGGGTGATATAGTAATTCGGCGCACATTGGACGAATCTAGCTTCAGTTATTTCAACATCATTTTAACTTTTAGAAACCGTTCGCGCTGGTTGCTGTCGCCCTACGCGGTACATTTGATTGAGAAAAGATCACAGGAAACTGCGGGTGAAGCGGGAACAAAGTTGGAAAATGCAAAAAGCTAAGACGTGATTGTACAATTATTGTACGACGAATCAATATGTGGCCTTTAATCACTAGAAACGTATAAGCTTTTAATGTTTTCTATACGCTTTCGCTTAGGTAATTGCCAATAAATCGTGAAATTGTATTTTTTATAATGGAGTCTGGCAGAACATCGCCTGTGAAAACATCACGCACCAGCGTACCTGAACCGCCAACACCAAATCAATGCTTCACACAGTCTAATTGTCAGAAAAGGTAGACTGCAACATACAGCTAGTAAAAGTGTACCTTTAGAACCATGCAACATATGAATTATAAATCACATATATGAAAAAAATCATTTCTCCGTGCAGAAATGAATGAAGGCAGCGACCTTAGCAGAAGACAAGGCAGCACAAACATACCACAGCAGAGACGGGCAAAGGAGCAACAGGCGACACAAGTCTCCTCACCAGCAGTCAGAGCCATCAGCTGCTGGAGGTGATCACATCACGGGTGGTGGTGGGGGGGGTTCAGACCGGCGGGGAGCGCAGCCTGTCTGCCGCACGAGCCGCTCACTGCCGCACGAGCCGCAGCGACAATCCGCATCTTTACCTTCCAGTGTGAAACAGGAGTGAGCGGTGAGAAGGGAGGGGTTCGCTGCGTGAAGTCACCGGGTGACTGAGCCGACATCACTTCCGATCGCAGCTTTCAGCATAAAGCGAAGCTTGAGGTCACAGTGATTCGATGGGGGAGATGGACTCACTCTCAGCCATAGGCACACAGGCGCATTCAGGTGTTGCAGCAGCACGTTATATGATATTGTAAAAATGTTGACAGTATTTAAGTATTAATCAAGGATAATAAGCCAAATCCATGCTCCATGACAGGGGTTTTTATAGTTCTTTACCCAGGGAGCAAGATGAAACTGAGTCTGGCCCACATACTTCCACATCTGAGTGGATTTGGGCTGATATCATCCAGGGTTGACTGACAGCCACGAGACAGGTCAATTATGCTGTATATGGACCAGACCCGGGCCACAGAAGAGTATCCTGGGCCACATCTTATCTGTCTAACTCTCTGGGAATTAATAATTTTCCACCATGTAAATAATTCTATTTATATAACTCTAATGTTGGCACACACTCCTCTTTATGGAAAGCAGTGATTACAGCCTAACTATGGGGGGGGGGGGGGGGGACCCATCTGTGCATTGTATACTGTCGCCTGTCATCTCCAATTTCTCATCAAGTACAAGCCACACAGTAGATTTTGATAGCTTCAATTTATGGCATCAAGGCACCAACTCCTGTGGTGAAACAAAAGCCATTTCTGTCTCTCTTAGTTTGTGGTTGTTTGATTAAACAGTTTATAGGAGTCTGAACAGTATTTCCACAATATTATCTGATCTAACTAACTAACTATAGGTCCTTAGTAAGGAGGTTCATTCTTGACCATGGAAACTTGCTTACGGCCTTTTTGAGACGCCTTTGGTTTAGAATAGTTCATCAGAATAGACCGTCACAAGATAGTAACAACAGAGCCTTAGTTGGCTTTTTATTGAATTATTCTATATATTTACTTTTCACAGCAGATGTCAGTGTGGACTAAATCACCTTTTGTTGCTTTGATACAGAGCGAACTACCTTTTCACTCAAGCTCAAACACCACCTAAATCAGAAGAGAGGCTCTGAGCCTTTTCATTGACTCTGATGAGTTGGATAACAAGAATGGTCAAAATTGAATGGCTTTACCACTTATGGTCAAATCCTGATCTTATAACCGCGACGTCATCTGACAAAAAACACAGATGAAAGACAAAGACTGTGCTGTGATTCCAGCAATATCTCCTTGTTAAGGATCAGTCATAGTGCGAGAGATTGAAAAAGAGAGAGGATGACATGCAGTAAAGGGCCACAAGTGGAACGTAAACCCAAGCCGCCACAAACAGACTCCAGTCCAGATGGCACCTGCTCCACCAGGTGATCCACCAGGTTCCCCTGACACACAATATCTCTCTTATTTTGTTTCTTACACAGCTCGCAGCCCCTCTCCCTCTGGGAGCCACAATACTTTAGCCTTTATTTATTCCAGAAGGTAACACATTTTATCAGAGGCAGGTCTTTAGCTCTAACTCCCTCTGTTTGATATGTTTGATATGTTTGATATGCGGTCACCGCCCTCAGACCGCTTTGTTGTGACATTGCTGGTTTTAAGGCTCAATTTCTGAATACGGGCTGAGAGCCTGTGCGTACGGACCTTTAGAAAATGCATAACTCGCTAACTGAGACGTAGAACAGTGCTTACTTTCGTTCATGATGACCTCCATGAATATTCCCAAATAAGACAATTCCACCTCTCTCTTATGTAAGACACCTGTATTGGACACTTAAGTCTGAACATGAGCTCATGCCTTACCCCACTCACACTAATGATCTAAGGAACCTAAGGACCTCTCTCCTGAATGTTTACATCTCCTCACGCTTGCTATCGCCACGTAACCGCTGAAGCCTTGGTTACTATGACTACTGCTGAGGGGAGTGGAGCAGCTGAACACCTATCCTGCTACAGATACACAATGGATGACTCTGACCTGCCACTGACCTTGCATTTAGACATTTGTGAATATAAAATAATACAAAGTAGGTGAAAAAGAAGCGTGAGATTTTTTTGTATGTATGGTTTGAAATGACTTTTCACTGGCATTACAGAGGCCTATTGCAATCTTTTTGATTGATTTTTGTAATATTTACTGTAGGTTGAACAATCTATCAGGTGAATAAGAGCAGTTCCTTTGTTGTCATGGAATCTAGGTTCCTGCTAAATACTTTTAAAACTAAAAAACGACTTCAAAGATAATAGTGGTATATACAGTCTTTTTTTAGTGTGTTTTAAGTGACTTGTCTTGTTCTGAGACAAACGTGTCAATGAGTCACTCCTGAAATGTGGATCAAGTGTTCTGGTTGTATTAGTGGGATTTGGAGGTGAGGTTAACTGTACAACTGTAAAATAAAAATGGAACAAATCTAATTTTATCCTACCTTATTTTACCCTGTGCTGGTGACAGCCAGGGCCAGAGGCATCAGAGGTGTAATGTTTTCGGATTGTCTGTCCATCTCATTCTCATGAACACAATATCTCAGGAACACCTTGAGGGAACTTTGAGTAAGAGTAGAGCCAATGCCGAAGACCGTCAGGGGGCGACTACACTGGTTGTAAAAAGAAGTGGGAATGTATTGAAGTCTATGTGAAAATGTCCCTACTGCTCCCTTGATTTAGACCATAAACCAGGGTATGTATTAGGGCGTGGCTACTGTGTGATTGACAGACTGCACCACCCAATCAGGATAGAGTACAGAGCAGGTCAGACCCACCCCTCATATTTCCTGTACCTCGGCTGGTTGGCAGAGCCATACTCATGTTCCTTCTTTCTTTGTTTTCTTGGCCTTTTTTCATACATGACAGCTGAGCTGAAGATGGGAAACAGTGTATGCATGAGTTGTAACTAAGGTCCCTTACTGGATCAAACCAGGGTGTGGTCTGCATTTTAATGTTTTGATGCATATCTTTACCTTGTGGACTGATCACTTTACAATGACGCATTACAATGGAAGCTACTTTCACCCATTCACACAGTGCTTTTTCTACCATACACACACTGATGGCACTTCAAAACTGGAGGATCTGGGAAATCAAACCACTGGCACCTGATCAGTGGACTCTCTACCTTCTGAGTCAAACTGTGAATTAAATCTGTGCTAGAAAGATGCTACACAAATAACTGAGAGTCTGTTATGTTGACACTCATATATTTCAATTACTGATACAGTGCATTTATATATAAAGCACAGTTAGTCAAATAACTTAATATATTTCATAAATGTAGATGGAGAACTGAAAGTACCCTCCTTTTCCATCCAGGAGAGCTGCTGTTACCTCTGTGTGGGTGGTTTAAATTAAAGAGAGGCACTGACATAAACTGAAGACTGTAAATTATGAAACTGGACCAAATGTAAAAGAGAAAAACATATAACATTTAGTTCACTAGCTCATTACTCAGTTAAAGAGCTCCTGGGCTGTGGCTCTGTTATCACATGGCTGTGCCCTCTGCGAGTTGGGCGGCGGCGGTCGCAGATATCACTGGTCAGCCTGTTCACTGGGTGTTGAATGCTGACCTACGGGGATCATTTATTCCACACATTGGTAAAGCTGTGGCATATCAAACACATTCTCCAGCAACAAACATCTAACTACGAATCAACACCAGTGCATTCACATGTTCTGTAACCTCCCTCCATCAGCCACCACCCTGTCTCTTTTCTCTATCTTCTGTGTATCCTTTCGTCTTGGACAATACTGTCTGCAACAAATATATTAAAGTGGAAAAGAATTCAATGCCATTTCATGTTATGGTGCTCAAACTGTAGGTTTGAACCAACCCAAATAAATCCACCCCAGGAATGGTGGCACGGTGGTGCAGTGGTTAGTGCTGTCAGCTCATGGCAACAATGTTCTGGGTTGGACCTGAAGTTTGTAGATCTCTAGCTTCCTCCCACAGTCCAAAGACCCAACTGAACTAAAGTGACTCTAAAGTGCCTGTAGGTGTGTAGTGTGTGTGAATGGTTGTTTGTCTCCTTATGTCAGGCTGTGAAAGATGAGAGATGTTTTCAGGGTGTACCCTACCTTGGCCACGCCCCTTTGAGAATAAGTGGTATGGATAATAAATCATCCTCTGTGTGTGTGTGTGTGTGTCTGTGTGTCCATTACCTGTGTTTATGTGCACCCTTCTTTGTATTTCCTGTCTGAGCGTGGATCTTTGTGGGACCGTGATAATCAAAGCTGAACCCTCTGAGGTTCTCTGCAGAGACAGAGTGCCTCTTCTTGTTTGCCTGCCGGTTAAGCTTCCTCCTCTTCTCTGAAAACCACCCACATGGAAGTAATGTGACACTTACCTGTTGCCATGCAATGTCCAATTTCCTTTTGTTCTCATGCTTCCTTTGGTCCTCCAGTGGATTCACACACATCATTAGCCTGTGGCCTTCTGGAAGGAGTGATCCTCCCTCCAATGGTCTCCTGCTGTGAGCTCCTTCTCACATTCATCCTCCTCTCTGACTTTTCAATATTGAAACACAATTCCTTCCATCGACTGTTGTGTTTTCCCACTCAAATGATTGTCAACCCAACCCCTAATGTGTTGCATCTGTGCCCCCCAACCCCCCTGCCTGGTACTTGTCTCTGGTCTTCGGCTGTGAGGCCAAACCCAGTTGTTGAGATACTTACTCTCTATTTTCTTTGTGTTCCAGCTGAACGTCAAATTTAACGATTTCAACAATTTATCCTTGAATTGTTCCATTAGGTTTCATGTGTCATGTGAATAATAATATGAGGAAAAAAAATATATTAGGTAAAATAGAGAGAGTAAATAAGTAAACACACTTTCAAAGGGACGTTTGAAGGTTAAACCTTGGCTTTAGGTGTAGGGTTGGGGTTATATATTCAGTTGTGATTGCTAAGGTTAGAGGCTAGGGAATAGATTATGTCAACAATGTCCCTACAAAACACACACGTGTGTTCTATATATATGCAATTGTCTATGTCATTGTCAGTTGCTACATTGTTTCCAAAGTTCACACCCTGACCTCTGTGTCCCAGAAAAGATGACCAACTGACGAGGGAAACATGAGCTGCACACACCTTCTCACAAGTTGAGACAATGACGTCACATGTGCAGAACTGTTGCATGTTTGTCTGTTCAATATTATAAGACTCAAAACACTCAAAATGTCGGTGTCCTGGTTGAAAGTCCTGGTTTCTGATTAGCTGCTGGTTTCAGTATTATCATTAAATATTTTGCCGACTTCGAATCCAACACTGAGAAGATCAAAAAGTGTTGTGTGTTGTGCATACAGTACAAATTACAGCAAAGTGAAATATCACCGCAGACTCACCGAAACACTTGATAGCTACCATCTAAAGAATGTCTGTGCTTAAACTGGGTGGAGAGATACTGTATGTTGAGCTTGCATATTTTGAACATTATAGAGTGAAGGACTTCTGAATTGAGCCTAACCTTTTGTCAGCCTTGTCTGTATAATGTAGACTAAATCTCATGGGAATTGGATAAAAAGCTACAGACGAGTTTGGACTAGACTAAAATGGCAAACACATTTTTACTCTAGCCAAAGCTGTCTCTGAAAGAAAAACAAAAAAAGACTGTTCATGTCTCATATTACACATCGAGTTTGAAAGTGACCTGTGCATTTTGGTGAGTTATGCATGAACATGGACACTTTTGGAAGAGAAACAGGAAGAAGAATGAAGACAATAACAATAGGCCTCCAGCAGCTTGTGATTACAATAGTTTTCCCACCACTGCTGGTACCGGAAGCTGTGCTGCTTTGCATCAGTGGCCCCCAGCCCACTTGACCCCGATGGATAAGCAGTATTGATAATGGATGGATGGTAGAAAGTAATGGTTTCCAAACAAGTATAAACAGAGATGGACTGGATTGTGGATTGTAGATTGGTGTTGGTGTTCATGTTCAGTGTGACGATGTTTCATGTCCCTGTAAAACTTTGTAGTGTCATTTAGACACTTGTTAAAGACATGTAATTATGTCCGAGTGAAATATAAAAATGTCTTGAGCTTGTGTTGCTGAGCTGCTGTTTTGAAGCCTCCAGTTGAGGAGGAGTGAGGGGTGGATCTGACCGGCTCTGTGGTTTCTCTGGCAGGTTGCCACTTTATGGTCTATTTTCCTCTAAATGGACCATCATTTAAAAAATGAACATCATGTTGTATTGAAGACTTGAAACTAGAGACTGAGACCATAAACTCATTAGGAAAACGTTTACTGAGCTAATAAATCAAGGGAGAAGCAGGGACATTTTCCCATAGACTTCAATACAATCTGACTTCTTTAACAACCAGTGGAGTCGCCCCCTGATGGTCATAATGGTAACTAATTTCTGGGTTATAGGAGTCAATTTCAAGAGTCAGTATTAATATTAAAATCAATGTTAATTTTGTAAAAATTTCCTGTATGAACATCATAATGCCAACAATACACTCATTACATTGCTACTATTCTTCTTGTCACTAATCTTCTTCTTATTGTTGTTATTATTATTATAATGAGTTTAAGAAAAAAATGTAATAAGCTGAAATTCCAGAATTCCATAAATGAACCAAAGGCGAACACTACACTGAACCATGGTCTTACTTTAGGCATGAAGGCCATCCAGGATGTGCCACAGAGAGAGACGAGCTCTAATTTTAGAAGCTGGTGATAAGCTGTGCTCCCGGTGGGACAGGGTGATATCAAAGGAATGCATGCTGACTCTGTTGCTATGGTGATCATAATTCAGCTTGGATATCTCCTAATTAGATGGCAGGGATGTAAAAAAGGAAGAGAAAAGGGAATAAAATGAAAGTCATCATCATTACAGCAATAGGAATCAATAGTTCTGGCCCAGCCACGGGACTATATATATGGTGTGGTGGATATGAGTACACTTAACTCTCAGAGAAGGCACAGTCCTGATGCTCCTCATCCTTAAGTCCTCACATCTCTTGTTATATGTTTGTCCATCGTGTCCATATGTGAATTTAGAGTAAATAAAAGTAGGGAATCCCAAACCTCTGCCTGTGCTAATTTCCAGCCCGATATCTAACAAAAGTGGTGCATGTTAGTTTTACATCTATGCAGGAAAAGCTGAGAGTAAGAAACTGCTGAAAATCACCAGCACACACATTTTCTGAATCACTGAACATAGTGATGCATACAGTGAATTCTAAGGCCGAAATATTCCCCATGAAGACGCTGGGCTTTCCTTTCCAACCTGAAAAAAGGGCTTGTGTTTCCTCATTTATCTGTGTCAGATTATTTCAAATTAAAAAATGGATGAATAATTGATTTATTCATTAGCTGGATGTGACATCCAGAAGAGATAATAAAAAACGTAATCTCTAAAAATGGGTCTGAGGAGACATTCCCCAGTACAGTAATTCATCACCAGCTTTACATCATGTTATTAAATTAAGTCATGATGGCACAATATTCATCAAGTGGAATACAGAGTGAGAGCTCCAATCCAGCCATATACAGTGCAGAACATGAAATATACATCAAAGGCATCAGAGCAAAAAGGCACCATTAGCATTGCGTTGGAAACACTATGAGTCCCAGACAGAATTATCATTAGAATAATTATTAGGAAGGAGGAAATAACTTATAGAGATAGAAACTGTTTTTGTATGTTATGTTTATCTGCTGTAAAGTTGGACCTTCTTACATGGGAGTCTATGGGGACTGACTCACTGTTGGAGATAGACTCCAGTGGTCTGTAGAGGAGCTACAGGTTTTGCTTGTTCCATCAGAGTTGAATAAGCAAATGGACATTAAAATTCATATTCCCGAGAAGATGAACAGTACCATCTAGTTTGTCCTTTACTCAGGTATCATCTTTCAGACAAACACAAATATTTTGGGGCCATAATGTAATAGCAATATTGTGAGAGATAAAGATCCCGTTCCTTCGTCATGACTTGTATACCTACTCATTATTAACTTGTGACCATCCATTCATTATCTATACTGCTTATCCATACAGGGTCACTGGAGCCAATCCCAGCTGGCATTGGGTGAGGGTGGGGTGCACCCTGGATAGACTAGACCACCAGTCTATCACAGGGCCAACACGTAGATACACTTACAATTTAGAGTCAACAACAACCTAAACCTGCATGTCTTTGGACTGCAGAAGTTGGAAGTTCCTGGGGTTTAAACCCAGAACCTTCTCACTGTGAGGCAACAGTGCCAACCACTACATCACCATATACTTACACAACGTACACTATTTCCATTTGTCAAATTGAACCAGACAAGCTCTGTAGAAAATAGTAACCTAAACAAAAAAATCAATAAAAGAAAAAGCTGCATTAGTCTGACTTAGATAGACCTAGATAGATATAAGATAAGATAAGATAAGATAATTTATTGATCCCCATAGAGGAAATTTAATTTGACACAGCAGCACAAGGACACATTATATAATGATAATAATATACAAAGAAATGTGATCTGTTATGTACATGTGCAATTAAAATGCCTCCTCCCCAGCACACTAGGGCAAAGATGATGACACTGGCCACAACACACAGGTAGCAGCCTAGTTTCCACATTACAAGAGAGCTTTACTGGGCCTGCTCAGAAAGAACAACTGCTCTGTCGCCCTCTGTAGAGGGCTCCAGTGTTGTCCGACCAGTCCGGTTTATTGTTGAGTTGCACTCACAGGGAACATGTGTGTGTCCACTGTCTCTACCCCCTCCCCATTAATGACAATATGAACTGGAGGTCTCCTTCGACGTCGGAAACCCACCACCAGCTCCTTGGTTTTCCCAATGTTGAGCTTCAGGAGGTTCCTGTTACATCATCCAACAAAGTTCTCAACCAGGTCTCCTTCCTCCCCCTCATCATCATCTGTGATACAGCTGACAACCTCTACAGACTACATCTTCCTGAGTTAGAGGAGAAGTCCAAGGTGTAGGTGTAAGGGTAAACAGTGATGGTGACAGGACAGTACCCTGGGGTGTGCCATTGTTGCTCACCACCACATCTGACAAGCAGCCTTGCAGCCTGCCATTAAGGTAGTCTGTGATCCATGTCAGAAGGGCCTGGTCCTGCATCACAGAGTGCTCTCAAAAGTTTTTGTGATGTGTGATGTTAAAGATACAGGTCTGAAGTCTCTGGGAGCACTGGGACGCCCCTTCTTAATCCTCTGTCTGAACTGTTTTATCACATTCATTACAAAGAAGTCTATCATGAATGTGCACATTTGATTCATCGAAGCATGGCCCTGGACGACCTCACTGTGCTTTTACGGCTCCGCGCTGACAATAGCCAGAGTCAGAGTATTTATCATTGATGTGCACATGATAATCTCAATAATGCCTTCACAGAACTTCACAGAACATTTACTTGGATTCAAGGATGAACAAATTAGATTTTGCTGACTTCAGAAAGCACGGTCTTGGACTTGTGAATGCAATATCTCACTTGCACCATGAAGGAGAGTCTTCAAACATCCACTTGGACTCAAGAACAAACTGATTAGATTTTGTAGGTCAAAGGTCAAGATTACAGTGACCTCCCAAAAGGTGAACGCAATTCTAGTTTTTGCTGAAAACCTGGGCCTAGTCTCATTGGAAAGAATGTTAATTTAATGCTAATATTGGTCCAAACTTCCCTCTGACAAAATAACTCCCACATCACACATGGATTTTAATAACAAGAAGCAAGGATCACAATTTAAAAAGTGATAATTACATTACCATTACTAGATGGCTTCTTGTATGACCAGAACTTGGTCATACAAGAAGATGAGGGAGGGCTCATTCTTCAGTTTCATTCATTTTGTTTTCTGTTTAGTGGAGAGGCTAAGCTAACTTGATGCAGGGTCCTGTGCTTCACCGTGCTATGCTGTGCTAGATGGGTTTAGGCCCAGTCGACACTACTCAGTCCTCAGAACAGAGAGGTCCTTTCCAGCGTGCTGCTGAGTTTGTGCGACTTCCTGGTGGAGTGAAGTTCTTTCCAGCTGTTTGTCTTCAGTGTTGAAGAGGAGGCCGCTGGTCTTCACACAGAGTTAGCTGTTCACTGCTAACTCTATTTAAAAAACCCAGGTATAGCCTCTGATTTTAGTGGGATAACAGTGGCCGATCCCTGGGGTCGCTCAGGGAGGTGTGAATGCGGATGGTTGTGGGGATGGGGTTCAAATGCCGTTCCTTTGACTCTGGAACAAAAGTGTCTCCATCACCTTGAATGGACAGAGGCCCAATGTGAGTGTATGTAAGTATGTTTACACACATATAAAACTCTTGGACCTCACTGTATTTAGATATGAGTTTTAATCACATCCACTAACAAACTTCATGAAGCACTTTAAAAACACATATTCTCAACCATCACCTGCAGAGATATGTGAGCCTCCAGGCTGCCACTTTACCCCCCCCCCCAATACTCATTACATGTCTCTCCCAGGAAGCCAGAAAAGAACTGTGTCTCCTCTCGCACATGAAACAGCAGAAAAATTGTCACTCAAACTTTGCATAGCAGTTTGGAAAACTATCCTTCTCCCTGCTGTTTACCCTATTGCTTCAGTTTCAGTCCTGACATAATGAGACATAATGTCCCCAGTTAACCTCTCTTACTCAGCCCCTCTGCTGTAGTCACCCCTCATTGTGTTCTCACTACTAAAGACTTTGTATGGTTCCTCTGTGAGATCATACCTGTATGAAGATGATATTAAAGTCAGCAGAACACATCCAACACACTATTTATTTACTAACCACAATTCATTGTCCAGTTCCTGCTTAAAGAAACCACAGGTTGTATATAGGAAGAAAATTGAATATAATGAATCCTCATCATCTTCCTCATTCAATTATTCATAGCAACCTTTTCTATTGAATGATCTATTTACTCTAATGGACCCAAAAGCTGTCTGTGTCTCGACTTGCTGCTTCTCCTTGGAGCATGTTGACATTTCATGATTGCTCTTAGGTCATGTGATGGTACCATGAACAGAATAATCTATGAAATGGAAATGAAATGGAGTTTAGGGAAAGTACATAAAAACAAAATGCATGACTTGCTGTGAGCCATCGCCATCTGCTAGTATCGCAAACACTTTTCACACTGATGGTTAAGAGCAGTTTATTTTTTGGCTGGAGCCAGTCCTATAACCTGGCTGACTGAGTAACTGACTGACTGTTTTCTGCTACAAACAGGTTCTATTAGCAGAGGGTTTACAGTCTGCAGTGTTGCTAACTCAGCACATTGTCTCTAGATTTAAAGGCTTGTTTTCAACCTGGTCAAGGACTAGACCATGTCAACCCAGGGTTTAGGTGTACACCTTTAACTACAGTCATTCCACTGAGCCGATCTGGTTTCCCTGCTGCTCAGGAACTTCAGGGAAGCAGAGGAGTGCTTCCACTACACTGAGCCTCGCCTCCATTACAGCAAATAAACTACTTTTATTACATGTATCATTATTAATAAAGGAGGCAGATGAATAACTAAACATGTGACACACTGAGCTAGAGAGAGGACAGAGGGAGGGAGAGAGAGAGTCATCGGTAACAAGGCTTTGTACCAAAACACCTCTATGACAAATTTTACATATCAAACCGAGGGAGTTAGACATCAAGATGCTAATGAAAGTCTGTTACTGTCTGGCATTGAGGTAAATAAAGGCTTAACTATTGTGGACCCAGACAGAGGCTATGAGCTGTGTGAGAGATTCATTAAGAATAAAAGTCTGTCTGTGATGATGCAGCTCTGTTGCTCACCTTGTCGAACATGAGCCTTTCGGGCTTAGTCCTTGCCTCTCTCTCTCATTATGACTGCAATGAAGAAAAAAGTCTGGAAACAAAAATCACAAAATAAAGATGTTCTGTCCTTTCTAACCTTCTGTGTGAGTGAGCTCAGTCTTTGTCTTTTATTTATGTCTTTGGTGATTTTGTCAGATGCAGTTGTGGTTAGACATGTACTAGGTTGTGACCTAGCCTTGTTAAAGGATCAAATGATAGATACAGAAACTGGATCTTGTTAGAGCATATAAAGTAGATTCCCAGTTGGGGCCACATCACCTCCAAATTCACTTCCAAGCAAAATAACTGTTTAAACTTCTTTGCTGGGAGAATTTTTTTTCTTTTCTCTGCTTTATATCATTAGAAACTGAAAAAAGGAGTAAAATACATTTGAAAATTTTACAGAAAAAAAAGAAATGAATCAATTGCACTCTCTTTATTGTTTATTACAAGTCTGTTACTTTCCCAAACCAGGTTTGTTCTTGCAGTCACAAACTGCAAATATCAGTGAGCAGAGCGAGGCCGAAGCCAGATCATTCACAATTTCTATAATACATCAAACAGCTTTCCCAGAAAGAGACCATAATACTTCTGCATAATAGTTTCTGCTACTACATATAAATTGGCTTAAGGTCATGTTAAAACACCATCAACAATAAAACTATAAGTTTTGCAGTTTCAGGAGAAGATTCTAAATTCACTTTGAATATTCAGACTATGAATGTTCAGTCAGTCAAGGTAAAGAAAAGGATCACATCCAATAAGAAGTCAAGAACTTGTCTGTGTCAGTGTGTTGTCAGACGCTGGCGAGGCACAGTGAGGCATTGGTGCCCCCAAATCCAAATGAGTTTGTGAGGGCGACCCGTCGGCCCTGAGTCTGCCATGACTGCGCTGTGCAGGGAACATAATTCAGGTCAAACTGTGGCTCGGTGCGGTCCAGGTTGAGAGTTGGGGGCAGGACCCCGTGGTAGCAGGCTAGAGCGGTGAACGCTGCCTCCAGGGCCCCGGCCGCCCCAAGCAGATGCCCTGTGGCCCCCTTGGTGGAGGAGACAGCCAGGCTGTTAGTGCTTTGCTGGAACAGCCTTTTGATGGCTGCATTTTCAGCAGCATCACCCAACACCGTGGATGTGGCGTGAGCGTTCACGTATGTGACCTCTGCCGGTGAGACACCAGCATCTCTGAGGGCTGCAGACATACATCTGTGGAGACAGGGAAAGTGCTTAGCACTGTTGCCTCACACTAAGAAAGAAGGTTCGGGGTTTAAACCCCAGGCTTGATTCCTCTAAAAGTATGTACAGCAGTTAGTGCTGTACATACAGTGCAGTTGCTTTTCCCCAGCAATTTATCTAACTGGGGTATTTGCTTCCAATGTACCTGCTCATTTTTATTGACCCATGATGCATTTTTAGTAAAGTCACTGTTCCCACATCCCCTCAACTCCACAGTGTCTTTTTCATCATCAAACAGCAGACACTGTTAAAGACCAGATATTTTATCAGGTGCACATATGTGTGGCGTGAAAATGCCCCTCCCTCATTCTGTTAACCACCCTCAAATTTACCATGCAACCCCTTGAGGGGTTGCTGACTCCTACATGAGGAACCATTGCTTTAATGACTGACTGTATCTTTGTGCAATAATTATGGAATTTGTCATTATTTTATAGTGGAATATTGAATACAACCAAAAAATAGACAATAGACAGTGAGTCACCTGAATGCACCATCCCCGTCTGCAGTGGGTGCAGTGATATGGCTAGCGTCTCCTGAGAGTCCATAGCCCAGGACCTCTGCGTAGAGTCGGGCTCCTCTCTTCACAGCATGGTCCAGCTCCTCTAGCAGGAGCACAGCGGCTCCTTCTCCCATCACAAAGCCGTCTCTCTCTGGGTGAAAGGGTCTTGATGCCAGCGTAGGGTTGTCGTTCCATTTAGTGGCGAGAGCACGTGCCCTGGCGAACCCGGCTACTGACAGAGGCCCTACACAGGACTCTGTTCCCCCGGTAACCATAGCAACTGCATCCCCATGGGCAATGAACCTTGCAGCATCGCCTATAGCATGTGCGCCTGTCGTGCACGCTGTGGACACAGCATGGTTGGGACCCTTTAATCTGTGTTTAATACTTATGTGCCCAGCAGCCATGTTGACAAGAATACGGGGCACAAAGAAGGGACTCACTTTGTTGTAGCCCTTTTGCTGGAAAGCAGCGGAGGTGCGAGCAATCTCATCCAGTGACACCATGCCCATGCCAACTGCCACCCCTGTACTGAGCTGTTCCTCTGGGGCCTTGGGGTACCATCCTGAGTCCTCTAGAGCAAGTTGAGCAGCTCCGAGGGCCATGACTGTGGCTGGTGACATGCTGTTGATGTCCCCGCGAGAGGCAAACCTTTCCTCATGAAACTGACCCTCTTCAGTCCCTCTGGTTACCAGAGCAGCCACTTTACACGGAACAGTCTTGTACTCCTCTGAGTCCAGAGCAACAATCCCACTCTGGGCTTTGATCAGGTGGTCCCAGGGCAGATTGGTCCCGGTCCCCAGAGGACACACCAATCCTATGCCAGTAACAACAACCCTCCTTCTGGGCTGTCCAGAGCTGTGGCCCCTGGACTCCTGGTTTGGACAAACACGGGCACTCTTCAGTGGGAGTGTCCTTATGCTGTGTGGTCTCAGCAGGGCTGAGCACAGTGATAGAGCAGACATGCTGTTGTCTCTGTCAGAGTGCTGACAGCCTGACAGACAACTTATAGGTTTTGTGAATGCGTTTTAAAACAGGAGAGAGAGAAACGTCGGCTTGTTACTTACTCGACAGAGCACGACTTTACAGTTAGTCGACAGGTCCATACAACACATACTGCAGAGGTCCATTCATGGGGTCGTCCTTAAACGTGCCTGTAACGTTGGATCACCTGTCCGACTCATGCCTGCCACACTCGTTTACCTTTTGTCCAATCTGCGGTTTGGGCGATAACACAGTAGTAAAACTGATAAATCCGCCCAGTAAAACTTAATTATAGAAAATCTTTAATTAAGTAAGCAATCATATACAATACTTTTAAAACGGCAAACATTCATTCAGGCGTAGATGGGGCAGCTCCGCTCAAAAGGACCTAAAACATCTAAGCCGAAGTTGTTTTATTAGCATTAGCATTAGCTATAAGACTCAAAACTACAAGGACTTCTCAGTCTGGACGAGAAATACCAGCATGGCTGTGTCGCCAGCTGTCACAGCATTGTGTGAGAATCCAAACGAAGTTTTCCTGGACGTCGCCAAGTTGTTACTGACATATGCGGACAATATTTTAAGGTACGACAACGGCTGTGAACTCACCAACGCAATAAGCCGCCCGCGTCAGTTGAGATGTGTAACGATAAAGCCGAGGTCGTTTGAGAAACACACGGACCTGCTACCAAATCCGAACGGTGTCGGGCTTTTCAGGTTGATTCTGCAAACGAGAGACTCACAGGGAACATGGATAGAAAAAGCCTTATTTTGATGGGAAAGCTAAAAGCGGTGACGTACGATAGTACTGACAATACCAACAAATGAACATTAGTCACAGGTTTCTGCAGTAATTTATCACTTATGCCACAGAGGAATAAAAGGTATTGAGATCAGATTACCACTGTACGTCCTCATCGTATGCCCCCTCCCCTCAGGTATCCCAATGAGGAAAAGTACAGGTCGATCCGCATAGGAAATCCTACTTTTTCCACCAAGCTGCTGCCTATCAAAGGAGCTGTGGAGTGTCTCTTCGAGATGGGATTTGAGGAGGTAATTAAAAAGAATCAGCCACGCTGCTACAACAGTTCATACATAATTCACGTATCCCTGTTGTATGTTGCATGTGTAGCCTAACTGTGAGTAAATAATATACCCAGTTGCACCTCTTTTCAGGCTGAGACCCACTTGGTGTTCCCCAAGTCTGCATCAGTGGAGCATCTGAAGCTCATCAGGGAGTCCATAGCAGCAGAGAGGGATCAGAGGCTCCGGGGAGGACAGCTTGTCCAACCCACTGCTCAGGCTGCTGCAGCGTCAGCCTTAACCACAGCTTCAGCACCAGAGAGCTCTGCTGCTACTAGTTCCATCCAGCCAGTTTCACTACCTCCATCACAGCCATCATCCTTAGTAAAGATGTTACCAATCCCTGGTTTAAACAGAAGAAACAGTGACTTGATATCTGCAGCATTTATAGCCGTGTTATTGTAGCACTGGAGGCTGAACACACTGTAACTGACTTTGCCAATTTTCTGGCTCAGATCTGTTTTTATTTGAAGTGCAAAATATATCAATGACATCTTGATTGTTCATTATTCCTGGTTGGTGAGTGACCTGGGTGTTTTCTTGTCTTTCTGACAGGAGAGCAGTATGAGCTTCTTTGTGACTCTCCAGTCTAACTTCCAACATGTGATGCTCTATGAAAACCCTGAGCTGCAGCAGAAAGCCAGGGGTCACATCCCTCACCAGCAGCTGTCCACAGCTGCTCAACACAAGTTGAAGGAGGCTAAAGATGCCGACTCAGGTGACTCAGGAATCTGTTTGTATCACACTGTCTGCAAACAAATATAAATGTTGCTCCTTTCCACAGCAATTCAGAGAGACTAACTTGCTTTTCTTTGTAGAATGTAAGCTTGGAATAGAAGACTTCCTGGTGCTGGAATTGCTCAGGTGGTTCAAACAGGACTTTTTCTCCTGGGTGGACAATTTGCCCTGCAGCCGCTGTGGGGGGTCGACCCAGAACGGCAGCTCCCTCAGTCCCAGCACTGATGACCTCCGCTGGGGAGCTCAGAGAGTAGAGAACCATTACTGTCAGGGCTGCGACCTCTCCACCAGATTCCCCAGGTTTGTGTGTGTGCCTGTGTGAGATACTTTTTTCTGGTTCCTACTCCCACAGTGACTGAGTGAGTGGGTTTGGGACTACTTTTTGAGTTTAAACAGATTACAGACTCTTATTTTGTAATATTCATTGTTAACTTCTTAGAATGCTAAGGAATATATTTCCTACAAACACACAACACAAAGAATGTAATGGATTAACTTGAGTTGTTGTACATTTGTTTTCTTGTTTCCTCTGTTTTATTAATACCAGATACAACAATCCTGAGAAGCTGCTGGAAACCAGGAGGGGGCGCTGTGGGGAGTGGGCTAACTGTTTCACCCTGTGCTGCAGAGCCCTTGGCCTTGAGGCCAGGTATATCTGGAGCAGCACAGGTATGTGTGTAGCTTTTCCCTCACTAATTAGATTCGAGAAGGTAAAACAGAAGTTTATTTGTATGTGTTTAAGTTATTTGACATACAGTGGCAAGGAATGACCTGTTTGATAACATGACTGGTCATAAAATGTAATCTGATCTCCATCTAAGTCAAACACATGCAACACACTGTCCTCAAGCTAATATCATGCAAAAAGCTATAATTCTTTCTGTCTTTAGTCCAATAAACACAAAAATTTTATATTTACCCATTTAATATTCACAGTGCTGGTGGAAAAAGTAAGTGAACCCTTGAATTTAATAACTGGTTGAACCTTATTTGGCAGCAAAAACATCAAACTGATCCGATCTGCACAATGTTTAGGAGGAAGTCTGGGCCATTCTTTCCACAGACCTGCACCATCCATGCATTATCTATACTATGCAGGGTCGTGGAAGGACTGGAACCAATCCCAGTTGACATTGAGTGAAGCCGGTCACCCTGGACAGGTCTCCAGTCTATCTCAGGGTCGACATATAGAGACTTACAACCATTCACAGGAAGCTGGAGTACCCAAAAGGAACCCACACAGGCAGAGAGAGAGAGAGAGAGAACATACAAACTCCACATAGAAAGGCCCCAGTTTTGTAAGTATGTTCGAACCCAGAGCCTTCTAGTTGTGAGGGAACAGTGTTAGTGTTAACCACTGCACCAGATCAGTCATATTCTTAGGATGTCTGGTGTGACTGACTCTTCAGGTCATTCTACAGCATCTCTACTGGAAGTCTGGGGCTCTAATTCTGGGCTCTGACTCCAGAAGGTGGATTTTCTTAGTCTGAAATTTTTCCGTAGTAGATTCACTTCCATGTTTAGGGTCACTGTCCTGCAGCATCACAAGCTTCTGCTAAGCCTCAGTGGGTGAATAGCCCCTCTGACATTATCCTGGAAGAGACCTTGATAAATTTGGGAATTCAATTTCTCCTTGATGATGGTGTGCTGTCCAGGCCCAGAGGCATCAAGCCCCAAATCACAATGCTCGATCTATGTCACCATGATCGTGTGTGGTTTCTCATACGCAGCTCCAATGATTCATTTCAGCTTCTAGCTGCTACTCTGAGGTTCTTTGTTACTTGTCACTGATCATCAGTGTTGCACTTTTGGAGTCATATCAGCTGGACACCCTCTTTGGAGGGTCACAAATGAGTCAGAACTGTATCATCTCCATCTATAAACTGTTTGACTGTGGACTAATGAAGATCTCAACTCTGTGGCTCTTTCAGTAAATGCAGGTCAACAGTTCTTGATCATAAAATCATACATCAAAATAGTTCTGATCCTTAACTAATCCTTAACTCCATTTAGCTTCTCTTTAGGGTTTCACACACCTTTCCTACTGTTTGAACAATGACGATGATAAATAAGGTATGAAAAACAAGACAATACTTTGTGTGTTATTAGTAATTAAATTGATTGTTTGGAGACCTGATCATATTTATATATAAATGCAGGGAAATCCAAAGGGCTCACTTACTTTTTTGCTGCTTTATCAGGATCATGCCGCTGCGCTTCACAGCCTCTGCAGTGAAACCTCCCTAAGATTCCCTCATTAAAAAAAAAACCCAATTGATTATGTGATGAGTTTAGAATTGTTTTCATTGTCTTCACTGTCAATCCTGTTTAAAAGGTCAAGAACTTAACATGCCTTTTGTACTGTTGCTTCACAGTACGATGAGCTTGACATGTTAGGAACACATCTTTGCATTTCATAAAATACTTAAATTGGCTCTTAGTCTGATGTCAGTATAGTTGTGTAGTGTGAAGGTCTTCTTCTCTGGTGTGTTTCAGACCACGTGTGGACAGAGATTTACTCTGTGTCTCAGCGTCGGTGGCTGCACTGTGACCCCTGTGAGAACGTCTGTGATCAGCCTCTTCTGTATGAGGTCGGATGGGGGAAGAAACTGGCCTATGTTCTGGCTTTCTCTAAAGACCAGGTCAGAGAAACTACTGTACTATTACACCGATCAGCTATAACATTATGACACTGACAGGTCAAGTGAATAACCTTGATTACTTGGTTACCATAGCAACAGTCCTATATTAGGCAGCAAGTGAACATTTAGTCCAGTGACGAATGCAAAAAAAGTAAATTTCTTCATGGCTGGTGGATGTAGTGGAGACAGAGGTGGGTTCCTCTGTAGGAGCATCTGCGTAGGACTCCACTGTCAGAAGCTCCCTCCACCTTTGCACAGCACCTACGGTAACCAGTGTTAGGATTCAGATTAGGGTTAGGGAATGCATGATTTCAAACAAACGTGTGAAACAAATATGTATGTGTTTAATGCAGGTGGTGGACGTGACGTGGAGGTACTCCTGCAAACATCCGGAGGTTTTGTCGAGAAGGACCAGTGTTCAGGAGGCCTGGCTGCTTCATACCATTAACGGGCTGAATGCCTCAGTAAGTTACAACTCTGTAACCCTGAATGTAATACTGTTGCCATAATACTGCTCTAGTGACTCTGTTTAAGCCACTCTGTCTGCTCTGACTCTGAAGCGACAGCAGTCCCTGAGTCCAGACAGGATGAAGGTCCTGACAGAGAGGCTGCTTGTGGAGCTGGTGGAGTTTATTTCTCCCAAAAGACCAAAACCAGGAGAGCTGGGAGGACGCAACTCTGGCTCTCTGACCTGGAGGCAAGCGAGGGGGGAGACCAGCGCACCCTCAACACAGGTCCAGTATATTCTAAATGGTGTTATAATGGAGCTTATTACACTCAGTTATATGTGTCTACTACTAAATGACACTATACTGAATCTGCTTTAATTCCAATAGAGCTCTACTCATCAGTAATAAGCGCATGCCACGAAGAACAAAAACTCCATTAATGTTTGACCTTGGATCACTGTTAGGCAGATGGCATTGGTGGAAATCTCAGGGGGAGCAGGGGTGACATGCACCCCCTTTGCTGGGATTGTCCAGATCAACATATCATTGAAAGTACTGAAAGCACTTATTAATGTCTTATGAATGAGTGATGTTATTGTGTAAAAGCACAATAACACACATTTACATTTCGAACCAGTCTGCATCATATGTAAAACTCCACGATTTACACACTGAAAAAAATATATTAGAGATCTGCCTCTTCAGTCAAACTAAATCAAAGGAATTATTAACATTAGTGTGTCATTAGGTAAAGGAAACAGAGAACAGAGCTGGGCTCAGAGAGGCAGGGAGGCCAGGCACACTCAGTCAGTCTGAAGGCTCAGGTCAGGTTTGTTCACTTTTCATTTATCAGTGAAGAAGATTTCTCTAAATACATTTATACATATAATCAAGGGTAAGAGGAGACTGAACGACCACGGCTGATGGTCATTCCAGATAAATGAGAGCATGAGTAACTAAATGTTTTGTCACAAAATTTTCAATATGCATTCACAATGTATGCACAATAATAGGTGTATATTATTGGTATTTATTATTACTGACACTTTGAGTTTGCATCCAAACAGTACTACAGGGCCACAGCTTTGTTGGTTTCCTTGTCATGGATTACATGTATTAACTCTTCCCCATCTTAAATTTGATTGTCTATATAATGATCTGGGCCATTGTTTAAAAACTAAGGATCACACTGATAATATACACTCACTTGGCAGTTTATTAGGTCGGCCTGGTGAAAAATAAACTAATACGGTCTATTCCAACAGTTATTGTGTTGAGGTTTTGTTTGAACTTTGTAAGAGAAAAACAAACGAGTTACGCAGAATTTAAATTGCTCAATAATATTCATTGATGAGTGACTTCAGCAGCTTGTTTTGAACAGATCATTGTTGTCTGTTGATGTTTACATTTACTAATCTGTCAGATGCTTTTATCCAAAGCAACATCAGTAAAGCCTCAGTGCAGTAGAGGCCTTGGTGTCAGTTCTACATCTACTGAGTAATTGCAGCTGATCATGTAGGAAAATGCAACAAAGTACATAGCAAGTTCTAGTTAGACATGTCAGGGTTTTAGGAGAGGAGGACCTCTGAGTTTTCAGGAGCTTGTTGAAGACAGAGAACTCTTAACATTGTAATGGCTTGAAGAATTAGAGCTTGATGTCTGTTTACATTAGAACTTGATGTCTATGTTCGACTGACTTTGTGCATCTGTTTGTGTTTTTCTCAGGTTGCAGGTTACGTGTTTACACCCACTGAGAAAGAGAAGAGTGACAGGATACTGCATGTGTGCTACAGTGCCACCAAAGACCAGTACTGTCGACTGTCAAACAGCTCTGAGGTCATCCAGAGCTGGGATCAGTGTGTGTGGAGGGTGGAGTCAGTCTTCAGAAAGGTGGAGAGCGACTGGCAGATGGTATGATGTTTAACAAAGCCATGTTTTTCAGTTGAGATCAGACTTTACTCAATATTCTGTGATTTTCCAATAATAAAAACAATATTAATGATCTTAAGAAAAACATTTAAACAATGGAAGTTAAAATGTAGCCTCAATCTAAATCATCTTTGATTGTATATGTAGAATGTCTTTGAATTATAATGTTTAATAGTGGAGAAAATTCATCAATTATTTTTCAAGTGAAAAGTGAAGAAAAAAAAACCAACAAAATGCTGAGTGACCATGTTCTAGTCATGTGACCTGATGTGATACACCTGTGTGTGATTTTAGCCATTTTAAATGGGAATAAATGTGGGGGTGTCCTAATTAATTAATCTCTAAGTATTGTTAATTAATATTAAATATTCATATGTCCAAAAGTTAAAAAAAAACACACAAGCTTTCATAGGGTGTCCTAATTTTTTCACATGACTGTACAAGAACAAACTAACTATGGCTATTTTATCCCTAAACCAAGTATTTGACAAAATAGTTTACAGATTAATTTTGGTTTAATCTGTTAATTGACTAAGTGTATTCTTTTTGAAGGCGTACATAGCTCGAACAGAAGGCTCCTCTGTGGGACGAATCAGCTGGAAGTTTGATTTGGCTCCAGTGGGACTGAAGATAGGATCTGTGTCCATCAAGGCCAGTAGTCAGACCTTCCACACGGGAAAAGTCTGCTGGCACGTCCAGTCAGGACAGAGGACTACAGAATTCTCTGGAGGTATCATTGTGTAATAGATATTCTGGTAAAGTAGTCAAAATGTGATTATATCACATGATCTCTCCTAATAACTTCCTCTCTTGTGTCTAAACTGTCAGATGGGAAGATGCAGTCATTTTCTACTCTGTCCGGCTCTTCAGACCTCATCGTCGTAGCAGAACTCAGTGGTGGAGAAGGTGAAACATCGTGGCAGCACTCTCAGCTGTTCAGACAGAGCTTGAAGGAGACAGAGCAGTCTCCATTTGAAATCCTCATTCACCTAGAAGATGCTTAACAGTTATTGTACTCAACAAAATCGGACCTTTTCACTTTTATCTGCCACTTTAGAGCTTAACTGGTTGAAAGGTAGTTTGGGCTCTAAAATTGATGTATGTTGACAAATCAGTGCAATATGTGTCGTTCGTCCATGATGATTAAATTTGCATGATCTAATGATAGATAAATGATAACCTTTTTGTACCTTTTGATTGGATTAAGGGTGAAATAACCTATGAGCCATACAGTCGACCTGTGAAGAATTCTATCCATAAAGCCATAGTGTTTTTGTTACATATGCCTCCACTGTCAGTGTGTCTGTAATTTGTGATGCATGGACACATTCCACACAGCCACGTCAGCTCAGGTCGCTTCAGTTCTCCATACCCGAAAGGACAGAACTCTCTTATATTTATTAGGGTTCAAACCCAAAGGGGCAGAACCCTATTGTTTTTATTCTCATTATTCTTTCTTACTTTTCTTCACCAAAGTTTCTTGGCAGCAAAAACCTCAAAAGCAACACTCACCAAAATTGGCAGGTGGGTTTCAAAGTCTACCCACTCCGGACACCAAAAATGACATTTATTGACCTCAAGGTTGCACTGTAATAATTTTATGTTTTGGCATCAATCTTGAAAATGGCTTGGTCTGCTCAAAATTGTTTTGGCTCTAAATTCATCTGCATATGTTCTCCATTGGGCTTCTTGTTTCTGCCATTTAAAAAAAAAACATTAAAGCTAAATTTGTCATCTACAGAATGACAATCTATACAATGACAAAAAATTATCAAAGGAATTCCAATATGGCAGTCCCATATGAAACCTGTGCAGTCTTAATTTAACTTAAACGATCATTAATCAAAACTATGTAACTAAACTCCATCTGCACCATCTGATCATTACCCTGCCCATGTATAAAATTTGATAGTAATAGCTCAAAGTAGTAGTAGCATTTTACAAAATATTTCAGCACCTTTCACCTTCCAAACATCAAAAGAATTACAGGAAATAATACATTTATTTGTGCATCCCACAGAGCTGAAGTGTTTTCAGCACCTCCACTGAACTGTGTATTTGGTTGCTACTGCAACTTATGGTCAAATCAAGACATTTGTCACTATATTTTCAAAATGTGCAGATCAATTTCTAAAAATCTTAATATTTTCTAGATAGTGGATATCAAGTGTTTCAAATGATGAACTACCACAGCTGATCAAAGTCCTAAGCTACAGTGTTGCAACTCAATTCAACTCCAAACTACTCAAACTCTGATAATCGCTCCTTGCGACTATATTTATTTTAGGGCCTCATTCAGATGGTTCCCGTTGACTTGAAATTTGACCATCTACTCCAGCTCATTGAGCTCCACAAAAAAGCCTCTTTGACCATAAAAGCCCCTTGATGGATTTTCATTTTGAATTTTTGTGAAAATCATTTTTTTGTCATTTCCTCTTAGGTTCTATTGCTACAAAATTTTGTTGATCATCACTGACCAAACTTAAGGCAAAAGCTTAATGAAGCTTGTTCATAATCTTAATTAGTGTTTAGGATATTAACCAGTAGACTTCATAAGGAGCAGTTCTTAACGGTAAATTGGTCATAACTCATTAAGGAGTTGTCCAATCATCATAAATATTGGTTGATATCTTCAGGTCATGTTTAGGAACAGGCCAAAGCTGTTTGAGCCTGATCCACAATGGGAATGACAAATGTGTACCTCAAATCAGTTGACAGAATTTCACAAAAGTAGGCATTTATGGGGGAAGTACAAGAAGGTGATAGGTGGGAGTGGTCTATTATATATTTGCATATAACTCCAGATGAATCCTGATTGAAGGGACTAGAGAAATCCTGCACCAGCCCCTGAACAGTTTCATCCGTTTAAAGGGGAACAGATGGAGTCTGCAATTGTTGAAATGCTGCAGACTTTGTGATGATGAAAAATCTGTGATTGGTCTCCTTAAAATAGTCAAGCTTGAAGTCCAGTCATTGCTGCTTTTCCCCAATATTTATTTTATGAACATTGTGTAGTAACAATGACAAGCTGGTTGTTGTACAGATCACTTGACGTTGATATCTTAAAGAAAGCATCCTACCCCCGAGAAGATACAGCATGACGATATAAACTATTTGTATTCTGTTTAGAGATAATAATAATAATGACGATAGTCATCATACATATGTATCATAAGTAACACCAATACAACAAATACACAGAGAGAAAGAAAGAATAACTGTTAAACATCAGGCTGTAATGATGGCCTTTTGAGCTGCTTCCTATATGAACTGGTAAATGTGTTGTTTCTGGTTCTTTAATGGTATTTGCCATAACGAACCATCCGTTCTTGTATTTTATTCCACGCGCAAATTACTATCAGTGTTAGTGTAATAGAAAGACTGAGTGTTAGTAAAATGTAAAGTGATATAATAAAGATATTTTTGCAGTCTGGTTGTAGTCGAGTCCAGAATAGGGCTATGGCATATTACGCATTTTATTACACACTGGTATTTCAGGGATAAGTGTTGAGTGGGGTTTTGCCGCCATCTTGCGTTGAAGGAAAGAACACGAGCCACTAAATGTTGACTTTCCCTATTGGTCGAAATACCGGTGCCTTTGAAAAACAGCCTCCTGATTGGTCGGTTTATCCTCGGGACGATTCGCCGTCTGTCTTGCAGATGGCGGAGCCGGACAGCGGATGTTGCTGTTAGCAAATAGTCGTTTTATTTCTAAATGAAAAGTATTTAAGTCGGTCGTTTTCAGAGCGTTTCTGTTAAACTCATATTTTATTCCGTTGGGTTTTCACATGAAATTGTAAACCCGCTAATGCGCGCGCTTTGTACAGTATTTATTTTGCAGCAAGTAGCCCGGTTAGCATCTTTGTTAGAAGTTTAGGCCTACTGTGCCACCGCTTGTCGATTTTAACAATAGCCGCGATACACTCCCCTCCTCCGCTTGTTTTGGTACACTCAAAGGATTAATCTTTAAAGCAACCGAAGAAAGAACATGGGAGATGGACAGATCTTTGCACCTTTGAGTAACTGAGACGTTTGTTATGCTGACGGACTTTTGACTTCACGGGGATTGAGTACATTTTGTGAGCTGCATCAGTAAAAATTTGGATCACAAAGGAAGATGTCCAGCAACGCAGCAGGAAGCGGGGGTCTGGCTTGGATGGTAAGTTAGTTTCATATCCAACTTGCTAACTAACTTACGTGCTCACAATAGAATTAGTTCTTTTCCTAACATCTAAAAGTGTTCACCTTAGCGCGGAGCGCTGCGTCGCTACAAGCTTTAGCTAGCATTTAAATCTCGTACCAAGTGTCTGTTCTCCTGTCCGCTGATAGGCTTACTGAAGACCAGCCGGCTGTGTCTCCATTTAAATTCTGACCGGGTTACAAAGGCCGTTGTCTCGATGCAGACGCTCTGGGGACTTTTCGTAGAGATAACAGCTGATAGTGCGTAGTCTCTCTCAGCATCTGGTTTCAGGATAAAACACACTTCGACGCACGGATAACTGTAGCGTTACTGCAGCTCAAAGGGCCCATAGTTTACGTATTGAAACTTAAGTTTGGCATGAACCTAATGAGGAAATGCAGCTACCAATTCATTGGTGATTAATATTTCATAGACTGAAGAACTTTATGGCTCGGTCTTTTAACATTAGGTACTCGTTTGTTACCGTGTAAGTACGACGAGTGGAGCGAGTTTCATCTCGGTGAACCCACCGAGTCTTTATTGTTCCCAGTGGTCCCTAAAAGCACCGTGTTGACCGTTAATAGTCTGAATTGCGTTTAAACAGGGAGACCCTATCATTACTAGATGTTGCACTGAACTCGTTTAACTTGTGCAAGTCAGAGTCTAGTTGTTCATTCCCAGTCAGCCTGTGGGGGATGTGTTGTATTACCAAAAACAAGGCGACACTTAGTCCATAGGTAATGACCAATATGGTGACCCAGACGCCCTCAAACCCCCATTCACAGACACTGGCTCAACCAAAGCTGCCCCAGAGTCAGATCCCTCTGGTTATGGGCCACTGGTACATGTCAGTGCAGTAGCAACATGCTCTGATTACCAGATTTAGTCTTTTTCCCCCCTCATCTATCTGGTAATAATTACCTAGTATTTACTCTGCACTCAGTGGTTCATAAATGTTTTCACATCAAAGATAAATTAGATCACAGGCCATCATTTGATAAGAGTTTTGCATTAAGGTGTTTTTATTACAGAAAGTTGTTGAAATCCGTGACCAAGGTAGTCATAACGTATTCTCCCATGGGGTTACTTAAGCATGGTTATAGTGAAAATGAGTCATTCCCATCCCAAGGTCCCCTGGGGTCCCAGACCCTGCTTTCAGAACCACCAAATTATGTGAAAATGTATGTAAATATATGAAAATTAGAATATAGGGAACTTGGTGCTGTAAAGTGATGAACAAGTGAACCGAAAAAAAAAAACATTGCTAACACAGCCACACCAGAACCATTAGCCTGAACTGTTGACACATGGCAGGTTGAGTCCATGGAATCACGCTTTTGACGCCAAATTCCTAGCCAACCATGTGTGTGTTTCAGAGCTACCGCTCACTGGATGTTTTTTGTTGTTTAGCTCCGTTCTGAGTGAAAACCCTAGAGACTGTTGAACATGAAAAATCCCAGGAGATCAGCAGTTTACCAAATACTCACAGCAGCACTTCTAACGCCAACAATCATACCAGGGCCAGAGCCACTGTATCACATTTTATCCTCATTCTGATGTTTGATATGAATGATGTATGAATCAACTGAGGCTCCTGACCTGTATTTGCAGGATTTTGCATTGAACTGCTGCCACATGCTTGACTAACGCAGTGTTGACGAAGTGTATAAACTTGCTTTATTACTGCTACTAAGACTACAGCTAAACAATTAATTGAAATATAATCAATCAAATTGCAATATCCAAATCGCAGGAGGTACAATCTTTTGATTCTTGATGACGAAGGTAAAATGTGTCACAACATTGTTGTGCATTGCTAAAAATTATTATCTAATTTCCTTTTTGCATATCGTGCATTTAGTGGATTCATCTCAACAAAGGTCTATTATTGAGCCAGGCGGATGGCTCCTTTTTACTCCAGCTCACGGATCAACTGTGAAATTTTGATTTCACAGATGTTTACACTTCTGTTTACACTAGCTTTATTTTTTGTTTTACTTATGAAATGGTAAATACAATTTGCAAGTGAAACCATTTTTATTTCTATTAATAAACTTAAAAGACTATTTCTTTATAATATATTTCTATAAGACCCTGATGAGATTAGATGAGCTATAAATCCTGACCTGACACACTCCTGCCTTCTATTGACAGTATTTTGCCTCTGTTGACTCTCTGTCACCAGAATCATGAGGCCACAGAGAGGAGTGGGCTGTCCACTTCATGGTGGTTAGTGCTGATAAACTGAGGTCAACAGCACAGCACAGTTTCCTGGAGGTTAAACAGGGTTCTGCATTTTTAAATAACAAAAACAAATCTGTTCAACAGGAGGCTGCGAATGGCAGAGGTGATGCTGGCAAGATGGAAGGAGCCAAGAAAGACAAGGCAGGCTCCAAGTTGTCTGTGGAGAGAGTGTACCAGAAGAAGACCCAGCTAGAACACATTCTCCTCCGTCCAGACACATACATCGGTACTGTGGAGCCCATCACCCAGGTGAGTCCTGAGCACACTGCTGACGTCAGACATACATACAGACAAACGCAGCAGCCCGGGTTCAAGGCCCTTTGATGCATGTCATCCTCCCTTTCTTTCCCTATACTTTGTGTAATAAAAAAAAAAAGCAAATAATTATAATTTAATTTTAACTCAGGGTGTTTTGCATGAATAATGATAATAATAGGTGATGGGTAATAGGTAAATAATAGGCTAATTTGTACAGTAGAGGCAGTGGTTAACTTTTTAGAGGAGCTGGGGCTGACACATAGTATGAGGAAAAACATTTTTTTTTTTCACAAATCAAACAACATTCAGTTTGTAATTGTGTTTGACATGTAATTATGTGATTGTTCCTGCTGCACTGATGGTTTGGGTGTGAGGGAAGCTTTGACAGCAAGCTGTCTCAGTCAGACAGCACCCTGCTGCAGTTGTAGGAACACAGGGGCGTCACCATATCTGAAATTTGGTTGCTGGTACCAATACCACCCAAAAATTCCATGATTCTGCAAGCACCCACAGCCCTCTGCATAGGATTTGGCATCAACTTGGTACCAACATATCATTTTCAATTTTTGTGACATCCCCTCATGTAACAAACTAAAGCTCTGACATCACACCAACTTTTAGGCAGTTTGGTTGTCTTGCAAGTTACAGCAGATCAATGAGAGAAACAAATTAGGGAATAGTTGCTGTGTATGGATGTCAAACGTGCAGTAAATATGTTGCAGTAAACAACTTCTCCGTAACTTCTAGCTTTGCTGAATGTATTGTGAGTGTCTATGCAGCTGTGTTTGTGAGTTACATTCACGTGGGCCAACACATATGATGTTGAAATTCTCCACCCGAAAAATAAAATAGAATACATAAATTATTAGATCAATAAATAAACACAGATTTCAGAACAAAAGCTGTCTGAGTGTGGGTGATCTCCCCTGAAAGTCCCTGATAAAACTGGCAAACTAGTCAAGTTGATGCAGTCCTGCATATGGAGGTGGGGGATAGTTTTTGTCACAAAATGTGGTACAATAATCATTTTATCTTGATATCTTTCATAAACACTGGAAGACAAAATCATAATGGAAAATAAAATTAGATTTGCTGCTCCGCCCTAATACATTATCACAAGTTGGTGCACAGAGCAAGGGATGGCGTTACAATGTGTCTTAAACTTTCATTTCTCCTTGAACTACCAGCAGAATATTGTTTTTTGCCCCACTCTTCATGTTTTTGTGTTTACCTTTCAGCAAATGTGGGTCTTTGATGAAGATGTAGGCATGAACCAGAGAGAAATCACCTATGTTCCCGGACTGTACAAAATCTTTGATGAAATTCTTGGTAAGTGAACTCCAAACTGCTCATTCTCCTCCAAACTCTAATCTGCAGTGTTAATTTAAAGGGTCGTTTGTCATTTGATAATATCCCTCCGTAACTGGGAACATCGAGGTCCATAAAAATGTCACCATCATTCACTGAATCACAGGCCGCTGTTGGCTCTACTTAGCAGCTGTGATCTTTGTTTCCCCCTGAGAGCCTGTCTATGTGTTTGAGGAGAGATATGTGAAGAAGCTGAATGAACATTTCAGTGTTTGTGGTTGCTTGTGGTGAGAGCTGCAGCCATCCCTGGTAAAGCGCAACTGAGCGCAGTCAGCTTTCCCTGGATATATAAAGGTTAATAAAGCAGTTGTACATTCTGTTACATATTAGGTTTAATGACTCAGTGAAATGTACTGAGAAATGCTGTGCTCAATGCTTCTGCTAATAAGGTACACCGGTGTAATCAGTTTTTAAATTATGCGGCTCAACACTGTGCTCACCACATGGGAGTGTTGTTGATGATTGCTTTCATATCTGCACACTCGACCCTCTAAGCCTGTGTGTTTGTAAAGGTGTTTGATTAATGACACCATTGTTTGCATATTATCACTTTGACCATGTAATTGTGTGAGGGGCAGAAGGCTGGAGGAGGCGGAATCATTCTCAGCAAAAAATTAAAGCTCAGTGTCCTTAGGCCTCTGTGAAATTATGGTTTGTTTGTGTTCATTCAATCCATATTAGTCTGAATTTTATCCAGATGGTGATGATTTTTCATGTTTTCTGTTGTGACCAGTTATTTGTATTGTTTTAATGAAAAAAAAAAAAAGACAGCTTTCAGATGTCTTATGACCAACAGTCCAAAACCAAAAAGTCAGTTTGCTGATATAAATGTGAGAATAACAGCAAATTCTCACACAGGAGAAACTAGAAACAATAAATTTCTGCCATTTTTGCTTGATGAATGACTTAATGACTTACTAATTGATGAAGATACTCGTCTTTTTTTTTCTTTTTGTGACTGATTAATTAGCTAATTGGCTCCCCAACATGTCTGCTTTCCATGGGAGGTGTGATTGCGTAACAGCTCAATGCACCTGTATTCCACCCACACAGGTGTGAACACTTACGGTGCCTGATTAGGCCGTTAGTCTGCAGCCTCACTCTGGTTCATGACACCTGTGAGGATGGGATGCTGAGACCCACTATCACGGAGTTTGGTAACACTGTATGACTCCCAATATAAAGTGCACTCAACTTCAAGGTCCACACAGTCTAAAGGTCGACCTCCCCGTCTTCTTTGATTCTAAATCAGGTCCAGGTTCTATATTAATACAGTGAATGTATCAAAGGTCTCAGTCCACAGAGAAATGCTCACAGCCTGTTTTCAGAAACTGAGCCTTAAAACCAGAGTCAGGACTTGTGGACCTTTGTGATGTCACCACCCTCCACCTGGACCCCTCATCCAACCTTGTGGGATTTATTTACCTGAAAGCTGCTATATTTTTATTTGATCACTTGGAAAAGAATCAGCCAATCAGAGCCTGTCTTCTCTTTTAACAGCAGGTGGGAGTGGCTTTTGGTTCTTATTGATACCAAAACTTCAAATAAAATACCTGAAAAGTGTAAAATAGGGGAGCTTTAATGTGGTGGGGTGCAGCACTGACTCAATGAGAGTAAAGACTCCAGCATGACCTGCAGTCACCAGCAGGTCATGCTGGAGTCATCTGAATTCAAACACGAACACAGCTGTTGTTTCACTGAGCCTCCACCTGTGTGACTTGATTAAGCAGTGAGCACTCGCCCCCTATGAAGTAGCTTCATTCATCTCTATGATACAACAATAACAATCTCTATTCATGAGTGAAATATTTATTTTACTTAAGTGTAGTTCTGAACAGGCAGGTTTGTAGATGTCACATTGGGCGCAGAAATTTAGATTCTCTGTTCTGACACATTTATAGACTAAACAGTTCATAGAAAAACAACTGACAGATTAACGGTTTGCTCTGTAAAAGCATCAGTTTGAAGGCTGACGTATGTATAACTTTTGTTGTTTTTTTTTTTTTTCCTTTGCCAGTCAATGCAGCAGACAACAAGCAAAGGGACAAGAACATGACTGCCATTAAGATCACCATTGATCCGTGAGTGCACTGATATAATTATAAAATATATATATATACATACATACATACATACATACATACTTCTATCAAAATACCGGTGTCTCCACATGTCGATTCTGACTAAACTGAAACCATTTCTTTGTTTGTCCCATGTCCAACTTTTCAATCAAGTTTAATGGAAGTGTATTGATAAACGTAAACCAGTAGGTAGCTCCTGATAATTCTTTTCTCAGAATCTGCTTTTGTTTTTGTTATGAATATGCTCCGAAGTGCACTGGGCTATGTGTGTGTATGTATGTGCAGTTGGATCCAAAAATCTGTCACTGTCAATTTTTATACTCCACAAACCAAATTGTTAATCTCTAAGATTTCCATGTAATCCTCAAAGATCAGAAAGTTTGATGATTTAAAAACAAAACATCTGAAATGAAGAGATATTTGAGATTCTGCTCTGGGGCTACAGCTGAAAGAGTAAAGCTAAAATAATCATACACACTATAAGAAATCTTTTAAGACACACATTTAGATAATGAAATACAAACATGTAGTTGTGATCAGATCTATTAGCCAGTGATATAAGCCGTTTACTTCAGCATTCACTCAGCAGTTGTTTTATGTATTACTTCTTCATTTTTGTCTAATATTACAGTTAGCTCTTTGTAAAATATGCTGTTTGCTGGCAGTAGACTAGTCCATGTTTGCAACTTGTCATGTGCAGCAAACTCAGCCCATTTTATGTGAAAATGCTCATGGCTACGCTGGGGGGGGAAAGATATCTTGGGTATGTTGAATTTCCTCCATAGCTTAGGATTCTGCTCTATTGATGTCTGAAGAAATCACTGCCATTTATTTATTTATTTTAATTTATTTTATTTTATTTTTTTTCCTTCACAAATCTGAGATTGGGTTTAAAGTCAGCTTTAAGGCTTTCACTAGGATGTCCAATATCCTCTCACAAAACAAAGTGGATCATGTTTGCCTGTGGTGTTTACATTTTTAGAGGTCAGGCTGCTAAAGTTGTGTGAGTCACAGGCTGGTCAACCTGATTGAAAATGAAAGCAGGGTGTTGTTGTTTATAAATCCATAGCTTAGCACATGGTTTTAAAAAAAACACTGACAGTGTTTTTTGGTGTTATGAAGCAGTGCGGGATCATGAGAATTGCTTCACCTGCAGTTAGCGCCTCCCTAGTTAAGAGCCCTTTAGTGTAAACCAGGCAGTGGTGGAGTTGACCACAGAGGTTTTCATCTTCTCCAAAACAAACAGACCCAATGAATAAAATCCAAAGAAAACAGAAAGTTGTCATGGGGGGAGACTGTGAGCCAATCTGCCCCCAGCTCTTTTAGAGCTTATGATCCAAATACGAGTTTTTTTTATTCATCCGATTCATCCAAAACAAACAGACCTGGTGATTAAATCTCTTATTAACTGCTGTTTCACTCGAGTGTCCTGCAGTGCAAACACTGAAAGCAGTAAGACACATTAGACCCCCTGGAATCTGGCAGACTATCTATCTATAGACCAGAACCACTTGAAAAACACAAATAACTGCTGCTACAATGTAATGAACCCTATAGACTGGGACCAGAACCAATTGATGTGTGTACTATCAAAATAACATCCAAATTTATTTTATACTGGCACCAACAACAGATTTTTTTTTTTTTTGATTTGGTCATATTGAGGAAATTAAAAATGTTTTTCTACTTTTCAAATGCATTAGTGTTAATTTAATTTAAATAAACTCTTATTATAAGTAAACAAGACTAAGAATCTGATGAGATATTTGGTTAGAACCCAAAAGGTATTGAGGTTCATTGCCTGGCGCTAAACATGAATATATTTTTTAAATAGTCTGTGTCCAGGCTCTTTTCATACAGTCTTGGAAACTCAGTGATTTCTCTCTACCCTGCCTCCACCAGTGAGTCCAACACCATCTCCATATGGAACAATGGTAAAGGAATACCTGTGGTGGAGCATAAGGACGAGAAGATGTATGTCCCAGCTCTCATTTTTGGCCACCTGCTCACCTCCAGCAACTACGATGATGATGAGAAAAAGGTCACAGGTTAGAGGAGCTGTTTTAACATCTTCATTGGTGGTCATTTCAGGTGCCATGGTGAGTGCTAACTGTCTGTTTGCCCCTAGGTGGTAGGAATGGGTATGGTGCTAAACTCTGCAACATCTTCAGTACCAAGTTCACAGTGGAAACAGCTTGTAAGGAATACAGACACAGCTTCAAACAGGTGAGGATGACTCTTCTATTAACACGTCTACAGAGGACCATCAGTGTTTGATAGACTGACATCACCAAGCAAATGACACCAGGGTTAATTGTTAATATTCAGTCTTGATTGGTCCTATAATTTAACTTGCTCCTATATTTAAGTATCCATAAGAAGTTATATTTGTGGTTTTAAGAAACAAAAACCATCTCAGTGTAGTTTTTGACTTCCTCTCAGGCTTCTCTCTGGAGCTCTAGTAACAACAGGTCAGTCAGCCAACTGTCTGAGTTGTTGTTGTTGTTCTTGAAACATGGCTGAGGGGAGTGACTTGTTGTTTTGTCATGAAGTTACAGAAGTCCTGACACTTCTGACACTAATTATTAATAAAATATGTAAAATAATAAATAAAAATAGTGTGTAGTGTGAATTTTTTATTTATTTATTTTTTTTTTATTTTTTTATTTTGTAAAGATCTCATCCATGTCAAGAAGTGTCAAAATGGATAGCTGGTTAGCAACAGGAAGAATTAAATGGAAAGAGTCAGAGACAGAAGGCAAATTGGTTTTAAAACAAAGTATTTTTTGGGGTCTTGTGTGGGCCACTGCTGATTAGAACCTAAACCTTCTTTATATCCCAAAAAATCTGATATGGGACCTTTTAAGACTAATCTAGACCGCAATTTATTTTGCTTGTTAGATATGTGCTTCTTTAGATTATCTCCACTGCACTGACAGATAAACCAGTTGGCTTCAGTAATCAGAATTCAGTAATGTTTGTTTTGTGGCCATTCTCTGTCTGATTCAGTTCTCTGTGATAAAACACTTTTGTTTGTGCAAGAAAGAGTTTTTATCTCCTTTTTTGTACTGATCCACTGTTATTGCAGCAGCCTGTCATTGTTGTCTGTATGTTTCATAGAAGCTGTTGATGTGTTAAATGTCAGCAGGTTATATTGGTAGCCTTAAGGTGATAGACCTATTTGTTTGCAGACCAGTCACTGACTTGATCTGATTGTAGCACATTATAGAATCTCACCAGTGCCACTTTAAATGAAAGACGTTACTGCTGTTTTATAGGGTTTAGACATCTGTTCATATCTGAGGTAAGGTTTTATATAAAATTACCATCTTTAGCTTCACCTTTGAGGGTGCGTGAGCAGATCTGTTAAGTCACAGGGTGTTTCATATCACAGTTGTTGGGGCTAAATGCACTGGACACAGTACGGGTGCTCTGAGTTTGAGAGGATCATTCACTGCCACTACACAAAATGTTATTTATTCTCTCCAATGAAAAAATAAAATAATGCAGAGGTTGATAAGACTTTTCAGGCAGCAGCAATCGGTGTCTGATACATCGTGTTTTTCTTTCCGCAGACGTGGCAGAACAACATGACAAAGACTTCTGACCCGAAGATCAAGTTCTTTGACGGGGATGATTTCACCTGTGTGACCTTCCAGCCAGACCTCGCCAAGTTCAAGATGGAGAAACTGGACAAGGATATTGTAGCACTTCTTACCCGCAGAGCATATGATGTAGCAGGCTCCTGCAGAGGGGTTAAAGTGACACTCAATGGGAAGAAGTTACCTGTAAGTGACAATCTATAATCAGACACATTTTCTCTGCTGTACTGTCCCAGCTTTAAAGACTGTATTGACGTTCCAACTGAGATAGACATGTCAGACATGAATATAGTAGAGATATTTTAGATAGGAAGGCACTAACAGGCAAACTCTTGTGTGGATCTGGACCCAGCTGCTCTTCTATCCAGATCGGGACATATAACTTATAAGTTATTGAGTTACAAAGTTTTGATGGACCAGTTTGGCATTTTAACTGGTGCAGTTTTTATAGCCTTTATGACACCGGTCAAATGATGCTCCTCAGCATGACTCACAAGTGAGATACATACAGAGGGGGAGACATAATCTGGGAAATAAGTGAGGAAGGGGGATTGTTATATACGATGGAAATAAAGACAAAATGAGGTGTTAAAACTCTTGCCAATACTATTCATGATGCCTATGGTGCAGACTGTTAAGATGTGGAGTTAACAAAAAAGAAGAAGGTAGGCTCATTATTTCATTCTTACATCATATTTGGTTGGATCAGGTCCAGCCCATTTAAAACAGTGGCAGGAAATGTTGTTATGGACACATAATGCAGTAACTTTAACACAGGAAACAGGAAGGAAGCTTGCTAGAAAAACACCTATGACCAGTTGCACGTGTCAAACAAAGGTTGTGGACATATACAGCTGCCTTTAACAGAAGATGCACATTTTCCAAAAGCTCTCTATTATGTACTTATTACATTGGGTATTGTCTTATAAATGTTCAGTTATTATTAGCAGTTAGCAGTTATTATTAGTGCAGTCTCTATTGATTGTAACTTGATGGGCCAACCAAAGCCTTGACACATAATCCTTGTAGAACAAGGGAATAAACCCAGATGTACAAACCCAAGAAACTCCATACTGCAGCTATCGCTAAAGGGGCCTCTACAAAGAATCAAGGGTCTGAATACTTTTGGAAAGGAGACATTTTAGCAAAAAAAAAATCCAAAAACATGTTTAGACTTGGTCATTATGTCACCATGCTGTATATTCTCTGCATGCATACTGTTGTTGTTATTATTATTGTTTTCTTCCATAATCATGGTCTGGTCATAATTAATGACAGGAATGTTTGATATTAAATGGATTTGTGAAGTTGAATATGATCCAACCTAAAGTGCTACATCTCACCTGAACCTGTCCTCCCACCAAAGGTCAATGGATTCCGTAGTTACGTGGATCTGTACGTGAAGGACAAACTGGACGAGACGGGTGTGGCCCTGAAGGTGGTGAATGAAACTGTGAACGATCGGTGGGAGGTCTGCCTTACCATGAGCGAGAAGGGATTTCAACAAATCAGCTTTGTTAACAGCATTGCCACCACCAAGGTCTGAGAGTCAGCACTGACACACACCATGTGTAAAAAGTAGAGCAACAGAGTGGAAGTGTTTTTATCATGCGTATGTGTGTTTCAGGGTGGCAGACACATTGACTATGTGGTGGATCAGATTGTGTCCAAACTAATTGAAGTGGTGAAGAAGAAGAACAAGGCGGGAGTGTCAGTCAAACCCTTCCAGGTGGTTTATCTGTTTATTTCTAAACCTAAGCGACTCTGGTTGCCTCACTGCAGATGTGTTGACCTTCTCTCTTCGTGCTTCAGGTGAAGAACCACATCTGGGTGTTTGTGAATGCGCTGATTGAGAATCCCTCCTTTGACTCCCAGACCAAGGAAAACATGACACTCCAGACCAAGAGCTTTGGGTCCAAGTGCCTTCTGTCAGAGAAGTTTATCCGGGCTGTAAGGACACTTCTCCCTTCTTTCAACACCTCATTCTGTACTTGGTTTCTCATGTAAAGTAGTTGGACATCAGTCTTGAAAGGATTTTGTCTATTTGTGACCCACAGGCGACCAACTGTGGGATCGTGGAGAGTATACTCAACTGGGTGAAGTTCAAAGCTCAGACACAGCTGAATAAAAAGTGCTCATCTGTGAAGCACAGCAAGATCAAAGGCATCCCCAAGCTAGATGATGCCAATGATGCTGGTGTGTAACCTATCTTTATATATTCATGTGTGGGCTGTGAATGTCCACCGCCAGTGGCACAGCCATAGCTGTTGCCGCTTGAGAGTAGCATTTTAATCCATGCATAATCTAGGCTTAATTAACACTGTTGGTTGAATATGCCACAAATTCTCTAATAATGGTCAGAGCCTTTATTTACCTCATCTGGCAAGAAAAACAGGTCTGTTTCTATTATGTTAAAGTGGTTATTTGTTGTGTTTATGTGAGGTCACCCTAGTTGGTGTGTTACCTCCAGTGGATTCAGATCAGCTGTCACTTAAAGAAGCAGCAGGAGCTGAGTGGTGAGCTGCAGACAATTCAGTTTTAGACTCTGAAGATGAAACACTGAAACAATCCAATATCTGTTAAAATGTAGCATCATGGAGCAATGTCCCACCCACAGAATCATCAGATTGGATGACACAAGTGATAGTAATAGTCTATCACTGTTGAAGGCTACTGTGTACACAAATGCACACAGACTGGAGCGGCTCTGATTAGCAAGCGGAGCTGACAGTCGAAGGTGAGACAGAACATTTCTGAAGTTAACGCCACAATCGCCTTCACTGAAGTTACAACGCCACCTCAGTGTTATGAACAAGTTCATTTGTTGGTCCTGAGCACTTAGCAAGAGGGAGGGAGGGAGGGAGGGAGGAGAGAGAAAGAAAAGCTAGTGCTAATTGCTACACTAAAGTAACAAGCTGATTTGAACTGTGAAAAACTTCTGAACCTGATCTGAATGTACAGCAGATAATACACTGCTATGATGACAATCACAACACAATCACATGTCACATGGCCACAGCTATAACTTCTCTGTAACAGTTCCTGTCCCTGTGTTTTCACATTAAAAAGGTTACCAGGCCACCCTGTTTGGAAGTAGAATTTACAGGAAGTCTGGTATTTCCGTTAGAAAGAGCTGCTCTGAAGTCATGAGAGCTGTGACAACATACTCCACCCCCCCACCCCCCCCAACTGTAGTGCACAATTCCTCCCTAATTATTGTTTCTATCTGTTGATCTATTAGTGATCATCTGTGGGCCTTAATTTTTACATTTGACAGAAGGAAAAAGGAAAAGCAGGTGTAGATGAAATTCATTTAGCTGTTTTTAGTTTCAAACACTGACACTGGGACTCCCGAAGAGAATGTTATGCCATTAGTGACAACTGTGCTGTTGCTACTATGACAAGTAAAATGTCTGCTGGGAGTCAAATACCTATTTGAATACAGGCTTTTATCTGAGAATTAACTGTAATTATGGAAAATAGCCATTCAGATAGCTGTTTCATTGACTCAGAGCAGACTCCTGAGCTGACATGCAGACCACACAATGCTAAACACAGTTTAATTACTAATGTTGTCTGTGCCCTAGGTGGCAAACACTCCTCTGAATGCACACTCATCCTCACTGAGGGAGACTCAGCCAAGTCTCTGGCCGTCTCTGGGCTGGGGGTCATAGGACGTGATCGCTATGGAGTGTTCCCACTGAGAGGAAAGATCCTCAATGTGCGAGAGGCAACACACAAACAGGTAGGAGACCAGATACCAGAGACATTTCTCCCATAAACCACCTGTCACAAAGAGTGTTAGTGACAATTTAACCTACAGATGGTGAACAAAATAAAACACTTTGAATAACTCAAGTCCATGAATGAACTTAATAATCAAAATCGAAACAGCTACAAAGTCATGAGGCATTTGGAAGGAAGTGTGATAACAGGAAGATAAAGAGCTGAAAATATTCTGAAAGTGAAAGTTTTTTTTATGTCCATGAAATGGAAACAAATGGTCTAACATTTGACAAAAGACACAGCATTGGTGTCTCTGTTGCATTTACTTCTTTTCACTTCAAAATGATATGGTGCTTAATTATTGTGTCCATTCTGTCATCTGTTTCACTTTTTGTTTTCAGATCATGGAAAATGCTGAGATCAACAACATCATAAAAATCGTCGGCCTCCAATACAAGAAGAGCTATGATGACCCAGAGTCACTGAGAAGCCTGCGGTACGGCAGGATTATGATCATGACTGATCAGGTGACTGGACACACACACAAAAGTACAATCTTTATGTCAAGTCATTATTATATTGTTCTACATTTACAGAATCTACTGACTGAAACAACCTACTGAATGAACTGACTGTTGAACCTGAACCTGTAGAATAAAAGCTTGAGGACTGGCCCAAATACAACAACTTGGTAGACAAAGCCACGCACACCATTTAGACTTAGTCCTTACTGCAGCGCCATGGGTTTGAGTTAGGCCTGTGGGCCTTTTCTGCATGACATCCCCACTCTCTCCCTAACTTTCCTGTTCCTGTTTCCAGTGTCAATATAATAAGGGCAACAAGCCGAAAAAATTACTTTTAAAAAGTTTAAAAGCATCTTGACGTTTTGTACGGTGCATTTTGATGGCTAGGACACTGACAGGTTTGAACTGAGTTGACTGACTGTGTCAAAATAAAAGAAAATGACTTCTGCTGACTAAAATCTCTGCGTCAAAGTCAGTAGTGCTTCATACTACTTCACAGTACTTTAGAAAAGTCACACGCTTCTCAAAATTATACTATATATATATATATATATATATAACAGATACTTGAAAAATATACTTAAGTACATTACACAAATAAATATATTTTGTTACTGTCTACCCCTGGCTTTGAGTGATACCTGTTCAAGCTTTTATAAAGATCTAATACATCTTCTCTTGTCCCAGGATCAAGATGGTTCTCATATTAAAGGTCTGCTCATCAACTTCTTCCACCACAACTGGCCCTCTCTACTGAAACACACATTCCTGGAGGAGTTTATCACACCTATTGTCAAAGTAAGAGACTCATATATCCCACACCTACACATTGCACCCGCATTAGTTGATAGAAGGATTTTTTTGCCTCTGCTCTGCTCTTTTGAAGTTACATTTTGCAACAGCTTAATTTGCATAGAATCTAAATATTTGTTTGTTAGGATGAAAACACAAAGGTACTGTAAGTCTGGACCCTATGCATTGATGTTTTGTCTGCAGGCGACCAAGAACAAGCAGGAACTGGCCTTCTACAGCATTCCCGAGTTTGATGAGTGGAAGAAACAAACAGAGAACTATAAAACCTGGCACATAAAGTACTACAAAGGTTTGCTCCTCAAGTCTTTAAATATATCCACCTAAACTCTGTAAAGGAACGTTTTTATCAAGTCAAACTTCCTTCTGTAGTAGCCTGGAAAATCGTTGAATTGGATTTAAAGATGGTGAAATTCTTTTCCAGGTTTGGGAACAAGTACAAGCAAAGAGGCAAAGGAATACTTTGCTGACATGGAGCGTCATCGCATCACCTTCAGATACAGCGGTGTAGAGGACGATGCTGCCATCACTCTGGTGAGTTTAATACCAGAGACACAATAGATGGTCTGCTGTGTTGCAGCTGCAAGGATATCTGGAAGCTCAATTTGTCTTTATTTGAAATTAATTTCTGATTTATTTTAGACAGAAAATGTCTCTAAAATATCAGTCTCCACATGTAGCTACTGTAAGGGTTAAAAAAAAACAAACACACACACATATATATATATTTCATGTTTGTCACATATCTGATTCAGCCTGGACACGCAGACTATAGTGTAAATTGTTCGTTTTGTGTTCTGCTGGCATCATGCGATGCAGCCGATGCAATGCAGCGGTGTGTCACGTAGACAGTTTATCTGCTCTAATCCATTAACATGGGCGCAGAGTGGTTGCTAAGACGTATATAAGTGCCGTTCATTTACTACTTCCATTTAACAGAGAAATCAACATTCTGAACTGCGTCTGAACCTTGGCTGTTGTTGCTCTGTTCTTTGGACACAATGTGGGAAACATTAACATGGGAATATGGGACACCACAAAAGTACTGATGTTAAAAACCCAGCTGTCAGTAAATAGCGTCTGCTCAGTGTTGTGGGTGTTTTGTTTCAGGCCTTCAGTAAGAAGAAGACAGATGACAGGAAAGAGTGGCTGACTAACTTCATGGAGGACAGGCGGCAGAGGAGGATGCATGGCCTGCCAGAGGTTTGTGGCGTAGCTTACAGCTGTGGAGGAAAGATCTATGCTGGAAGTTACTTTGGTTTTGGTACTGCTCCCACTCGGGGACTCCTTCAGACTGAGCTCCACAATCTCTGTGTTTAGATGGTATTTGATTATCTGTGCGGTTTTGTGGATATGTTTGAAGTTTAAACACCAATCATTGGAAATTTGTGGACAGTTTGTAAAACATTCAGGCAAACTTTGTGGAAGAAGCATATCTGAACCCTGAAACATACAACTGGGAAAAAAATGAAACATTCAACAGTTTGAAGAACATGTATTGATTTCTATTTGAATTGGTTTTCAGCAATACCTGTATGGAACTCAGGCCAGACATCTCTCCTACAACGACTTCATCAACAAAGAGCTGATTTTGTTCTCCAACTCTGACAATGAGAGATCCATCCCGTCTTTGGTTGATGGTTTGTATACACCCTTCAACTGTTTACTATTATCAGCCTCTGTTCCTGCCACTGTCTCCCTCTGATGGGATGTGTGTGTCATTTCCAGGCCTGAAGCCGGGTCAGAGGAAGGTACTGTTCACCTGCTTGAAGAGGAACGACAAGAGGGAAGTGAAGGTAGCACAGCTGGCTGGCTCAGTGGCCGAGATGTCTGCCTACCACCATGGAGAGGTACAGTCCAGTCTGTCTTCCAAGCATGAAATATAAATGCAACCGAGTCCCCGGTTTGACTCCTGGCTGACTCCTGCATATCATTTAATCTCTCTGTCCCCTCATTTCATGAATCTCCACGCTGTCTTGTCTTTATAAAGGTGTAAAATGCCCCCAAAAAAGAACTTAAAGTTAGGTGTGACCTTGATGATATATTAGGAATTAAATTACAACTGGCACAAACAACCACTTGGATCCAGTGATAAACTGATTGTATCTTGGCAGTCAAAGTTTAACGTCATGTCAGTCAAAATTTTATACGCAAATTATAATTAAAATGATTAAAGGCCTTCAGTCTTACTATATAAATTGTGACATGAGTAGGACATGTATGTAAACAGGAACCTGACTGGTTGGTGGAGACTATTTGTTTGTGAACTGTGGTAGCTTTATAAAAGTTAGTTGGGAGTTTGTTTGTAAAGTGTGTATTGTATTCTTTTTCCTGTTTCTGACCACCCACTTTTCCTATATCCATGTAGCAAGCTCTCATGATGACCATAGTGAACTTGGCCCAGAACTTTGTGGGCAGCAACAACGTGAACATCCTGCAGCCTCTCGGACAGTTTGGTACTCGCATCAATGGAGGCAAAGACGCTGCCAGTCCTCGTTATATCTTCACCATGCTCAGGTAAACGCAATGTAACTAATGATTCAGGCTATGCTATAAGTTTCAGTTTAGAGGTAACCGAAGAGAGCAACTGTATTTCAGAATGAGCTGAACGTTGGAGGTGGCTTGTCTTGTAATTGTGTTACGTTTCCCACAGTCCTCTTGCCAAGCTTTTGTTCCCAGCGGTTGATTCTAACCTGCTCAAGTTCCTGTACGATGACAACCAGAAGGTGGAGCCCGAGTGGTACATTCCCATCATTCCACTGGTGCTGGTGAATGGTGCTGAGGGCATTGGCACAGGCTGGGCGTGTAAGATCCCCAACTATGACCCCCGAGAAATTGTCAACAACATCAACCGCATGCTTAACCACCAGGATCCACTGCCAATGGTAAACAGTCTTAAAGTATCAAATACAAACAGTTTTTCTATTTGAGTTTGACTTGTTTTTTCCATTGGAGCTGTGTTTTCTGACGTTGCATAGATGTTATGATTTGACACAATAGAAACTCCTGGCCACACCTTTTAGTTCTGATGTAGTTTCCCTTTACTGTGACTGAATAGATTTTACCAATACTAACCCCAAACCATGTGCACTTCAAGTGACAGAGGCAACGAGAGTATTCAGTTGTCTCGTAAGTTCATTAATGGACAGGATATTCTCATCTGAATTCACGACACCACTGCACCTCAACAATCAAACAAAAAATGAGGGTGAGCGCCTTAAATGACAAGTACATAAATTACAGGATATTTACTCTGGAACTGCCAGTGCAGCCAAAAGAGCTCCTTAGCTGAAGTGTGAATTTTTTAGGACACTGAGCAGTGTAAGACATTTTTCCTTTTTCTCATCCTGAAGGGTCCTAAACGTACCCAGCTGTATTGCACACATGGGAGTGGTAACCCAGCTCATTAGGGAGCCCCGACGAGGCAAAGGTGACCTGGTGGTGCTTTGGCTTGGCTGGCCAGTGCCTCTGGTTCCATCCCCCACAAACTAGTGGAAAAGGCTCTAGATCCGCAGTGTCCCAAGCAGGTTTAGGGACCTTGTCCTCAATTACAACAACTTCTATCAACTTCATATCTTTATCATCAAGCAACTAATCTGAATTGCTGCACTCTTTCAAAGCTGTATTGAATTATGAGCCTGAATGAATTTTGGCTAACAATTCAATTTTGAATGAAACCGTTGAGAGAAAAAAAAACAGCAGCCGTGACCATCTGTTCTTTCCTGATTGTTCGTGGTCCTTGGCAGCTCTTTCCTTTTATATTTGTTGAAATGCAGAATGAAAACATTCTCTCAGTTCTTGTCTCTGTTTAATAATTATCCCCATTTAGCTTCCCAGCTACAAGAACTTCAAAGGCGTGATCCATGAACTGGGTCAGAACCAGTACCTGGTCAGTGGAGAGGTGTTGGTCATAGACAAAAACACCATTGAGATCACAGAGCTTCCTGTCCGGACATGGACACAGGTACACTCCAGCTGCTTTTCTTTGGCTTCTAGTAAATAACAGTAATTTAACTGGTTCCACTGGAAGATTTGAAATATTGTTTTTTTTTTGTTTTGTTTTTTTAAAAAAAGGCATAAAAATAAATGTAGTCATATGCATTTACTGTTGTATTTAAATCTTGTTGGTTTTGTATTTGTTGCACTGTAAATAACTGTGTGTGTGTCCTCTTGTGTTTAGGCCTATAAGGAGTCTGTGCTGGAGCCCATGCTGCAGGGCAGTGACAAAACACCAGCTCTCATCAATGACTATAAGGAGTACCACACAGATACCACAGTTAAGTTTGTGGTCCGCATGTCTGAGGAGAAACTTGCCCAGGCTGAGGCAGCTGGTCTCCACAAAGTCTTCAAGCTGCAGTCCAGTCTCACCTGCAACTCAATGGTAAACTTTAACTGAACCTTTTTTTTTTTCCACTGTTTTTGTTTCTTCTGTGGATGATGTGTAGTGAACTATTTATTTATTTTTTAAACACCTATGTCCTCAGGTTCTGTTTGACCACATGGGCTGTCTTAAGAGGTATGATTCAGTCCATGACATCCTCAGGGAGTTCTTTGAGCTCCGCCTGCACTACTACAAGCTGAGGAAGGACTGGTTACTGGGCAGCCTGGGAGCTGAGGCGGCCAAACTGTCCAACCAGGCTCGCTTTGTCCTGGAGAAGATTGAAGGAAAAATCTCTATCGGTAAAAATGCTGAAAATATTTTTTGAAAAAATGCATGTACATATTAGCTCCTGTTGTGTAAAATTGTTTTCTATTGTCTTCTGTAAACCATATCTTTTTATCCTAATAGAGAACAAGTCAAAGCGTGAACTGATCCGCATGCTGGTCCAGAAAGGCTTTGAATCTGATCCGGTGGCTGCGTGGTCCAAAGCTCAAGAAAAGGTACTGTTCCACTAGGTTGAACACACAATACATCTACACACAAATTCACACAGTAGCAACATGACAGTAATAGACGTGATAGTAATCTTTAATGATAAATTGTCTCACCGTCCAGACTTCCAAAGTGTTTACCTGAATTCTGCTCTGTTGTTATTGGTAGAAAAGAGTCAGAAAACAGTCAGCATTCATCAACAAAGAGCTGAAATTGCTAACTCTGAGATGATCAGCAGGGGCTGCATTGTTTGTACTTTCTTAGGAGGAAACTAGATAGATATTATTACTTTTATTGAATCTGGTTTAATGTTCCAATTGCCTGGCTCGGTAATCTGAGCCAGACTGTAAAGGTGGGTGCTAAGGTGACAGGTGGGTTTTGGTGGTTAAAACTACAAATATATCTTCTTATGGATATCAACACTTCAAATAAAACACAGAAGTATTACATACAGGACCTTCATCTAATGACAAACACAAGAGGAAGATTCTTTTGGCACTCATTGTGTATGACAACACATCAGTAAATACACATGAATCATGACAGAATGTGGAGAAAGCTGCATGAATTAGTCATTGTTGTATAATGGTTCTGGTTTTTCTCTGTCAGGCACTGGAAGAAGATTACCGTGACGGAAACGATAGTGACAGCTCTGTGGACTCTGGCTCCTCATCAGGGCCAAACTTCAACTATATCCTCAACATGCCTCTGTGGTGTCTGACTAAAGAGAAGGTGGATGAATTGCTCAAACAAAGGGACCAAAAGGTAATAATCAGATCAGTGCCCATTTGATGTTGGTGGATGTAAAAATGGATACGTCTTGATCAACAAAATGAATGTGTTGGTGTGCAGAGAGGAGAATTGAATGATCTCCAGAGGAAATCCCCAGATGATCTTTGGAAGGAGGACCTGGCAGTCTTCATTGAGGAGCTGGATGTAAGTTTTGTGTTTTAGCCACTTACTAGTACCTCAGCACATAACACCTCCAATTCCACTATCAACTAGTTTGAAATGTCAGAGTTAGAGCAGATGAGATCAATGCAGCATGTTTCCAAAAGTCTCTCTGGAGTGTCGCCAATCTTAAACAGCAAAAGTAATCCATTTTAAAGGTCCCATACATTCTAAAGGTAGACCTCTATGTGGTCTTTGATTATAAATCAAGTCTAGGTTCTATATTAATACAGTGAAAGTCAAAGGTCTTTATTTTTATTTGATCACTTAGTAAACAGTCACCTGACTATTGTCTGACTGAGCTGTTGTTACTAGAGCTCCAGAGCTCAGCCTGAGAGAGGAGATGTAAAACTACACTGAGATGGTGCTTGGTTCTTAAAACCACAAATATCTTCTATCTCATGGCTAACAACATTTAATAAAACATCGGACAAGTTGAAATATGGCCTTTTTAAATGCGGATTTTCCACCTCTTTACATTTTTATTTGTTCATACTCACTACTTTATTTAGATTTTTATTTCAGAAGCTAAAAGTAATGAAACTTAAGAATGTGTGTTCATGTTGTCTGTCAGAATTTGGAGGCCTTGGAGCGGGAGGAGCAGAGTTCGGGGAAGGCCATCAAATTGGTGAAGGGGAAAGTGGGCAAACCTAAAGTGAAGAAGATGAACCTGGAGGAGACCATGCCGTCACCTTTTGGCCGCAGGGTGGAGCCTCCAACTCAGCCAATCAAAGCTGATGCTGCCAAGAAGCTGACCAAAAAGAAGAAGGTAACGACTGCCGAAGTACATCTGAATTTAAGAGACATATCAGGGTTTGTCACATATTGTATATTTTTAAAAAAAATTTTTCTCTTAGGGCGACGCAGATGCAGCAGTGAAGTTGGAGTTTGACGACGATGGTTTGGGTGGAGAGGGAGGAACAGGAGAAAATTCAGTTGCCAAACCAAAAGCTCCACGTGTCAAGAAAGAGAAGAAAGAGCCTGGTCAGCACTTTGTTCTAAAGGCTTTGGCTATTTCTTTATTTATTCCCTGCTGTTTCCATCCAGATGTGTTGAGTCAAAAAGGCCAAATGAAGAGGAAAAAAGTTTTTTGAGTTGCAAACTTTTTCATGCGAAACCTTTTTTTAGATTGAGAATAGACCAATGTTTGTCAGTCAGTGCATGAGGTGAAGTTTGGGATTTGACTCGTATCAGCAGATAAATGATTAATCAGAGCAGGAAGAGATTTGTCAGCCACAACTTTCCAGACATGATGCAGTGTTAACTCTCCTGTGTGTACTGGTCTGGTTTAACAATAGGACCTCAGGCTGCTTCGATGCTCTGCAGTGCAGTGAGAAAACTTTAATCTATTATTGAACATAATCTGACCAGTGTGGTCCCCTTGTGCACTGTGTTGCAGGAGCACCTAGAGTGAGAAAACCTCCAGGACCCAAAGGCACCCCTGCTAAAAAGGTGAAGAAGAGGAACCCTTGGTCTGATGATGAGTCCAAGTCAGACAGCGATCTGGAAAATAGTGAGCCTCTCATCCCCAGAGAGACCAAGTCCCAGAGGGCATCAGGTATGAATGGGCCCTGAGGTGGACCACCTATCACTGAATGAACGTAAAGCTGCAACAATTACTAAACAAAGAGGAGTAGGATCAATGCTGAGGTGTAATGATGCTGTTATATCCCCTACCAAGACACTGATGATGGATTTTAAATTTGAGAATGAGTGTCACATACAAAAGTGTACTGGATGTTTGTTGGTTGGAGAAAACAATCATTGGAAGTTGTAAAGATCAAACGATTAACGGAGGAAATATTTTTCAGATTAACTGATAACGAAAATAGTTGTAGCACTAATTTAATATGAATATTTACTGTCATCACGACCACCACCATCAGGTTAGTTTCAGTACAATAATGTGACTTTCAGCAGCAGCTGTTTCTAGTCTTAACACTGTGTATAGAGCACCAATTGTGGATTAATCCACTGCAGGAAATCCACAGTTGGAGTAAGTTTGCACTGACCATTGTTTCTTAGGAAATCACTGGGCTTTTTTTTTTTTTTTTTTTTTAAATGAAATGATACATTTGGAGTTGAGGTTACAGAGTCTTGGATGTGTTCACTGTGCTATATCAAAAAGAACAGAATTTTTTTTAAAGAATTTGAAACCATGAAATTAATATTCATCTCATAATTTGAGACTGTAATTTATTACTGTTTTGATCACGTTAAAGGTCCCAATGTTTTTACTTTGCTTTTTGTTTTATCAAAAGTGTTGATATCTATAAGAAGATATATTTGTTGTTTTAAGAACCACAACCATCTCAGTGTAGTTTTACATCTCCTCTCTTCTGATTGACTGTTTTCTAAGTAGACCTGATTTATAATCAAACACCACATGGAGGTCGACCTTTAGTCAATATGCACCTTAAATTGTTACAGCGTCCACCATGTATTTTTCAGCATTTGTTTTTCTTTAAATATTGTAAAACTCTTTAATATGATTCACAGTCCGTATCATGTAGCTGATGGATGGTGGTGGGGGGTTGTACCATTTAATTTCATTACACAGTGGGCTCCTTCATGTCAAACCACCTGAGGCCAAAAATAACTCAGCAGCTCAGTCGAGGTTACCTCAGGCTCATTATCCTCTGTCGGCTTCAAGCGTTTGAGAGTGTAGCCTGATGCAACCCAGCTGAAAGAGGAATGATGATTGTACAAGGCATCAGAATCCACAGAAATAATAATGTGGTTTGACACTGCGACTCTGCTCCTGTCTTTCAGCTTCCAAGCCAAAATACACGTTCGACTTCTCAGAGGAGGAGGACGCAGAGGAAGAGGAGAACGGAGACGATGATGTGGCTTCCTCTCCGGTGAGGTCATTCAAAGATGACTTTGCTTCGTCTGACACCAAGGACCGCTACAACGATCAAAATGATGATGATGATGACGAAGACAATGAAGACTCATACTCTCCTCCCAAACAGAAGACCACGTAAGCCTATGAGCAACAGTACAGAGTAGTGTGATTCTTTTATTATTTACGCTGAGGGAGAATAATGACAGCCAGCAGCTAACAGTTAGCAAGAGGCATAACTGAATAACATTATGTAGCATCAAGTTACTGACACATGGAAAAGAGAACCAGTTGTGAGTCAAGATGGACCCTTTAGCAGCTTGTGCGGCTCCTCATCTCAGTACAGACAGACCAGGACTGGCTCTGACCCACGATCAGGCTGAGGAAGAAATTCAGCCTTGGACTGAGCCACAGCAAATGGACCACACAGGCACACATAACAGAGCCTTAAACTGTATATAAATACAATATACTAGTGGTGTAATGACTTCTGAAGTGGTATTTCTAATTTCTAATTGGCTTTAAACCAATGCTGCTGAAATAAAAGTCAGACAGATTGATGTGATAGACATTGTCTCTACAAGTGTATGAATCAAGTTTTTCCCATTGGCTTGTTAAAAAAAAGAATGAAAAGAAAAATTGCAGCAGCCGAATTGTAATACTTGGCATTAAAGTATGATAATATTGAATCTGAAGATTAGCATATCATCCCAGCCACAGTTCAGAGTCTCATTAACCAGGGAAAAATACATTTAATTCAACAGGGATGGATACAATGTGTCAGTGGCAGTTGGATAGCTGGTTCAAATCCCCTCACCTCTTTTTCTGTAACACGTTGTCTGTGCTTCTTTAAAGGTCCGCACCTGTAGCTAAAAAGAAATTGACAACCAGCATCTTCTCATCCAAATCAGCCTTCTCTGAAAAAAGCAATGACAGTGGTGAGTACGAGCTCTGTGTCCATGTAGCAATTTCCAATTGTAAATGGAACATCATGAAATATAGTTTCAAAAACATTTCAAAATGCCTAATTAATTAATTTTTTTAAAACAACATAACACAGTTGGTGTTAATTAATTCAATCACGGTAAACTGGCTGCAGCCAATTAAGAAGTAGTCCTTTTATGATGCAGTAAGCTTTTAGCGTTTCAGGAAAGCAGCAGCATCTAATCAGTTGGTTTGTTCTGAATCTCTGTGATACATCAAAGATAAACTTGACACAAATGTAAAATTTCATCTCGTTGACAATGTTAAAGACAAACATCGTATTTACATGAAGTGTGGCCAGGACAGGAGGACATGCTGTTCACCGCAGTGATGGCTGCATCATGTGGCAGCAGAGATTAACGTTGGCCTGTGTTTGTGTTGTTTGTGTAGATGGGTCCAAGTCTGACAGTGAGGACGACAATGGCCCAGTGTTTTCCACCTACTCCAGCAGCTCTGCATTTGACAAAGCATCGCCAGCAAAGAAAGGTAATGAACAAGAGCATCCAGCAGAGGGAGCTCTAATGCAGCATCACAGCCTCTATACAGTGACAGAAGGGAGGGGGGCTTTTAAAGGGATTACTGTCTTGTGCATGAAGTCAGTGACACTCAAAGTGGAACTCATTAAGTTTAATATTTTATGAAGTACATTGTGGGTGTAACTGATCAAAGTGTGACATTAATAAACATGTGATAAAATTGATCTACTGTGGTATAAAACTCATCATGTAGGTGCTTGAGGAGAAACTGTAAGGTCAGGCATGTACAGATTTAATGACCAGGTTTTCATTTGTGCTTTGCAGCAGTTAAAAAGCCCTCTGATGCAGCCCCCAAACCTAAGAAGCCACCAGCACCAAAAGCAAAGAAACCAGATAAATCCATCTGGGACTCTGACTCCGACACTGGGTCCAAGAAGCCAGCACCAGCTCTCAAAGGTACAGCACAGATTCAAGGTGTTCAGAGAAAATAAACATAATGCTTGTGATGGTGAGTGTTTGGTCACTCTGACCTGGTTAACTTTGTGCAGGTAAAGGCCGGGGGAGAAAGAGGAAGGGCTCTGGCTCTGAAGACGAGTACAGTCCGATGAAGAAAGCAGTCAAACCTGTCGGCAGAGTGAGTATCCTCCTGTGTTTATCAATGAGATGTAATATATAAGCTGCTACTCTGAACATGTGACATGAAGGGAAAGGTTGAACTACGCACTCTGTGGCCTGCTGTTGTTGAAGACATTTCATCTACGTGACATTTATAGGAGTTTGACAAACACTAGCTCATCGTCTGCTTTATAAGCCTAATTGAAGAATTAGAGAGCAGGTCATTTTATCATCTACCTTAGGCCACGAAAATACTCTTATCTATCATTGAAGAATCTACCAAGTAATTTCACTCTTTCAAAATGCTGCCAGTGGTGGGGAAAAAATAATTTTAGAGTTTTTAAAAAGTTTGACAAGAGCAGGATGAAGGTCATTTTATCTCCTGAGCGCTGAAAAGAACAACTCCAGCAGACTGCAGCTAAACTAAAGGTCTGTAAAGGAGTATACATGATATTAATGCTTGAGAAGCTAGGCAGTCAGCAAAAAGCACATTAACCAACATGGAACACAGACCATGGAGTCTGTCATCTGGATCTGTTCAGTTTGGTTTAGTCAAACACACCTGTATTTCTTTTCTGGACTCTTCTGTTAAATAATAACTATCAAGCCAAAGAATTATATAAACAAAATTAACAATCTGATTAAATATTAAATGGCAGTTTAACATAGTGATTTACAGATTAAATATTCTGTACTTTTACTCGTCAGACAAAAAAGAGCACACAATCATACACAGCACCTATATCATGCAGTTTAAATACTGTAACAATCTGAACGGTTACTACAATGAAGTATTTTATGGTCCTTGTTTGCAGAAGCCTCAGAAACCTGCATCTGATGATGAGGATGATGACAGCAACAGCCTGAGTGTGATGAACGCTGTGTCCCGTGACCGGCCAGGCCGGGCCAAGAAGGAGGTGAAATACTACCAAGAGTCAGACAACGAGGAAGACGACGACGACGACAACATGTTCGATTAAATCAAACTTCGGTCATGTTCAACACACTCTTCTTGTATGGAAGTAAACCTCCTCCTTCTGTGTTCCCACAGACTTTTGTACATTTCCTGTTTCATTTTATTTTCATTAATGGTGATGTTCAATGATTTTTAATGTGTAGGTGTTTTACACTTTTTATTATACATATACAGGTTTCTTTTTTATGCTCATTGAAATGTTCTGTATTTGTCCAAAGTGGCTTTTAGATGTTTAGACGCTGTGCTTTAGCACATTTTAATTGTTAAAATACTATGTAACTTTTTGAACATGAAGTTGAAAGTAAACAATGAAATGTCCGTGGTTTTACTGGCCTGATTCTTTCACGTCTGAGCAATATCATAAATCACAAACTCACACTGTTCGATAGTAAAATGGAATCAATTCTTCCTTATTATGATGCATTTCCTGTTGGCAGTCGGGGTGTAAGCCGCAAACTGTAAATAAACATGGACGAAGCCTCTGTGCCGTCACCCACAGGTTTCTGAAGAGCAGTTTTAAAGCTCAGAGAGGGCTTTGCTAATCCAGTTTACCATGACTTTAACCCTAATAAAATGTAAACAGGTGAGTTATAGAAAAATGTACCCCAGTACAGTTGTCACAAAGGAGGGATTTAGCTACAGAGACCAGGCTGTAAATATGTTTATTTCTGCTGTAAAGTAGGACATTTTAACATGAGAGTCTCTGGGGACTCATTGGAAGAACTGCAGGTTTTTCATCCTTGAGTCTTCATGTTTCAGCCTTTACAGTTGCCTCTCGGTGTAAACCTGAAGGCAGTTTGACTTAGAGATGGAGAGAAATTTTCTCCACAGTAATTGGTTAGATTGTTTAGTGGAGCCCACCAGTGTGGCATAAGGTAGCCAGTGAAGGTTTTCAGGACATAGCACCTGTCCAAGATTTGAGTGCAGGTTCCTCATATTTAAAAAAAAAAAAAAATGTATCCTCGTCTTTTATGAAAAAGACAATGCACTCTGAGTTTAATGGAAATTCCACAGGCTCCACCTCTTAGAGAGGAGGGTAAATCGTGTTGATCATAAGGGCAACAACTAGAAAGATAGTTGTTTCTTGGCTCTGCAAGTTGTCAGTCTGCCTGTTGATCCTGCTCTTTAACATATATTGATATTTACAGTCAGGAGCTTGTCTCACACAGCAGGATTAGTGGCGTTTGCAAGCCTTTTGGAGCTAACTGAGGCTTTGTGCTAACAGAAATAGCTGAAATTCATCATGTTGAGTTGCCACTGTATCTAATGTTTTAGTGGATTATGGATGAAAACAAAAGAACCATCTCCTCATCACCCAATTGTGAAAAATGAGTCACTGTTTCCCAGTTTTGAGAAAACATTTCATATTAAAGTAATAACAATGAAAGAATGACATCCGCAGCTCAGCGGAAAAACTGAACATACTGTTATAACTACATGAAATGTTTACTGGACATTTTTCCCACTGTGGATATAAAACAAGGTTTTATATGTGTACAGTGAACAAGCAGTGATTTATGATGAATACTAAGGTTATATCATGGATGCATACACAAGTATTTTAAAATAAATATATTTTATTACTTTGCCAGGACAGTTCATGGTAAACAGTATATGAACATAAAAAGCATATGTTAATGTACAAACAAAGACAATATTTAAAATGGAGAGCAAACAGATCGAAGCTCAAACCTCAGAGCAGCTCTTGAGGTCAACTTCACCCTATGGGCTTGGCAGCAGGGGCTGATGGGATTAATCCACATCAGTCCCTGCACATTTTCACCCTCATGCCCAGTAAGATGTGACCCTCATGTCTCATATTAACATATGACTATACAACACTGCATATGATTAGTGATGAGGTTCTCTGTAACAGATGGAAAAAAGGCAACTATGGACAGTTTGTGATGTCGACCAAAACGCCATCAGGGCAGACAACAGAGCTGCTGTTCACGGCTGATACTGAGGTCCACGGTCACCTGTTGTGATTCTGGTGCGGGGGTGATACGGAGTTTATGTAACCCCACTGTGTTTTTGTGTTTTCTGGGGTTTTATTAGCTCAGTAGCTATTTAGCTACAAGTAATCTAATCCCAAATTAACCACTGTAATTATGAGAGGGAACAAACAGCCTCCAACTTGTACTTTGAATCATATATTAGGAACGTCTAATATTTGGTGACAATAATTACATCAGTAACACTTGTCTATCTGGTTTTACTTGTTAACAAGCAATTAAAAATATGTGGCCCAATGAAAATAACTAGTTTGAGTTTTCATGGTTTGATTACAATGCGAGAAGTGTGGTGGCCATCTTGGAAATTGTCCTGTATTTCAGTATTTCAGGGAAGCTAGCAATTGTTATTTTCAGGCATTCAAAGCTGTATTTCATATTTAAAGAGACAATTCAACCTTCTGTGTCATATATTTATAATTCAAATTTTCCTTTTCTTGTAGACAACTGGCCAAATGCAAACAATATAAGCACATTTCAAAGCTGACCACACACACACACACACACACACACACACACACACACACACACACACACACACACACACATACATACTTAGTGAGGAATTTGATGCATTCTTTAGCCCCTAACCTTAACTATCACAATTAAATCCCTCACTGTAATTCTTTACCCAAACTAAACCTAATTTGAACCCTAAACCCACAAACTAGGTCTTCACCCTCAAACAGTGAGGGCTGGAGAAAATGTCCTCACTCTGCTGGAAAAAATACATGTGTGCTCACTATGTAGCATTTACAAGTACACACACACACACACACACACACAAACTTCCTGTCCACCTCAAAAATGTTGACTGTGTTCCGATGGCTTGCTGACATGGACTTTTTAAATCTGGTTTTACTTTTTCTTGTATAGCACTTTGTAAATTTGTCAAGAAAAGTGCCATATAAATAAAGTTAATATTATTATTATTTCATTATTATTATTACTCGTCTGTTGGCTGATGCAGGTAACGCTCAGTCTCAGAACTCTTTGCTGAAGTCGGAAACAATGTCACTGAGACTGAAACTAAAGCGGCAGGTCATAAAACCAAAGCAAACAGCTGAAAGAGGCTGAGCTGCTCCATAGAACTGTGGAGCTGTGGGTTTGTCACTGTAAGTGACAGCTTTCACATCAACACGCAGTTACAGTATATGGTGTATGATTAATATAAAAATATGTTCCCAGTGGAGGACGGTTGTCTGCTGTTGGTTGATGATCTGAGGGGTGATACTGTTAACTACAGCGGATTAAATCTGATTAAATGGAATCCTGTTGGTGTTCAAAGCACTTATTTACTTACTCAGTCAATTCCTACGTAATGACCTGTGAACCAAACAGCTGACGACTGATTGATTTTGATTGATTGACGTCAGCTGATGGCTTCCTGGTAAAGAGTTGGGGGGGGGGGGACAGAAAATATTGACAATATTGGGTGCTGAGGTGACTTGGTCGCCCATTTGTCCTGTTCATGGGTTTCTCTTTCTCATTGTCCCAGATTTCATGTGTGTGTGTGAAGTGTGACCTGGATGCCCAGTTCAGCCCATCAAGTTCCAGTTCCTGCTCCTGTTTTTACTTCGATGTGAGTTGATGTTCCCAAGGACAAATAACAGAGCGTCTTTTCCACAGAGCTGCCAAATGAAATGCAAAGCACACACCATTTATGTAACACCTTTGCAGTGAGCTAGATAGTAGAGTATTACAGTTACGTCGGTACAACATTCAACAGAAACAAACAAGAGTAATTCAGCATTGTGAAGTTGTTTCCGAAAGGAACAGATAACAGCTCCTGCTGTGTCCAAGCATCTGAGGGCTGGCCAGACACTTCAGGGGTGGATGTGGACATTCGTCGGCTGTGAAGGTTTTCCAGCTTCAAAAAAAGAAAAAAAGAAAAAAAAGGAAAGAAGAGAAATTGATGCCTCTCACCAGGAGAGCAAGACAGAAAATCAAGGGAGAGCGTTTCCTTTGTTACATTGAGACAGGAGTAAATATTCCTTAACACTGCATATCATTCCTCTGACAAACTCCATGACATTATTCACATTCAAACACGTTTCAACAAAAGGAAAGAAGATTCAAAAAAAATAAAACAACAGCTCTGGTTTCCCTTATGATATGTATTTCTGGGTGGGGATGGAATGCAGATGGGTTTTTATCAAGTGCTGCTGAGACCCAGACCCCTTCACTGCCCAACTCATTGCAACATGGAGTTTAGGGTAATATGTACGGCAGTGTATATGTGCCAAAAAAACAGGTGCCGAAATCAGATCTGATTTTGAACCAGGTTTTGAATCTGCATTAATTAGCACATGAATTAAACGTCTGCTCTTTCCAAGGTCAAGATTTACCATTTATCAAGCTGATTTTAAGGCAATGTGGACAAAAATGCTAAAAATGCTTAAAACACCACTGTGTCCTCAAACACTCTCTTTCTACAAGAGTAAAATGAGATATCTTGAATATCTGAATGCTCATTCAATGATCAAGATTTTGCATCAGTGACGGGTTAAATGTCATATGACTGTATTTTTTTGTGAAGCATTGTACTGTAATTGTAATGTAGTGAGGGAGTGATTTCAGACTCAGTTGGTTGAGGACCATGTGATATGACTGAAAGCTCCAGAAGCAGTAAGTGGACCTTGAGGTGAGAGTTTAGAAACTTAATAAATTGTATTTATACAATTTCTCCAAAAGTCTGAGAGCACTCCAACAGGTAGCCTGACTTACTCCAGGTTTTATGCTAAGCTAAATGAGTCACAACTCCCAAATGAATCAATTCTTTTTTTTTTTTTTTAAATTGCCCCTTTTAGCATCAAGGAAAAGTTAAACATCTCTAGTTCCATGACAACTAAGCAATTTCTATCTGCTGATGGGGAAAATGTGTTACAGTCAAAAGATCAAGTGAGTAATTGGAATTGAGTGAACGTATTTTGTAAATTCCTTTTTCCCAGATCCAGTTTTAATGAATCCATACTTGTGCATTTATAAATGAAGCCTGAGCTCTTTTTAAATTGAATCATTTTAACACTTTGCAAATGTTGATGTTGACCAACCAACAAACTATGGCTGGAATAGGTTTGTGTGGGTTTTGATCTCAATATTTACACAGATTGGTTTTCATATTCAGCAGCTTTAAAAGTCAAAAGACAGCAGACTGAACACCTGCTGGCACAGTTATCCGTTCATAAAGGCTCACTTCTATTACAAACCTGTCCGAATAGAACCTAAACTAAAATGCAAACTGTTCTATGGTCATGGATCATTTCTGAAAAGAGGAAAGTGTTTTATACATCAATGTAGAACTTTTATGTTTGATTCATTTGCTGTGGTTGAGGGGGTGCTACTCTTAGCTGTATGTTTCAGTACTACAGCTATGTTTGAAAGAGTCAATATCTTTAAGTGCTAACGTTAGTTTGTCCCTTGTGCTGTAAGCGAGATCACTTGAATGGAGCCATTCAGCCAGCAGGGACCGCAGCAGGTCGTATAATTGGCTATAATGGAGTTTAATTCTCATTGTTCAGTGTGATGTGTGACATCAGCTGTGAAAAGAAGCAGCTTTCTTGGATCATCTTCGGACGGACTACCTCTGATCTGATACACCTCCCACTTCCCGCCAATGAGATTAAGAGCTCAGCTGCATCTACCGTCCAAAGAGCAGCTTTACTCAACTGCCCCTGTCAGGGCAGTGAAGGGTCATCTGGGATCTCCTTTTGCATCATTAAATGTAGCTTACACTGTCAAGTCTAAAGTCTAAGGCGAACGCTTGTGGATACCACCCCACCATGTGCTTTAGTGTACAATCTTCCCGACCCACGCAGCTCGGTCATCAGTGTTTTAAGGATTGCATTGCCCCTGTGTATCACTGGTTCAAACAAGACACTTCTGAAAAGGTAGAGAAAAGCAAGTCGAGGAGCTCTGCTCATAAGGCCATAACAGAGCCCACATGTGTGTGCAGAGCCGTGGTAGTTCATGCTGTTGGTGAAAGATACACACTCATTAGGGTGACGTTCAGGCGATATTCGGAAAAGTCAAAGCTGCCTTTGGCTGTGATCAGAGTGGAAGCTTAAACGCAAAACCTTGCTTCCTATGAGAGGAGGTATACTACACTGTAAACTATACTCTCATATGGGAAATAATTTTACACTCAACACTTTTACACTGATTGGCTAACCTGTGGTTTGGTTAAAACCGGTCTGAAGAGATTTTTTGTTTGTGCTTCTTGTTCTAAGCCAATTAGAAACCAAGATCTTAGCAGTTAACCTGGTGAGTACAGATTTTTTATCATAACCAAGACATGCAGTGGCAGGAACTAGTTCCACTAGTTGAAACTTTGGTTTATTACATCTTGGATCTTACCTTTGTAGATTTGCATGATTCTTATCAGTAATAACAACAGTATAGTCATTAAAATAACTGTTACGATAAGGGAACTCTGCATCATTGTTAAAAAGAAGCCACGGGACAAGTAGCACAGTCAGATACATGTTTTAAACAAAGACTTTGCTAAAGTCACGTGGAAGAGAAAGTAAATGGAAAAATGAATCGGCACATTTGTTCTCTTGCAGATTACAAGCTGAAAAGCGATAAAACAGCCTTGCTGCAGACTGCTGCTAATGGTATCATATGCTAGGTAATGTTAGCTACCATTGAATCGATACTGTGTATAGCTGACATTACAGAGTTCATTGACTTAATGATTCTTGTGCTACTGTTACATTATGTTTTACCATTGGTTATTACTCACTAGATGCCTCTTGCAAGATGATCTGTTTTTATCTTCTTTCTTTTTGTATTCCTTCGTATTCTCCGATAAATGAGTTTCCCTGGCCATGAGACATTTTCTGAACTTTCTTTTTTTCCTGAACAATGAAATCATGCCGGTGCATATTCGATCAATAAATATGAAGCGGAAACGAAAATAAGCGTAATACCTTAAGGAACCTAGATTTTTCATTTCAACTCATAGCTTGTTAAACTGATAAAGAGTTGTGTCATGGTCCAGCAGAGATATAGGGCGTCCAATGTGATCACAGCCTGCTGCAGAAAAATCTCTGGTATCTGTCAGCAACCTAATTTCCCCAATTTATATGACAGAGGGTTAAACTGATTTACTGAGGAGACACAGCCACCAAATGAGTTAAGTTCATCAATGGGCTGACTCTAAATCTAATCTGGTACGGTGGGTCTCTGCGGGTCATGCCAAGGCTGAAAAGTTAAACAGACACGGTCAATCTGATGAGTGTGTGTCAAAGGCTTTTGCTGTTGTGCTTCCCTCCTTTGAGAAAACAGTTGAACAGACTTGACTGTCGATATGGAGAGAAGCTTTGCATTCTGGCGGTGTGGATGTACACTCATTCATGTGGAGACATGAACTCATAAATGTTTTAAAAGACAAAAACCGTTTTAAATATAGGAACAAATATAAAATATTAGACTTCCATTATGTCTATATGCAATAACATTCTAGATAACTTTTTGAAGGACTTACTGTTAGTCCTTCTTTAAACCTTGATGTATCGCCTCAAAGATAATATTTAAGACAATGAAAAAAGCACCACAAAATTCATCATAGAAATGGAGATCTAACCATACAATGGTATGTACAATGCATGTATGCCAACAATATTAGAGGTGAAAAGACATGAGGACAGAATAAGAGAGAGAGAAAGAGAGGAAATAAAACCACTTATCCAACTCCCGTCATGCAGATAAGAAGTTACACAGGAGACCTGAGGAGTATCATCTCTGGTGGTTTGCGAGGGCCACGCCTTCCCTGTCGCAGTCCCAGAGACACCATGCCAAATAAGAGCTTAATTCAGAATTATACGCAAAGCACTGATCCTTTGAGGCCTCCGTGTTGATGTTTTCTTTTTAAGGAGGGAATCTTAGGGGAATGGGAGAAGAAGGATAAAAAGATAACGTAATACCAAGCATCGAAGAGTTGGGGCAGAGGGGTTACAGAGGGTCGACGTTTTGCCCGGCTGTTCTTTTTTTTTTGTGCAAAGTAATGTCAGAGTAAGTCTCAGAGTCACCTGTGGGGGCCTCCTAGGGCTCGTTGTTGGGCGGTGTGGCTGTGGCCCCCTCAGTGTCCAAGGACTCTGGCGACCCCAGACCAGTGGTGTCCTCGATGGGGCTGTCCTTGCTGCTAGGGCTGGCCTCTGCCTCTGCCTCTGCCTCTGCCTCTGCCTTTGCCTCTGTCTCTGCCTCTGCCTCTGCCTCTGCCTTTGCCTCTGTCTCTGCCTCTGCCTCGGCTGAAGTGCTGCTGCTGCTGTTGTTCTGGCTGTCTTGGCCCTCTGAGTTTTCCAGCATCTCCTGGATGAGCGGTGGCATAGAACCTGGGATCTCCATCTTCAGAGAGATGACCCGCTCTGCTCCTAAAAGATAAAAAAAATTGGAGTGTGAAAGTTCTTTCTTCACCTTGGAAAATGCAGTTTGATTCAAGTTCCAATGTTTTAACATCTCCAGTGTTTTATCTGAAGTGTTAAGAAGATATAAGAAGATATATCTGTGGTTTTAAGAAGCAAAAACCATCTCAGTGTAGTCTCCTCTCTCAGACTTGGACTCTAGTAACAACAGATCTGTCAGCCAATCAGAGGTGAGTCTCTGAACCTCTCTGCAGATTGGCTGACTGTTAAGATGAAACAAAAAAATACTGCAGTTTTCAGGTAAGCACTCAGAGAAACCAAAATCCTGCAAGGCTGGATGGTGGCTGAGGACAGTGAATGTTTTGTTGTGACATCACAAAGTCCCAGAAGTCCTAACAGCTGGTTTTAAGGCTCAGTTTCTGAAAACAGGCTGTGAGCATTTCTCTGGACTGAGACCTTTGATACTTTCACTGTATTAATATAGAACCTGGACCTGATTTAGAATCAAAGACCACATGTCTGTATGAACCTTAAAAATATCCTATGTCAAGGTCCCCTTCCTACTCTTTTTTCTACATTTCCACACCTCATGTGGTCACCTCAATCTTTCACACTTTCACACTGTTGTGTGACAACTAATTAATCTCCAATCAGTAAAAATCATCATATGCAGTTGACAGATCAAAAAAAAATCTGGATATTCAGGTAGGTTTCATTGCTGGTTTTAGACAAGAAATTGATTTCTTGATCAGACATCTTGTGTTAAATAATAATAAAAGACAATAAAAGATTTGTAACTATAAATTAATTTATGTAGTGCATGTTATGCATGGCTATTATACACCATGTAGGCTGTTCTCTGTCTCTGTCTCTCTCTCTCTCTCTCTCTCTCTCTGTCTGGAGCTCCCTCTGATGCTCTCTCTCCTCTACCTGTTGGATTGAAGCTCCTGATCTCAATTAAGGTCCCGACAGAAAAGAAAAGGTGGGACGTACGAGCAGAGAGGAGCACGCTCTCTCACTACACAGCCTGCAGACTGTTTGGGGTGGACTTCTTGTTTCCCAGCAGGGTCCAGAGTCTTGGATTCTGTTGTTTTGTTTCTGTTGTTTTGTTATTTTAGTTTTTGGGGTTGGAGATTTTCGGTAGTCCAGTTATTGTTTTTTGTTCTGGTGTAGTTTAGCGTGGTTTTCTTTTGGACGTTTAGGAGGAGTGCCTGGCTCAGCAGCCTCCCTATCTTTTGTTCTTTTTGGCTTGGATCCCCACCACTGTTGTTTGTTTCTTTAGTATTTTGAGGACAGTTTCAGATGTTTAAAATGTTTCCAGTTCCAGCCTGGACAGTAAGATGCTTTAACAGACCAAATAGAGAGAAGAAAATAAAACCAAGAATACATGGTACCTCAAAAAAGATGGATTAGGAGACAAATAAACCCAGTGAAACATCAGTCAAAGTGTACAAGAGATATTTAAAACCAGTAGCGTTTTAAGGTAACCAGCGCGGAGAAGATAAAGTCTGTGTTCCCTGTCACCTGCATCTCACAAGCTTTGTAATTTTTCAAAAACTGTCCATGTGATAAAAGTTGCTTCACTGACTCGGAGAAACTGCAGTTGTTTGATGCTCTTTACTGTCAAAACTAACGCCAGAGACACACTGGATGTGTCACGTGTGCGCGGCAGCAGCGACGCGGCAGCAGCGACGCGGCAGCAGCGACGCAGCAGATCAGCAATGGCATCTGGAACGCACGCCCCACATCCAATGTGCTTGTGGTGTAGAATTTAGCCTTGAAAATCCTTGAAAATCCCCCTAAAGCCAGTAGTTTTAAATCTTGATCTTTTTTCTTGACTTTTTTGAAATGAAGTTGCATCCCACAAATAAGGATAAACTTAATATTACTACCTTTAGCGCTGATGCTGCGCAGGTCTGTGATCTTCATCAGGGTTTTGGGGAACATGTGTGGTTTGCTGGGCCGACGCTTCCTCACATAGATCTTCAGAGCTTCCAGGAGTGGCTCCTGCAGCTGGTCCACCTTGGAGGGCTCCTCTAGGTCCTGGCGATCTGATATACATAGACACACACACACACACACACACACAAATCCAGTCAGACTTGAGGCTCAACTATGACAAATCCTTGTCTTTGCTTTATCTGATGTAGACAAGCTAGAGGCTAATACATGTATCACAGCGTGAAGCCTGGTTTGATGAGGATGGAAGAGTTTATCTTATTATGTCAACTCATTTGTTCCAGAGCTATTGCAGTAGTAGTTAGGATTAGATAAATTGAGCAGAACACTCATTTCAGTCCTTTGTTCATCTCTGATAACTGAGGTTTTAAAGTTGAAACTGATCAGCAGACGTGGGCATTCAAAGCTGTGCATCTACCCAGAGACCACTCCCTGCACACAGTGCACATTAGGGTAAATCAGCCTCTGCTCTGTGAATAAAATGTTTTGGTCTTTTTAGCTGGCTGTTCCCTTCAACTACAGAGGTTTTGTACATTCATCATGTTAATATCTTTTATTAGGCTTCATTATGCTGTAAATCATATTCAGACATTGGCAATGTGGAGAAGACCTACTTTGATTTTATTTTCATCACATTATAATTTCTCTGGGAATTTGGACTTTACATAGCCTATGCAGATTACACAACCCCAGCTAAGTGTTCAAGGTAGTAGGCATTGTCTTATAGAATTTTGCATGGTGCCAACCCTGAAGGTAATAATACATATGCAAATCACATCTTCAAACAGTCCCCAATATAGTGGACAATACTTGGTACAACTAAACTAGAGCATCTTTACATTCCTTAATGTAGCTTAAAAAGAAATCAGTACTGTACTGCAACTTCATTTTTGATAAGAAGTTAGTACAAGGGATAATACTACAGTACTTTAGTCACAGCAAAATAACATTATTGATATTAAGCGTTTGGTAACCCTTAGTTCTCCATTGAGAACTTTTTCATAATGGCTAAAACTGATGGTCAGACCAACAGAAATAAAGCCAAAGTTGTAATAACAACTTTCATTCTAGTCTAAAGGTCGACCTCCATGTGCTCTTTGATTATAAAGCAGGTCTAGGTTCTGTATTTATACAGTGAAAGTATCAAAGAAAAAAAAAAATCAACAAAACAGTCACCGCCCTCTGTCACGCCCCCAAGCCCCCAAGCCCCCAAGCCCCGCCCCCAAGACCCACCCATCGGAACCATCAGTGAACCTTGTAGAATTTGGTTTCTCTGAGTGTTTACCTGAAATCTGCTAGATTTCTTTTAGATGATCTTTGGTTCTTTAAACCACAAATACACCTTCTGATGGAGATCAATACTTCAAAATAAAACACCGGAGAAATTAAAATATGGACCTTTAAGACTGTTAAAATCATCATATTCAACACGTCACCAGAACAATACTGAAACCCAAGACTTTTTTATGGTTGCACTGTTTTATCAAAGTGAAATATTCTCGATGTCTTGTGCAACATTTTATAGATCTATTTCATACCTTATTTATTGACTTTAGGAACTTTTGTGTGTGTACAACAATGAAGCTGGTTTTGCTTTTAGTCTAAAGTTCAACCTGCTGCCACTGTAACCACACAAGAAAAAAGAAGATGGAGCTGAAGTTAATATGAGGCCTCAGCAGAGTAGTTTCATCAACTCAAGTGGGAATCCTCCAAAGTATTTTCAGACTCTGGGAAAACCAGTGAAATAGTGATGGGAATTTTCTAGCGTGTAGATTCAATTATCAATTAAGTGTAAAAAAAAAATAAATAAAAAAAATAGTAATGTCTTTTATCTGAGTGGTGTGTTCTGAAAACGTCTCTCTGAAGATTTCACTTCACTTTGTGTCTGTTGTTGAACACACACTCCGCTGGTCGGCCTTAGGGTGGCAGTGTGTGCACTGAAATCATCACCTGCAGTCAAGGTGCATGATTACAGATGCAATCAGAGGTGTCTCGCACTTTCCATGGATTATGCAAGAGCCCGTAATATTTGCCAAGGCTCTGGGGAATGAGCATATAAATATATATTGTTGAATGAAAACCCAGCAGCGATGATGCCTAAGCACTGATGAAAATGACGGGTAGTTGGATAGAGCCATGATTTCAACTGAAGCTGTGTAACTTTCTGTTCTGGCCATACAGTAAAACTTTATGTGTGTGTGTGTGTGTGTGTGTGTGTGTGTGTGTGTGTGTGTGTGTGAGGGAACCCAGGACAAAAACTTGTGTGTTAATGTGCGTGCAGGATGACATGAGAGCATTAGTCTTGGTCCTGGTACCTTGGTGGAAATAAGCAGAGCAGGCTCCTTTTCTTGGGGTGGGGGTTCAAACACACCACTCAGCTAATTGATGCTGCTGTAAGACACTTGCACATAATCTCTCTCCTCTCTCACCCTCACATGTTTGACAGAGCGGTGCTGCCTCACTGATAACAACCTGTGGTCGACCTGGTTTCAAACACAGGTGGAGGCTGCTTGACTTTCACTGGACTGCAGCGTCACTTCATGTTAGACTGGAGGAATCAATCTAACAGGGTTTGAGTGTTGAAGGATCAGTTCACTCACTCTGCTTGAGGGACTCCAAGACAACATCACTTTACAGATGAATAGGCAAAGATCTATATATATCTATACATATAGAAAGAGCTTGAGAATAAAATAGTACCTATTTGGATAAATGTCTGTGTGTCTCTGTTTAGTGTTTAGTGTTTAAAACCTCTGTTTGTCTGTGGTCACTTTCACCATGAGCAGTAAATAGAGAATAATGACTCTTTAATGTCAATTCACCCCCTAAGAGTCACTTGGTTTAAAGGTGACAGGACAGAGTGTGTGGGGTGGGACGGTAAGTGCACAACATTTATGCCATTTCATTTGTGTTATTTGAGTGTTTTTAACTATGTGGCATCCTGACAAAATTTTTAATTTTACTTTTAATTTTTCATGTGATGTAAAGTAACTGCTGACGGTCCTTCGCTGTGTGCTGTTGTGAGACCATGGTTATCAGTGATGACTCAAAATGATGATGGTAGGTGTCTGAAATGTAGATTTACTGCACAATATTGAGTGAGTGAGGGAGCAGTGACTTCAGTAAGCAGCTGTATAATGGGATAATGCACAGGACCCTTTAACACGTACACTAACTACTAACTACTTATGTGTGGCTTGATTTTCTTTGTATGTTTTATATATGTAGTCATGAGACACTGTAGCAGGTGATGATGGGTTCATGCTTAGAAACCAGTGCTTTACAGTCATAGTTGTGTCCTATTTTCTCTGTGATTTTTAATCTCATCTTATTCTCCCTCCCCTCACTAAACGCTCAGCGCTCTGCCCGGGCTCGCCCACCTCCGGAGATGAGACAGATGGCGCTGAGGAGGCCTGTCTCCGTGTCGTCCATCTCGATGGGCAGCAGCTGGTTGGCAAAAGTGAACACCAAGTCGGTGAGTGGGCCAAAGCCTGCATTGTGCATCTGCGTCCGGTTGAGGGTCAGCCCATCTGAGAAGGTCATGGTGTCCTGGTCAGGGGTGTACCTCGTACAGATGCGCAGGATCTGACAGGGAGGGAAGGAAGACAGAGAGAGGCTCAGTCAGCATATTCAGGCCGATCCAAAATATGGTCTCGTTGATGGTTTTGTATGAGGCATTAGAAAATGAATTTATTTATTTATCTATCTTGTCAGATAGTAGCAGTAACTTGAAAACTTCTAAAACCAGCATCAGTGTCTTTTTAATATTATAAACTTGTCTGAGCCATAAACCAGCATTGCTTGTGTTTTTGAAATTATACTGAAAAAATAAATGTTAAAAGGTCAGTTTTACAAAATTACACAGAAATCTGACCTCCCTGATTTACAGTGGGCTTTCACCACATTGATTATCATTGAGATTTTGCTTTGTGGCAAAACAAAGTCGCAACAGTAAAACAATTACAATTTAAGCTGCAATGATCAATAGTTTGGTTAAATTGCCATCAGCCTTGCAGTTTCCATCAGCTCTACCACCCACATAGCCTCGGTGTCCCCAAATGTGCCTGCGCCAGGTAAATCTGAAGCTGGCACAACCACCATCATTGAAAAATGTGAGTTTCCAAATTAATTGGAAAAAATGAAAAACCTCAGCCTAAACTACCCCGATTCCAGCTGACAACAAAACAGTGAGTAAGAGTAGATGTTCTCATCTGCTTTTCAATGGTAAACGCCATTTTTGAAATGGGACCTGCTGGTGCAGCCTGTTGTATTCTTGGCCTAGGGTGAATGTTATGATAGCTTACAATGCTGTCAGTCTGTTTTTGCCATGTAGTGTCATTGTGAAAATAGCTTTTAGGCTTAAAAACAACCTTCAGCTTGGTGTGGTTTTGTGTGGAGCAAATGTGCAGTGAGTAAACTGATGCAGTTGCCACAGTTCTGGAGTCACTTTGACACATGGGTGAGTGTATGGAGGAGTCAGGCACTGCCAAGATGGCGATGGCGACGTCCATCTTTATTTATAGTCTATGAAACTGTCACGTGTTTTGAGGGACATCTTGAAAAAAATGCTTTACATTTATTTATTTGTTTTTTCATTTATTTATTCATATATTTCAATTTAATTAGTTATTTGTTTCAAGATATGCTCATGTATTTATTTCTGTCCGTATGTTAATTAGGTGGGCAGTCCTAACTCAGTCTAAAACCTGATTGGGTATAGTGGTTGCATGGATCTGCCTCAACTGGTGGCGACTTTTTCATTACCAATATGTTGTTATTTTGTATTTATTTATGTATTTTGTCATTTATTTTTTGTCCCTCACAAACAAAACGTTTAGTAGCCTGCTGCTACAATAGATAAAACTATTTCATATGCCAGGTAAATATCTGCCAATGGTTAACAGCTCTATGGAGCTTTTTAGCACTGTTTTGGTTCTATGGCCCATAAACTCACTCTTTTCCAGCAGTAGAAGGCAGCTGTTCTCACAGACAGAGCTGTGATAAAGCCACTATTCACTACCTGTCCAGCACCAAACAGCTGTTGGACTAATGCGGCACATAGCACATGGGAGGCCTAATGTTTTAATGAGCTAGATATTTCATCAGGAGCTTAAAAGAGCAAATACTGAATGAAAAATCTGAAGTGACCATAAATATGCGTAACAACTTTATAAAGTGATGTCATATGTTATTCTCTGCTTGCTCTGCTGCTCCCAGTGGCCAAATCCATGCAACATTAAAGTAAGAAGATACTGAAGGTAATTTTGGGTGAACTAAGCCTTTAAAAAGAACGAAACAAAGACACACAATGGCCACAGATAACTAACAGTATTGTATTTCAGAAGTTTCATATTTAAGCAGATCAGTGATGAAACCTTCTCATTTTGTCTTGACAAACACCCTGGACTCATTCTGGAGTCTAGAAGGAGACTGTGTGTCAGAACCAGGTCTAACAAGTTCCCCATAAAGAGCAGCAGAGACAACAAGCACAGCCAAAACAACGACCTTCCACACATTCAAAGAAAATAACCTTTGGGTCTCCCTGCTGCACTGCGTGTGTGTGTGTGTGTGTGTGTGTGTGTGTGTGTGTGCGTGAACACCTAATGAAGCGACTGACAGCGGATGTGAAGCCTACAGTAGCCTTTGAAGCTATTTGAGTGGGATGCTTCTGACAGTGAGTGGCAGGCGTGTCTGCAACATGAAACAGAATAAAACATGGCTACTGGCGGTACTCACACCGGCTGGCCAGGCCTGTGCTTAGACACCCTCTCTCTCTCAAACACACACATACACACACGGTGTTTGATCTTTACTCTGACACTCCCTAACCCAGCCCCTGTGCACAATATCTATGCCCTTCACCACAGAAATGTGCTGGTGAACGGATGCTGATGGCTGAGTGAGAGCCAGAAAGTCATCACAGCTGGCCTTCAACTTCTCACCCCTGTGTCCCTGGGAGTTCACTGCTGCTCCACAGCTTTGTCACATCTGACAAGTATGACTTACTCAATGAAAACTCAAAAATCCATTTATTAAAATGGCTCTGCCACAGAAACTAAACCTGTTAACACACACACACACACACACACACACACACACACACACACACACACACACACACACACACACACACACAGAGTCTGAAACATTCCTCATTTTCATCAGCAGTCACTTATCCACAATATAACTGGATGTTAGTTGGCTACTTTGCATTTACACCTGACATTAATATGCATCTTCATGCATTAATCATAGATTTTTCATGCCCTCACCAAAATGCAGATAATCCTGTCTATCACTTCCTCTGTTACAGTTCATATACAGGCTACAGGGAGAATGTGCCACTTTCTTTGTAAAGTCTTCATAAATTGTAATTGATGGGTTTATTAATGATTAATAGATAATTTATCCGTGTATGTAGGCTAATGCAGGTAAGACACACTCACTGCCTACTTTATAAGGAACCTCAGACTAACAGTAGGTTGTTCCTCTTGTTCCTTTAGTTCTTCGTGTCCTGGATCAACAGGCGTCAGGAAGTGGAACCTGACGTGGTCTCTGCTGTTGTAGTCCATCCACCTCAAGGTTGGACATGTTGTCGACTCTGAAGCTTCTCTGCTCAGCACAGTTGTACAGAGTGGTTATCTGAGTGACTGTAGCCTTTCTGTCAGCTCCAACCAGTCTGTCCACTCTCCTCTGACCTCTGACCTCTGACGTCTGATCTACACAGAGCTGTGTATAGGGTCTCCTAAACATGAGGATAAAGACTCCAAATGTTTTTCGTATAAATCCAAATTGTGGGAAATTCTTTAAATGACAGGAAAGGGGAGTGGCCTACATCACTGTCCTCAGCATTATCTACAGAATCCACAGACATCAGATTTGTTCCTTCCCAGAGTTGTCAAGACCTAAAGCAAGGCATTTGTCAGTATTTCTTAACTGATCTTTTACCACATGATGGTGCTCTCACTGCTGATGCACTATGAGGAAGCTGTTTTAGTCAGTTCACCTAACATGACTTTGAACTGTGGGAGGAAGCTGGAGGGAACCCACACAGGTACAGGGACAACATGTAAACTCCACATCATAGACTGTATATAAAAGTAGAGCTGGACTCTGGGTCTGTAAAGTGAAGCCAATGCTGAAGAGCCTTAAACCTTCATTCTCTCTAATGACCATCAGGGGGCGACTCCACTGGTTGTTAAAGAAGTCAGATTGTATTGAAGTCTATGGGAAAATGTCTCTACTTCTCCCTTGATTTATTAGCTCAGTAAATGTTTTCCTAATGAGTTTATGGTCTCAGTCTCTAGTTTCAAGTCTTCAATACAACATGATGTTCATTTTTTAAATGATGGTCCATTTAGAGGAAAATAGACCATAACCATATTTAAGCCATATGGTGATGTGGTCATACTTAATTACTTAGGTATAAGTTAAATATATTTACATATATTTATAATTGCATTATGTTCCCAGCCTAAGTTAACATGAAGAGGAAGGGCAGTAGGTATCTAGTGCACACTCTCTCTCTAGCTCTGACCAAGGTTAAACAAAGATCACATGACTGCTTTTTGTACACAAGTCTTTTCCGACCAATCACCAGCACTGGATATTTACTTCTATTGACTATTATCAAAGGTGCACTCAGTGTAGAAAGATCCAGGCTGTCAGTAGCAGAGCTGCACCCACCAGAATGTCCAGGCAGGCAGCTTTCAGGAGCGTGATCTGGTCCGCGATGGTCAGCCCCGTGAAGCCAGGCACTCGTTTGGCAAATTCCACGATCTTGATAATGCACTTAGTGGCCAGCTCACTGAATTTGTCCCACAGGCCCAGGTCCAGCCTCACACGGTGGTCTGCACTCGAGTTCTGAAACACACAAACACACACACATACAGAGAGAGAGAGAGAGGAAGAGGGAACAAGGCGTCAGACGAAGAGGCAGCTACTTTTGTCACTGCACAGACTGTTGCTAATGATCTCCTCAGTGAAGCCTCTTCACTCTGCTCCATATGTGTCACAGTTACATACAGTAAATAAGCTCCATAAGACCTGAGCTCTCAAAGACACTGGCAGGATTGTAGCTGTGGATACCCTGAGCTGAGCCGCGCTGGGTGGCTGGGCCCTGCAATAATGAGCGCAACAGTGTCAGTGGGATGCTTTGGCAATGATGGGATGCAGAAACAGAGCTGTGACAGGTAGCGCGGGGCGGTTTGAAGCCAGAGGTGCCATTAATACAGCTATACTGTCCAGAACCTACACAAACACCGGAGGGGAGCGGGATGGGAGCAAACCAGGGAACAATAAAGACACAGCTGATCGAAATGCGAAGACAGAGACAGGAATGAAAGGGAGGACAATTAAATATGGGTGAGGCACTTTGTAATAGGTGAGGAGAGAGAAAAATTCTGGGAGCTCAAGGGAAGTGATGGATGAGCTTAGGTGAGATTGATGCATCATTTTGTTGATTTAAGGCTTTGATTAAAGAATCAGTATTAGTTTTAAATGTCTCATGCTGTATATTGTATGTTCTGGTAATAAATACAGTAAAGAGAACAGGTCTGTGATCGGTATTTACAGTCAACATTAAGGAAGAGTTGTGCCATCCTAACCACAAAAGGTCCTAAAGCTTCAGGGCTCAGGTCAGGTTTAAATAAGTCTGTGTTTTTTTAGTTATGCAGAGAGGGTGAGAGACAGACAGAAGAGTTTAGGGGAAGGGCAGAGGCTGGATCCACTGACCCACTGTTTAAATCAAAGCCATTACACGATTGAAGGCTGAATTCCATTTCAATGTTTCAGGTCAGAGTCCTTGTATTGGACGTGCTGTCTCACTTTCAGATATAGAGATACAGCTTGTAGGGCCCCAGGCTGACAGGGGGCCCCCCACACGGGCTGACAAACTTAACTCCACAGCAGTGTCTCAAATTGAGGCTCCCTCCCCCTCAAACAACCATGGGAAGATTTGCAATGACCCGTCAGTGTGAAACCTCCCTAAAGGGGCCTCATGTCGCTCCCTGGATCATTTATTTTAGTAATGGTGGTGCCAACTAGTTTCAGTAAAGCTGCATGTACATAGAAAATTACTATTATTATTCATTTAAAGATAATTAAATTAAATTGAACTAAACTGACTGTTACTACCTATAAATTTTTATAATCAGAATTTTTTATAATGTCATTTTTTTTCAAGCAGCCCCTCAATGTTCATCTAAAGCTAACATTCAATATAAAAAACCACTTGCAGCACAGGCTGTGTATCATGAATAAATCTTCACAATAATTTTTACTATTGCAGACACAGTGGTGTCATCAGGTGGGGACAGGTAACAGGGTGTCATCAGCAGTGATAAGAGAAGCCATGCAAGGGGACATTTGGACCCCAGGGCGGGGGACATTTGCTCTTGCCACGGCGCGATGAAGGAGTGCCTGGTGAGGTGGAATTCAATTATTGTCATATTTTTGACAAAACAAAATCAAACTCAGTAAAGTTGAGTCGTTTAGAATAAAAACATTTGGTCATTTGTCCAGTAACTGCACATTCAAGTTGCTAGATATGTGGTCAGACCCCAGGAAGAGCAGTTGCTATCTTAGTAGTAGCTAATGGATCCAAATAAATAAATAAAATGAAGGATAAGCTTCTGAAGAAAAGTAGCTTAAGGGGGTAAAAAAATTATGTTTCGATTTTGTACATTTTTCGTTGTTATCAGATTATTTATTGCATCATCTGATAAACACATCATCATCTGAGGGGCCACTGGCAATTTTTTGCCCAAGAGAGTCTAGAACCACCACTTCTGTTTCACAGGCAGAAATGAAAAAGTCTCTTTGCACTGCAAAACTTAAAAACTTGAAAATGACTCAATAAAACTATTCATGAAAGTTAAAAAATGAACAGCTGTGGTTTTGACAGCAGAGGTAATTACCTTATGTTATTCTTCATAAGTGTACTTGATTAAATGTCATTTGATTTGGACGCCTCCTGGAGAGCAACCCTCTAGGGCAGAGCTGGAACTCATCCCCTCTTCCCTTCACTTTCTCTTTGAAGGAAGGATAATACAAACACAGCCTGAGGTCTGGGGTTAGGTCAGGTCTTAAAGGCTTGAGTAGGGACAGGGTTTGGGTTTGGGTCTCATTGTCTGATCTTATCTTCTTTTTTTCCCCTTGGACTCTTGTGATCCCAGATCTCAGGTTATCAGCTGAGTATAATGCTGTACCAATACGAATGATGGCTGCAATTACAAAGACAATTGAACTGACTTGAATTTCCTTTTCATTCAGGTGGCTAAAACACTTGTCTAAATGCTATTTTCCTGAGATAAGGACAGTTTTGAGTTGAATCTTTGAATGAATTTGATCTTTGAATCTTTTCTGTTGTAACAACAGTGAAATAAAACACAACACTGTAAGTGGCCCCTTGTTAGAAACCTGTTGAAGAAGCTCTGTTTTTCTCCCACATCACTACAGCTTCTCTGATAGTAATGTTCCCCTTTCTGCTTCAGCTTCCTTCTTCTCAGCAGTTTGTCTGAGACGCAGGATAAGAGGAGCATTCAGGGTGGTGATTCTGCAGTGGTTGAGGAAAATGTTTTGTTGCTATAAATTTACTGTGGATTAGAGCTGCAACTAACATTTCAAAAGGGAGAAGAAAAAGAGGGAAACCAGGGGCCATCAAAGCAGAGGATGGTATGAGAACCGGATTCAGACCGAGAGGAAAATGAGCAGCAGTTGGAGAATTGTTTGGGTGGAGAAGAGGAAAGCTGTGATGTGCTGGCTGACGGTGGGGATGGAGCATCTGATCACCATTTTGTTTCCTGATGGTTTACATGGAATAGCCCATCTGTTCTACACGAGTGAGTCTGCACACAGAGCAAGGACACACTCACAGAGAGGGTGGCGGTGACACACACACAGGAGAGACAGTCTTAACAAAATCTCCTGTCTAGGTTGGACACAGAAAAAGACAAAACAGGAGCAATGTGTTGCTGTTTTGATATTTTAAACTGGAAGGTCCCAATTTATTTCAAGCTTTGAAGTTCCATATAATCTAAAGGTAGATGTCCATGTCTGCTTTGATTATAAATCAGGTCAAAATGTAAACGGCCTGTTCTTATTTTCTTACTGACCAATCAAAGCACTGTGGCGTCCATTACAATGGCATTCATGGTCTCAGTCCACATAGAAATGACTTCTGGGACTTTGTGATGTCACAATGAAACAGTCCCTGCTCTCAGCCACACATGAAATTTTTTATTGGCTCACTCAGAAAACAGTCAGCCAATCAGAGGAGAGACTCAGATCCTCTTCTCTCTTGTGACTGGTTGACTGAGCTGTTGTTACTGGAGCTGAGAGAGAGACTACCTATGAAATTTTATATGTCCTGTTTTCTGGACATGAGGAGGGTGAGGCAGGTCCCCTGAAGCTGCTGAAGAAAAAAAGAAGCAAGTAGAAGAACTGACAATACACTGGTCAACTTGAACATCAGTCTGAGCCCAGCCCGAGGAGCTGCTTCAGTGGGAGGAGGGCTTGGACACAGCAGCAACCTCCAGCCCCCACCCAGCCCCCAGATCAGCCCACTGAAGTGACTGTGAAGACAGCCAGAGCCGCCCTCTTCCTCACAGCACATCAATCCCCCCGAGGTTGTTACTGTGAGGCAGTTAGCGCCGCGGCTGCTGGACACTGTCACGAGCAAACAATCTATTGTGTGGCCACCCAGGAGAGAGAGAGGGAGATAAAGGGAGACAGAGAACAGCAGAGAGCGAGGGGGAGAGAGAGAGATCATTAAATATGATCTGGGGTTAAGTGAGAGGCACATTAGGGCTGTGCTTAAATCACAGACAACGAGCTGCAGTCGACACAACAGCACTATGAATGCACATTCTACTGATTGACGTCTGATTTGATGGGGATGGAGGAGGTAGACGTGCCAAGACCGCGTGTGTGTGTGTGTGTGTGTGTGTGTGTGTGCGAGAGAGAGAGTGAGAGAGGAGGGGAGTGTGTTTGTCCAATCCACATATGTTGGGGGGTTGGAGGTGGCTGATATTAAAGCAACTTATCTTGCTCTTCCCTCTGGCTGGAAAGGAAAAAGGGGAGCAGAGGAGGGAGGAGGGTGAGATACTTTAGCCCCTCTTTGCAATTTCAGTCAATTACACCAGTCCCATAATTTAATACAGCGAAACAAGGAAGTTGCCGGGGAATTCTAATTTCATTTAAGGACATTTAACCAAACAAATTAGAGAAGTTGCAACATTATAAAAGAAACTGGTTGTGTAGAAATGAGCGCGGTGCAGTTCATCAGCAGAACAGGAAAAGGCAGTAAAAACAGCCAGCACCTGTGACGGATAGCGATGATGGACAAACTGTAATGTGGCTAATATCTCCACGCCGGGGCCACGCACTGTACAGCTGCAGCTGCCGCCTGGAGCCGCCGGGCCCCACCAAGCGCTAATGTTTTATTTTGTCTTTGAAACTGCCAGGCTCGTTTTTCATCGCCATCACTGTCAATGACGCATTATTCATTGTGGAGCTAAGCCCTCTCACTCGCGCAGCTATCTCTGCTAACCCAGCAATGAACCCCTAAATCACTGCAGACTAGGATTTAAATATTTCACCACATAATTGGAGCTTTAACCTAATCTGGGGGCGCAGGAGCTTCTCTTCTGTTTCCAATGAGGAGGACTCAAAAGGCGCATCAGGATCCAATCGCTAATAATAAGGAACTTCTCACAGTCTGTGAGCAAGCATAATTACCACTGATCCAGATTAAGGCTTTATCTGAGGCCTGGCTGCCACTCCAACAAACAGCAAACACTGGCTAATATCATAACAGGGGAGCAATGTTTTTGCTGTAATGTCCTGCTATTTTCAGCTGTGGATTTTGCTTCAATGCAGACTGATTATTTTGTAAAATCAGGAAGTGTCTCGTGGGAGATTGAATGAGTTGAGGGTGGAGTTACAGCGATTAGCGGCTTTGTGTTTGGACTGAAAGGAGAAAAAGGAAAGTTATGGAGATGGAAACTTACTGTACATTGAAATAACAGTGGCAGCAGTGTACAGCTGCACGCAGCAGAGAGCTAATAGCTGCACTGTCTGTCACTCTCATTTCTCTACTCTCATCTCCGCTTTAAATGTCACCGTCTGTGACTGAATGATTTTCATCACTGCAACAAGAGAGACATTACTGCACATTATAGCAGCTCGGCAGATTTATTATAGTATAAACAGTATTTTACATGATTGACAGGTGTCATGAGATTTCCAAAACAAGCTCCAGTAAATCATTAAACATACACCCCCCCACACACAGAAGAGTGTTTGTGAAGCGTCTCTGTCAGTCATGGCTCACTCCTGCCGACTGTAATCTATATGTAAGTCAACTTAAAAACAAACACATAAGACGCCGTCAGCTGCCTGCACGATGCTGCCATGCCTACCTGTCAATCAAAGTCTATCTGCACTTGCTATAAAGCTACCAGTCGTCCTGCAGCTCCAGTCTGACAAAGTGTCATAGGGGAACACACAGTCCTGTCCACGGCGAGGGAAATCCTGCCCCAGTGCCCTGTGTGGATTAGATTTCCCTTCGTGGGTTGTTGGTTTAGTGCGGAGCCCAGTGTTTGAGGGTTCAAGGACAGAGCAGAGCTCTCAACCTTCACTTCTGCTGGGAGATGACAGGGAAGAATGAAACTAACAGACCCTTTTTTAAAGAACGTGATATAACAAAAACAGGTGTGTGAAGGGTAGATGACAACAAAAACAACAGTTATAGAGATGTAAAAATCACAAGAATAGGATGTCTGAGGTATGAGTCCATAATATGTCTGCATGCTTGGGTGTGTGTGTGTGTGTGTATTAGATTAGATATTGAAATAATCATATGTATGTGTTTTGTGATCCTGGGTAGATTTCTGTGTTGACAGATATTGTGATTTTAATTGGAATCATCCTTTTTGTATTTTAGTTTCACTGAAACATTTTTTTTGATGATAATGTGATTTTTGTTGGTCTTGTTTGTTGGTCTGATCTGTAGGCCAGGGTGTCTCTGCAGCACCGCTGTGTTTATGTTGGTAACAATGAACAACAATGTTGTGACACATTTTACCTTTAATAAAAAATGCATCTCCTGTTATTTGGATGTAGCACTTGGTCACATTGTGATTTCATTAGCATTTTGACTAATTGTGCATAATCATATTATATTATATTATATTATATTATATTATATTATATTATATTATATT
>CM076663.1:20823021-20862325 GCA_038496675.1 Rachycentron canadum | reverse complement strand
TGCACTCCAAGCAAATTACTGCGAGTATGAGCTCCTTGTCTGATGCATCATTTTGATGCATCAGACAAGGAGCCATTAAAATATATGGCTTTTTAATAACCACAAAAGGGGAATCCATCCAGAGCAGGGGGCTCTCATCATAATGCAGTGCCTGTGATCACTGCTCCTGACGTCCACAAGAGAAGTATCTGCACTTTTATGGAAAAAATTTATGGCTTCTTCTGAACTAAATGGGCATTCGGACTGCAAACAGCAGAAGAGGCTGCGCTGGTGTGGGGGTGTTGTTTCAGGTTCATTTGAGATGATGAAACACAATCCTGCACAGTAACTTATAATTACTTTAGTCATAACTATGAGACAGGGTTTTACAACTCTGGAAAGTTATTGCTGTAACAGTCTTTACTCTCTGTTGTGATGACCATGAGGAAACAGCAGAAATCTGCTGTCCAGACAGGCGTGTACCAGGTATATGTGCTTCCATCTGTTTGATTGAGCAGCCTTCAAAGACTATGTTGAATTTTACAGCAGCTAGACCTGTAGGTCCAGAAGTCCTGACGCCTGGTTTTAAGGCTCAGTTTCTGAAAACAGGCTGTGAGCATTTCTCTGTGGACTGAGACCTTTGATACTTTACCTGATCTATAATCACAGACCACATGGAGGTCTACATTTAGACTGTATGGACCTTTAATCATTTCAGTTCTTCTTTGAATTACATGACGTGATTTGCTTGATGAAACTTTTAAGGACTGTTCGTCATCAACAGTCCTTAAACGTTTCATCATGCAAATCACGTTTTTCAAATCAAGGGCATAAACACAACACTGGAAACAATACAGGTCACTGAGTGGTGTTGGAAACGAGAGTCACTGACAAACCATCTGATTTCAATCCAAAATTAAAAGCAGTGTTTGAAGCAGTTGCTGAAGGAGTGTGCTGTGCGCGCTGCCTGACAGAGAGGCTGGGTGGAGGATTTTCACCCAGCCTCTCTGTCAGGCCTTGAGCTAACACTCTGAATGAGCAAGTGTTGAGTGTTTTTGAAGTGCTCTCCAGAGTGTTAGGCCAAAGGATGAAGTGAGTGGGAATCAGACACGCTGGTAAATACACTCTTCACAGCAAGGCCTACTGTCACACTCCCATCCCTTGGTTTTCCAAGACACTTATCTCCCCCTCCTTAAGTAAAACACTAACATCCCACCCTCTGTCTTTTGTCCTCCTCTTTATTTCTTTTTTCACAGCTGCTTCTATACCTCTGGTGCAGCCTGGCATCCCCTACTCTGCTGCATTAGCTTTAGCAGGATGTTGTGTGGTTCAGGGGCAGCCAGCATGGATGACGGCCGTTGTTAAGAAGCCACCAGCCAGCCATCTGTGTGCTGCCAAGCTCTGCACTTTGTCTCTGCAAGCAAACAGATGCAGCGGTAAATAAACACCATCTATCTGGAGCCCACGTGGTCCAGCCCAGGCCACTTGCCACAGCACTTAACATGGCAGCTCTCTAACACTAACCAGGTGGGTGTCAAGCAACGATGATAAGTCTTTGCTGCTGCCAGAGCAGTGAGTCTAGGCAAATGGTCCTAATGGTGCAGGGGAGAAGGGCTTGTCAGATGGCAAACCTGCATTGTGAAAATATGACGTGAGAACAGGAGGGGGATTAGGGTGCCACATATGCAGCTTAGAAATGATTGTCTCATCATGATCTCACTCTGAGTTAAAAGCCTTTTTCCACACTGACAAGACTAAACAGTTTTTGGCAAATATGATTATTTGGCATCAAACTCAGACTCAGATGAAAAAAAAAAAAATAAATCAATATTAGTCTCATTTATGTGCATCCAGAGATACACTGGCTGATGCAAGCTGATGAAAATGTCATCAGTTTTGCAGAAATTCAGTCATAAGACAAAGTACTGGACAAAGTGAAACTACCAGTGGCATCAGATGAAAAGACACCAGGACTCATCCTCTGTGCCACACTGTATGCAATCCATCAAACAGTTGTCGTGATATTTAACCTAAAATTAGACCAGGAGAGCAGTGTTTGATTCCCATATGAAAGTAGCACTTTATGTTGTTTCCATGAATTAACCATGTTGTTATTATTGTAATCATATCAACAGAAATTGCCTTGTTTCTGGTTTCCCTGCTGCTCGGGAACTGCAGAGAAGAGGAGGAGCTCTTCCACTACACTGAGTCTCGCCTCCTTTACAGCAAATGAACTACTTTTATTACTTGCATCAAAATATGTAAAGTAATAAATAAAATCAATAAAGGAAGCAGAGGAATAACTAAACATCTGACACATTGAGCAGAGGGAGAGAGAGAGAGAGAGAGGAGCGAGGGAGAGAGAGATAATGAGACAATACACTGATTGCAGCACAGCAATAAAAAGAGAGAGTTGATTTTTGAGGAGACCTCAGTTCAAACTTTGATTACTCAGACATATATTGCTTTACACCACAAACATTAGGTTTACATATTCTTTAAGTGCAAACTACCAACCTTTTCAAAAAAGCAGAATCTCCTCACTGGCTCTCTGCTTGCAACTATTATTATTCTCTTTTTTTTTTTATTACTGTTTTATTTAAATGAAATGAAATTAAAATATACATTCATTTTCAACATTGTCAATTGTTCGTTGGCTTGATGCTATGAGCTGACTGAAAGAAAAACAATGAAAAATGACTTCTGAATTCTGCAGCAACTACTCCTGATGGGAAAGACGACTATTCCTCACTTTTGCAATATAGGAGTTACAGTAACATAAAGTATAATACAAATTTACCCTCTTGTCTTGAGCAATTCCCAGGTGACACTACACCTTTCTGTACTAGAGTACAATAATAATAATATAATACCATAGCTTACACATCTATGGTTGCAAAAGCATAAGTGACAAAATTGTTAACCCCAACACCAAACAATGAGCGCAACATCCAGTCAGCATGGATCCTCTGGAGCAGGCCATCAAAAGACACCACCACCTCACCCCCATCCATGAATATAGAATAGGGAATAGTCCCCTTTCTCATCAGTGGCTCTGTGGGGGGGTTAGCCTGAGGATATCAAGACATCATCTTTTCCATGATTCCTCTGCTGAGGTGTGAAACAGCATAAGAGGAAGGAGCATGGAGCTAATGGACCATGAATTGGACCTGAGCTATAAATGCTGATGCAATCAAAGGATGCCAATAACCTGTGAAATGCAAACTCTTCCTATTGATGACAATGGATTAGAGGGAAGACAGTGGCCTCAACAGCAGTACAAGCAAGCAAAAGACTTTTTTCATCACCATTCAGAACAGTCCTGAAGAACAGTTGTAATTTTTCTGAGGGGGCCATCAAGCATCTCAAAGTCAAAATGTTGTTTCTTTACATTGTTTATGTCACTGATAAACGTGACTAGAGACTGAGACCATAAACTCATTAGGAAAACATTTACTGAGCTAATAAATCAAGGGAGAAGTGGGGACATTTTCCCATAGACTTCAATACAATCTGACTTCTTTAACAACCAGTGGAGTCGCCCCCTGATGGACATTAGAGAGAATGAAGGTTTAAGGTTCTTCAGCATTGGCTTCACTTTACAGACCCAGAGTCTACATCCACTTCTATAGACAGTCAATGGTCTGAATACGACTTAAAGTATTCATGTTTTCTTCCAGACTTTTTATTTCTCCATGCAACCTAAACACAATGAAGATATAATGTTTTAGCAAGCTATGTAACTGCTGTAATGCCTTATTTTCGGCAAGAAATGTTTTCATTAACAAAGGCTTTTTGCAGAAAGGCTTTAGAATGTCAGGTGAGGAAATATAAAGAAACCACACATTAAGCAGGTTGTGGTGGATGGATTTTCACCCAGGGGACAAAGGTTCAAATTGTTTTATGTTTTGACTTAGTTGTGCTATGGTTCTCAGTTTTTTTCTTCAGTGGGTGGTGTCACAGTCCATCAGTGTGTTATTCAGAGGCCTAGCTGTCAGCTACCTGTATAGTGCATATTGAGTTTATTGTAGTGACAGAATAAAGACAGAGAGACATGGACAATAAGATATTTAGAGCATTAGAGGCTTTGGAGCTGATTTTTCATCATTACTGCTCCAAAGAATGAGCAGAACTCAGATCAGATAAAGAGAGAAACTTCAAATCAGCTCTAGAACAACACAAACACACGTGTGTAACTTTCTGCGTTGAAGTTTTCTTTGGTTATTATGGTTTACAGTGTTTTTATCTATAGAATAAGGATGTTTTTTCTTGTTTTATGAGCTACTATCCCCTATTACAGTGAACAGCGTCTTTATTGAGTGACGTATATCACTATAATTATATGATATACATTATAATAATTAAAATACATATATAATTATTACTTGTGGAGCACCTAGTGAAAAAAAAACAAACAAACAAAAAAAAAACTTTTTAAGGAAAAACAAACAAAGGTACGAAAAAACTGAAAAGCCTTAATGTGGGTCTATGAAGGTAAAATGTAATCCAAGAAAATAAACAAATCACTGACTGCCCTGAATTAAATCAGGGTCTGGTTGGGAAAAGCCTGGAAACTAGGGGACAATGAACCTTTCCTTCCAATCCCACAACAGCATTTCTGAAGTCCACATCAGTTCACTGTGTACTCACACTCTTTGGACATTCCCACTGCAAAGCACTTCTGCAGGCGGCAGTACTGACAGCGGTTCCTTGTCACCTTGTTGATAATGCAGTTCTTCTCTCTGTGACACGTGTACACCATGTTCTTCTGGATGCTTCGGCGGAAAAAACCCTGAGGAGACAGAATGGGAGGTGCTCATGAAAAGAGGACTCTCGTGATTTTAACCTGAATTTTTCTTCCAATCATCTGAGGCAACCTATTCTCTTAAACAACTGGTCAAGCACCATTGAAATGTCCGTCTGACGAGAGTCTGTTTAACAATTGCCATTAGGGCCGAGAGAAGGGAGGCAGTGAGTCCCTGCTGGGAGCTCCGTGGGGCTTCAAATGCTGGATCTAAACTCACGCAGAGTACTAGTGGGAACAGAGAGTTAAAAACCTCAGGGTATCAAACAGTGAGGCTGCTGGTGCAGTAGGGAAGAAACTGAGGACTTTGTTGCAGCTGTGGGTTTAGATCACCACATCTGAACCTGACAAGGTGACATTGAGCTTCTGTGAAAGACCAAAGTCACTTTACTTTCAGAAGAACGCTTTCATTTTAGTTCAGTAGTACAACAGCGAAGTAATGGATCATTCAATATTAGGTGCTATAAGGATATAAGTATCTCATACTGAAAACATGAGGCTCCATCGACAGTTGTGACAATGGAAGAGCTCTGTATTTAGGAAAGTTTGAGGAACTGAGCTCTGGGATTCACATCAAGCTCAGAAAATGAAGTTTCACCTCATAGATTACTGAAAAAAACAAAAGTAAAAAAGCATCGCTCATCATAATCAAAAACAAACACTTGAACACAGTTATAAATCAACTTTAAACAGGATACTGAATGTGTAATGTAAAATGTGAATGTATGTGTGAATGTATAAAAAATAATAATCTATAATAGGTGAGATTTTCACACATAAAAGGCAAAAGATGGAAAACTGAGCTTGCCTGTGAGATGCCTTTGATTTTGAAACACAAGGCCAACACATTATGATGCAGTCCCCTCTGTAGATGTTGTATTTGTGTGATACCAGAAATGACCCTTCTTAAACCGCATTCACTCATGTGGTGTGACACTCAGAGAGCTTTGGGCTGCCTGCTTGAAGGCGAGGGATAATGAAGACAGTGTGGATCCTCCTAGAAAGTCTTGGTACACAGAAACAGAGGCTGAGCTCAGCAGCGTCTGTTGTTGAGCAGAGTGACAGGAAGGAGAGGAGGATCTGTGGGAAGCTGGAGTCTTCACTGACTTTTTCTTCCCTCTTCATATTAATTTTCCATAGCTCTGGGGTCTTTTGCAATGATCGTCCATCATCTAGGCCCTTTTGCACTTGGGAGGGGGAGGGGGTTAAAATTCCATTTACCATAGCTGCCTGTAACGGATGGGACCTTGCCTTTTCATTAGTGAAGCAGGATGCACGATGGGTAACAGATTAGATCACAGGAGTGAAACGGACTCTGCAGCCCATCTCGCCTCGGCCTCGAGCATCCGTCAAGCGCCACACTGCCTCCTTGGTAGCGCAGATACTAACCAAAAGCAGCCAATCATGCCTCAGCCTTGATGACACATGACCAGTCTGAGGTCACCTCTCCTGCTTTGGTATTATTCATTTTCTTAATAGAGGCCTTTATCCTGGCTGATGTAAGCCAACTGAGTTGGTAGACATTACTTGTGAGGTCTGATTGATGACCATGGATGCGGCCTGCATCACCATTAGCTGCCATATAACTGTGTTCAGGTTGGGTGCAGAACCCAAGGCTACTCAGGTACTTATGTCATTCAAAGCTGAGAGCATGCAGGTCACTTAGCCTTGGAAATCTATGTGTGTATGTGTGTGATAGGTGCTGCACAGTGTGTTCGGGGTTATACTGGTTATACTTTGTGTGTTGTGCTCTTACTGCAGACTGTTTCCCAAGACGGATTTGCATTTTGTGAGCTTCAGCTATTTGGGGAAGGTTTGTTGACAGTTCAAGGCCTAAGCTGCAATGCTCCTCATTTAAACTTTCCCCATCCACATTATGGATATGTTACATTAAATATACATACCGATGGGGGAAAGGGAACAAGATTTTCTGGCATGAGGAAGTTATAGATTCCTAGCATAGTCCTGCAAGAAGTTTGCTATTATTTCCTTTAAAAGTGATTTTAATGCCACGAGCAGCAGATAATTCCATTCAAGCTGCACAAGACAATATATACATAACAATATTTTTTAAATTAAAGGTCCATACAGTCTAAAAGTCGATCTCCATGTGGTCTTTGATCACAAATCAGGTCTAGGTTCTATATTATTACTGTGAAAGTATCAAAGGTGTTAGTCCACAGAGAAATGCTGACAGCCTGTATTCAGGAACTGGAGCCTTAAGACTTCTGGGACTTTAAGGCCCAAGACCCACCATCCAACCTTGCTGCCTTTGGACTTACTTGAAATTGTCTATATTCTTATTTGATCGCCCAGAAAACAGTCAGCCAATCAGGAGAGAGGCTCAGAGCCTCTCATTACCTCCACACTATAGCCAGCAGTTCACAAACATAAACTCCATTAGCGGAGAACTTTGTTTAGACTTGAACACAGCTTTCATGGGTGAGTCCTTGTTGATGCCACAGTCCACAGACACAAATCCTCCCAGACATTGACCTTAGCAGCTTTAAATGGCTCCAGAGTGCTGCTATGTTGCGTTTAAGCAGCAGCCTTTGGGCCTGAAACATGAACCCAACTGGAACTTGGCTGGACATCAGATCTGACCAATCACCCAAATTATTCTCTACAGGCGCATTAAAAAAAAAAAAAAAAAAAAGAATATCCTGAAAAAGTTCATTTTTTTCTGTTCTAATTTGGATGATTACAGCTTATAGCTCACGATCTTGGGATCTTCATTTTTTCCAAATGAAAAGCAAAATTTACTTTCATCTGAAAAAGGAGTTTGGACACTGAGCAACAGTCCAGGTCTTTTTCTCCTCAGCCCAGGTCAGACTCTTCTTCATTGTCTCTGGTTCAGGAGATTACTGGTGCCAGGGTTGTGACAGTTGTCGTCTATTTCCTGAAGGCGTCTGAGCCTGGAGGCTCTTGATGACTCAAACTTCAGTCCTTGTGAATCTCTCACAACTTTGTGAATCAGCTTATCTTGACAACCTTCTCCAGGCTGTGGTCATCCCTGTTTCTTGTTGCACCATTTCCTACCACACTTTTCCCCTCCAGTCAACTTTCCGTGAATATCTTGGATACAACACTTTACCAACAGCCGGACCTTTCAGCCATGACCCTCTGTGGCTGACCCTCCTTGTGGAGGGAGTTGATGATCGTCTTCTGGACAACCATCAAATAGTCGTCCCCTAGATTGTGTTTGCATGTACTGAACTAGACCGACACCCAGTATTTATACTGTATGAGTAGTAACTTAACCAACTAAAAAGTTAAATATTTTCATGTTTGGACATATTGGACGTGGATTTTTTTATTTTTATGAGCTGTGAGCTGCAATCATCCCAATTAAAACAAAAAGAGGCTTGAAATGCTTGAGATGCACCTGTAAGTCATTTTATTAATGGTCCCCCCCCCCACACACACACACCCGTAGTGCGATTGGACCACGAGTTGTATTTGCAACATTGTGTTATCTCCAGTGGTTTCTGAGCAGCAGTAGTGAACAGATGCTGCAACTCAGAGCACTTCATCTCTACAACCGTTCAGGGACCATCAGTGTCTGAGATGACACAGAGACTCACACAATCATCACGTCTGCTCTTTGCTTTCCTTGATTTCATTCTTTCTTTATTCATTTCTGTGTTCTGCCTCTCTTTTCATTCCTCTCTGCCACCACAGGACACAAGTGTTGACCTGAGACTCCAGACTGCTCTGACATTTGCCAGCATGTGCCCTGCGGGTTTTACACATTTGAAGCTTATAAATGCGCAACCAAACGACCCCCCTCAAGCTGAGTGTTGTACAAAGGTGTTTACCTAGGAAGTGTGCAGAGGGGAGGGGGGGCAGGGGGTACTGCTGGGCTAAATAAATTATAGGATCAGAGGTTTCAGCTGCAGGGACGCGCTGAGAATGAATCACACCTCTTACACAAGGATGCAGAGGAGGGCAGAGCCGCTAAACTCACTTTACTCTCCTACACTCTCTGTCTGTGAGAACTGCACTTCAACTAGTATCATTTCTTCAAGGTAATTTCAATATTTCTGTATTAAAGCTGCTAAATGGCTTCTGTACCATGACAGAACTTCTTTTGAACGTGATTTAAATCCAATATTCCTCACTCCTGCCCTTGTTTGGGTAAGAATATAAAATAACACAATGGACCATAGGGCACTACAATTCTCCACAGAAGCCAAGAATAATAAAAACAATCAAATACATTCATGCCTATGTCGGATCTAATTTAAAAGCACTAAAGGTTCAGAGCTTCCCATACACAGATAGTGCTTTACTACACTAATCGTTACACAGCATCACATCCATCATACTCTTATGTGGATGATTTAATTTGCCTGGGAAGCATTTCAAATGCAAATGTTATTACATTCATGAACACAAACTTGGACAGATAATGATTATATGGGATACGCAACATCTATACAAATTGGGTTGTATTTGTCCGGAGGAAAATGCATTTATGAAGACATATCATCATTTCGTCATACATACTGTACATACTAGTATATTTAAATATGTTTTTTATGGTTACCTGCTGTAAAACATTTTACTGCCCTGCCATAACAGGTTAACAACACATTATATAGATTAAACTGAAGGTTTCATGAGCTTAAAAATCCCATATTTACTACGGTTTATAAATTTTATCCAAAGCATCGATATCCATCAGATGATATATCTGTGGCTTCGAGAACAAAAAACCATCTCAGTGTAGTTTTTCATCTCCTCTCAGACTCTCTCTGGAGCTCTAGTTACAACAGGTCATTCAGCGAATCAGAAGAGAGGCTCTGAGTCTCTCCTCTGATTGGCTGTTAAGATATAAATATAGTAGAGAGGATCTGAGCCTCTTCTGATTGGCTGACTGTTTTATGAGTGATCCAGGAAAACTATGGAATATTTCATGTAAAAACTTGGAGAAACCAAGTTCTGATGAATGGTGAAGGGCATTGTGACATCACAAAGATATGAAACTCCTGGCGGCTATTTCTTCATATATGTTCTGAGACATTGTCTGTGGAGTACAAAGCCAAAACGGTGGAGTTGCCCTTTAAAATCAGACTTAAAGCTGTGTTTTGCTACTTTTGTTGATTTCATCTCTGATCACACATGTCCTAGAGTACACATATGAAACAGATACATGGTTGTTAGGACTACTGATTTACAGAGTGGTTCTTCATTTGCCAAGTTTGGATTAGCTATAAACCAGTAAACCATCTGCTTGGTTATTAAGTTTCTCAATTTAAAAAAAAAAAAAAAAAAAAAAAAGTACAGTTTTTTTCAGCTATTAAAAATATATATACAACAAAAAGTTACCAAATAAATAAATATCAAACTAATCTAGTTTCACTCATGAGCTATAATGAATGCTTCCTAGAAAGTTTATTTGTGTTTGTGTTTATGTTGAAAACTTAAGTCTCTTCATACCAGAACTCTTTTTGCTATTTCGTGCATTTGGCCATACTGAGTTGTAACATTGGTGCATCAGGGGACACAAGCCCAGCCACCTGGGAGATGAGGCCACTTCCCCCGGGACTGATAAACTGCACCCTAACCAAGATCATTATCCAACATCTTGTTATCTTAATGGGCCTGGGATAGGATGTCAGAGCGACGGCACCGCCATCTTAGGCCTTCTCATTTACAGATTAAAAAACGAAAGTACCTCCCATTAATTATTTAGCTACAAGCCAACCCCTTGTCCACCTGGCCTCCTCCTCTTTCTCTCCCCTCTCCCTTTCCCTCTCTCTCTCTCTCCCTCTCTCTCTCTCTCTCTCTCTGCTCCTGCCATCCACTGGCTGTCCGGCACTTTGGACTCGGTTGCAGCGTTTTGTGTTGCCTGAGCATTCAGTACAGCCGAGGGGAGAGAGGCAGAGTGGTGGATTAGCTTTCACTCTTAATCGTGTCGACATCTTATCACTGCCGTGGAAAGTGGAGAGGACACTGGAGACCCTGGAGGGTTCCAGAAAAATGAGGCGAAGAGGTAGAGTGGAAAGTAGGAAGAGGGGGGTGGGGGGGTGATAATTATCCAGTTTATCCAGTCCACGCTATTACTTCCACCAGCAGTTTACAGGAGAGACACCAGAGTTCAGAGAGGGAACAGTATGGTGGCCCTGAGAGCTCACCGCACTGCAACCTCAGAAACCAACAAACTAAACATAAACACAATTCAGATAACACCATCAATTTGACAAGACAACCACAAACAAGTGTTTCTAGGGGACACAAAAAAATTATGCACCTGGCTGCAACAACGGCCAGATTTTATGTATTTGTTTGTGTAAAGAGTATCTGTGTGCAAATGTTGCTGGTTTCTGAATTCCTTGGTATTTTGTTTATTTTGTGTTGTGAGCTCTTCAGGCCACCGTAGAACCAGGTTTGAAGACGTGAAAACTCTCGAATAAATAGTATTTTTCATGTCAAAATAAACCAAGTGAACAAATGTTGAGATTAAAGGTTTTCAACCAACAGCAAACACTATTTTTATATGGTATTCCTCACACACACACACACACACACACACACACACACACACACACACACACACACACACACACACACACACAAACTTTCTCCAGTAAACACATCACAAGCTGAATGGGCTTTGTATAAGCTCAAAGTTGACATTTTGAAACTCAGTGGTGAGGTTGTGGTTCACCCGCTGTATCACCTGAAAAGTCAGAACAACAGGACAAGAAAGGAGGACGGACTGAACAAAGACCTGCATTGTCCCTGTGGCAAATGTGAAACCTCAACAGATAAGAAACAAACTGAGACGCAGTCAACAACTACAACACTGGAAAACAAGACACATTTCTCTTGCCTCAGACCCCCACTATCTCTCCACCAGACCCCTGATACTCAACCAGTGCTTATCTGTCCATCTGAACACCTGAAGTGCACAGACGGACCAGGAGATACAGTAGAGACCAAAAGGTAAGATAAGGTAACGTAGAAAGGAGAGGGCAGAAAAAAAGAGGGAGAAAAGGCAGGTGAGAGGCCTGAACAGAGGAGCTGTGTGACTCACCCAACCTGCTCTGAATAGCTGCAGAGACACAGAACTGGAGACCAACGAGAGGCATGAAAAAAACAACAGAGGAGAGAAAGAGGAGCTTTCAGATCACCCAGTCCTCCACAGATGCCCCACTGTGGCCCTATTCTTCAGGTTGCCTTCACCATTCAGTGCTCATCTTTCTCCCCCAGACCTGGGCAGGGGCCCCTGGAGCAATCAGAAGCCATCTTTAAGCTGGGTGGGAGGCCTCCATGCTACTATTAACACACACTACAGAGACTGACCTGTCCCATCCACCACAACAAGGCGTACACTGAGCCCACAGTTCAATTCACTGATAGTGTTGATTCCCACAGACAAATATTACAAACTCTGGCTTTCAGAGAAAAAGCACAGATAAACCCTGTACACTTCCTGTCCAGGACTCACATAGTTAGCACAAAGAACTAGGCCCTTTTTTTCTCAGTAGTTGGTGGAGACCAAAGCAACGCAAAATGGAGAATGAATGAGATTCGTCTGGTGGACGCAAACACAACTCCACAACTAAACTCTTTGCAAAAGCTGTGTGCACAATGACTTCATGCCTGCTAAAGCTAATTCTACAAATTTGGTGATTCAAATTTGGAAACACTAACATGTTTGACTGGGTGTAATGTTGTTTTAATAAAATCTACAGGTCCCCCTGTTGTTGATTTTCCCTAAAAATATCCCACCCCCTATTGTTCAAAATTCTCTCACACACCCAAAACCAGATTTTTTTTTTTTTTTTTAACCTATAACCACCAGCAGGTCATTTTCAAAAAGTCATTTTCTTGCTATAAATTTCACACGTGTAGATGAACTTCCTGTGTTGCTGTGGCGAAGCCTCTGTTTGATGGAGCAGGGTCATCATAGCTCTGAGGATAACCTTCAGGATGGATAAGAGAAATCTGAATTCTGTCCAGATGTTACACTGAGTGAAGAAGAGTTTGATGGTGGGAGGTTTCAAGACTCAGTGATGTGTCCTGGGTTGATTCTGTCATCTGATGCTGAGTCATCACAAAGTCACCACATTTACGCCGACCACAATTACATTTTAGAATTCTATCCCCCCGATGTTTTATGATCCCTGTGTTGTTTTTATTTGACTCTTTTTCTGTGTTGCTGTTTTTTTTTTCTTTTTCCCAGAGTGTTTTGTTACTTCGTTGAGAAAACCTACATACGAATAAAGTTTATAATTATTTATTGTTATTTATTATTATTATTTATATTGTGAGTAACGTCAAGGGGCTAGAACTGGCATTTCGATATGTACCAAGAATGATAAATAAATTAATCTTACATGTTGTGAAAATCAATGCACCATAATTGTGGGTAAATGAAATTTTTTAAGGTATACAGTGACCCGTGGTGTTTCTAGTGTTAAATTAATTCAATTCATTAATTTGATATTTAATTTGAATTTGATATGTATTTGTCCTGATTCTACCTGCCCAACCTGCCCTGAGTACATGTTTGATAACAATACAGAATTTTCAGAACCACCAGGTTAGGTCCACACAATGTCCACCCATTGGCTAATATCGGTGACGGATGCCAGTCGCGCCATGTAACGCTGCAAAATTCAAAGAAAGCTTCATGACATCGTGAGTACTTCCATTCTTGTTTACTGTTTACTCAAGTGCGCATATTGCTATATTTACTTTGGCCTTATAACTGACCGCACAACTGTGTCGGAACCCATCTGTGGAGCAGTTTATTGTCCACCAGGGCAGAGAAGTTATACAGTGGTGCTAAATGCAAACATGATAGCTTCCTCTCTTTATAGTCTATTTTTACATTGTTAAATTGTCACAATATTGTCAAACAAATCGAAGGGATCCCATTCAAAAAGTTGTAGTATTTGTAAAAAAAAAAAAAAGGTCAGGGTGTAATAGTGTTTTAAGGTAACAAATGTAAATTGCAGAGCTGGTAAGTTGGCACCATGGGCTGACAGGAAGGGTCTCCTTAAACAACACAGAGGATGTCTGACATTCTGATTTGTGCCGTTACATCTCGACAGATGCACAGCTCATTGATTCACGCAGCCTGGTTAAATTGTAAAATACTGAAAAACAACACAATGATAAACACACATTACTCTAAGGATGAGAAAATAGATAAAAATGTAATCTTGATTTATACTGTAAATATCGTTTCCTCTGGAAAGGGTGGGACACAACCCTGTGCTGCATTGTTTCCTGCATTTTTTGCAAAATCCAGCAGAAAAAGTTTACAATAAATATTTTACAGCATCTCCTTAATGGATCATCATTCATATTAGGAATACTTGTTTTAGCAGGTAGGTGCTAATTCCTCTGACAAACAGCAAGTCAACCTCCACAGTATTACGCCATACAGTTACTTCACTTCACACACTGTCAGTATGAACAAACCATCTTGAGGAAAAATGTATTTGATGTGTACTTTGATTTGTTTGTTTAGCTCATGTTGCATCAGCTAACACGGAGGGGGGTGGGGTTTATGACCTATCCCGCAGCCAGCCACCAGGGGGCAGTCACCGTATTTCTGCCTCACTTTTGGGGAGCTGTGATGTCGCCCGTCTTTACATAGTCATCAGGTGACACACACCACATACTCAAAACTCAAGTCTGGCCGTCTGCTGATGACCGAGAACGACACGAGGCAGTTTCACTAGCCGGGCAGCAGGTTGTAGGGAAGGTAGATAGATGTCGTGGCTTAACAATCATATCTATTTCCTGTCACACCTCTGTGGTGTTGACCCCCTCAGTTGTTAGCACTTGCACTTCTTTTATGTTTTTCAGTGTTGACAAACCACATTACGGAGTGAGTGTTAGCACCGAGGGGAGCTGTATACATTATGGTGACAGGAAGGATGCAGTCGGAGAAAGGCCTCGGCAGATCCATGTGCTCTTTTCACTCTCTATCTCTCTAGTCAGCTGTACTGGGCTCTTCATCATCGGCATCGTGCAACAGCAGTGGACAGCACGGAGTAAATAAAGATATGAAAAGCACGTGGGGGGAGAGGGATTATGAGAGGTGAGGAGTGTACTGCTGGGTCAAGTACTGCTGTGCATGGAGCCAAGAGAATAGTGGGAAATATATAAGAGGGTTAACTATGAACGACTGACACATGGCAAACCACCAGCAACAAGACATACATGCGTATTTTACGACCGATTTATTACTTACATATATACTTTTTATATTAATCCCAGGGCCGGATACATAACACTCAACCAATGTGTCTGTTAGATCCCAAACTCTGTGTATCCATGAAAGCAGAAAAATGCATATGCAGTCTTGTTACCAGATTTATAAACTCCTGCATAATTCATTGTTACACCAAGGAGGTTGTATTTTTAGTCCTGTTTATGTGTTTGCTAGTCAGCAGGATATCCTCTGACAATAGGCTGGCTCATTGCTGCACTTGCAAAAGGATGAAGACTAACATCAACATATTAAAACCACATAATTATGCCTTCTATACTCAGTAAGAAACAGCAAGAAGTGTCACTCAAAAAAAGAAGCTCAGTCAGAAGTTAAAAGTTTTAAAAATGGGAGAACCTTGCACCCTACGCCGCACACCCAAAGCTGAAACCAGCTCATCACCCACAGTGATCTCTAAATGACCCCCCCCCCCCCCCGACTGATCTTTGCTTCTGCTGTTGCTTAAACCTCACTATATACGGTTTGCAACCAGCAGTACAGGCACTAGCTTTAAGCTAAATAAATAAAAAATAAATACATACACATAAAAAAGGATAATAAGCCTAATTTTTGAGATCTATTGTTAGAGCATTAAAAGTTAACATTGAAAGATTTATATTTTTCTCTGCAGAAGCATTTACACATTAAAGGTCCCATATTATACACCTCTCCAGTTTTTAATTTGAAGTTAGAAGATCAACAGTAGACTCTCAAATCCTGTAAGGGTGTGTATGGGTGGGCTGGACTTTTGGTGAGAGCAGTGACTGCTTTGTTGTGACATCACAAAGTCCCAGAAGTCCTGACGGCTGGTTTTAAGGCTCAGTTTCTGAAAACAGGCTGTGAGCATTTCTCTGTGGTCTGAGACCTTTGATACTTCCACTGTATTAATATAGAACCTAGAATTAAACCTAGACAATCTGGCCTTTCATACAGTTTTGACTGAGGTATAGTGCATTCTTTAGTGCAAAAATTATATTAAATCAGTCAGTCAGTGAGTATTGAGTTAGTGTTGTGTTCACAAACACTTCTACAGATAAAAAATAAACCGATGCAGCTTCTGTTACAACTGTTACTGCAGTATTTCAAAGTAATTTCTAAGTATGGAGTTGTAAATGGGCTGCAGTTAGAGCTTTTATCCAAAATGCCACATCTCTATACAGCCCAGCTCAGCTCGGGTTTAGATACTAAAAAGTTGTTGTCTGTGTGGAAGGTGAAAGATGCATTTGTTTTGTACATACATTATTTATATGCCAAACCCTGTCTGTGAATAGTGAAAATTCCAAAATCTTTAAATTCTGCTTTGGTTAGAAACTAATTTGAAGGTGAATACAGGTGATTTATTCCTCTATTCACTCCCTGCCTGTGGGTCTGAGGTGGAAAAGAAAGAGAGCAGAGAGGGCTGGGGGTTCAGGGAGAGGAGTGTTTCTTTTTCCAGTGTGAGCATTCTGAATTGTGTTTTATTCACAGAGGTTATCGTCTCCCGCTTGTCAAACCAGTTCCATCAAACTAATCCCACTGTGTCAACGTTGCAGGATCCAACATGTAACAGAGAGAGGGGGGAGGAGTGTTCACGGCTCAAAGTTTTGTCTTATCCCCAAAGGCCTGTCAGCGCCAATGACACGCATACAGATTCAAGCCGTCTTTCTCTCTGGACATTTCAGGGCTTATGCAAAACAACGTTAAGATGTAATTTTCTAAATTGTTCTGCATCCATTCTGAAAAAGAATATGAATTCACACATTTTCTTTCTTACCCTTGTGGTATCTGGTCATACACATACAGTAGTGGGGGGATTCTACATTAATTCATTTGTAATTTAAAAACAAAAAAAATCATATATCTGTTGTTTGTTTGTTTTTTTCTGTTAAAATCATAAAACAAAACAAAAAAAAAAACAATCAAAAATGACCTGCATTTGGTTTTTTGCAAACTTTTATCCTTATTTTGTTTGAAACAAACAAACAAAAAAAAAAAAACAAAATCACATGGTCTATTAATTTTTTGTTCCAAACAAAAAAAAAAAAAAAAAACAAATTTGAAAAATGCAATTTTGCAAATAGATTTTTTCATTTCTGATTTGGCAGACAGTAGATTGGTGGACAGACGGGGAAATGTATTGACACATAAGAATTCAAAATAAAAGCCAAGAGGATATAAAATGTAACACTAAGCAAGCATGGGCTCTGTACCAGGGTAATGATAGATACATTAGCAAAACGTGTTCCTGGAGACAACTGCTGCAGCAGAACTATGATGTGGTTTAGACTCTACTGGCTATCCTGGCTACTGACCACAGGAACTGATGCTGAAAGTTCATGGGTTTACAGGCAGATAAAAGATCTGACTACAACATCTATTCAGCTGTTTCATGTGTTTGTCACTGGACTGAAAAGCAGAGAGTCGGTTCCAGCGAAAAGAACAGATAAAGTTACAGGACCTTGACTATCAGATTCCTTCTGGTGTGTTTAGAGTGATCCGGCAGAACCTGTGACATTCTGTGAGTTCTCAGAAGGACACTGTTAAACATGTCAAATGGGCAGGAAGTGCAGGGGTGACTAAATGCGAGGGCTGCCTTAACTTTGGAGGATTTCTTGACTTTGGGTCAACACAGATGAAACTGTCATCTGTTGCATATGCATGTGCTTCTGGTGGCCCATATGCCTGCACCGTTTTTAACAATTCAAATGAGCTCTGTCCACACAGGAAGTCTGCTACTGGGTAACACTGCGACTCAGGACTCAGTTAGAATGTTAGAATTAAACTGGAATCAAACTACAATCAAACTCCATTAATATTGTACTTAATATTGGTGTGGGTTTAGTCTCATGCTGCATTAAAACATGAATTGGCAGGAAAATTTAAATTATCTCCATAATTGATCGATAATTGACGTAATTTATCATGTAAAAACTTTCTCTGGTTCCAGCTTCTATTCTTTGTTTTCCATAATAGTAAACTGATTATATTTGCCATTTTATAGCTTCAAGATCATTGAGTTATTTAAAAAAAAAAAATGAAGGTATTCCTCAAACCATCCATCTATTATCTACACTGCTAAACTGTCAAGGTTGTGGGGGACTGGAGCCAATCCCAGCTGACAGTGGGCAAGGGGGGGGTAAACCCTGGTGACCAGTCTGACATCTAGAGACAAACAGCAGGAAGCTGGAGAACCTGGAGGGAAACCACACACGGAGAACATGCAAACTCCACAGAGAAAGACCCCAGGCCCAGGATTTGAACACAGAACCTTCTTGCTGTGATGTTACTGTGAGACAACAGCGCTGTGCCGTAATCTTTCAATAACCAAAGCTTCTGAATGATGTGAGTTGGAATCAGTACAGGGAATTCAAAATAAAAGTATACATATGCGTCACACATGTTTTTCTAACTGCTGTATCTTGTCTCTTCATTTACTGCTATTGACTGATGGTAGGGTATAAAAATGTGGGACTGGTATTGATCTGCATGAGAAAACCACAAACTGCTGCATTAGTCTTCACTTCAAATAAATGATGACATGTTTCACCAAGAGCGGCGAAAAACCAACACATGTCTGGACACTCATTACTAAAGCAGCTATTTACAGAGCTGACACTGGCCTTCTGTGCACTGTGAATTTATTATACTGCTGCATATGTGCATGTCTGTGAGAAGCACACACACACACCCTCACTCTGTGTCTGTCTTTAAGTCTATCTGTGGCTCTAATTGGCACATTCACTGGGTAGTAAAAGGCTTGTGCTGGCTTTATGCTAATAAATCAACTTTACCCATCACATCACAAATAATTATCTATCTATCTATCTATCTATCTATCTATCTATCTATCTATCTATCTATCTATCTATCTATCTATCTATCTATCTATCTATCTATCTATCTATCTAATCTAATCTAATCTAATCTAATCTAATCTATGAATGACTGATTTCATTGTGCCCTGACCCAGAGTCATGTGATCCACTAGATAAAACTGCCCCATTCATTTCTATAAACAGTAAATTCAGATGAATTCCATTGTTTTTCTACAGTGAAATTCCCCCTGCAGCAGGAAGGTCAGAGGTCATGGCAGCTCTACGATGCGGCTTATATTGGCACGTAAACAGCATGGGAGTCCACAAAGAACTCAATCTGACCCAGAGCCTGGTGAGTGAAGTGATCACCACCTTCCTCTGGGCCGAAAGCTCCAAAGGATTCCTGGCATACCACTGGGTCAATTACAGAGGCGGGGAGGAGCGAGGACATCACACCACAGTCTGGCTACATGGGTGAAAATTGCATCGCCTGGGAGGGAATTATATTTAGATTGTCTGTAAGGTATCCATGTGGTTTTCTCATAAAAATCATCTCATATAAAGCATCTCAGTAATGCTTCAAAGGTCCCACATAGTCTAAAGATAATTGTCCATGTCTTCTCTGATTATAATACAGTTCCAGGTTCTATATTAATCCTGTGAAAGTATCAAAGGTCTCAGTCCACAGAGAAATGCTCACAGCCTGTTTTCAGAAACTGAGCCTTAAAACCAGCCGTCAGGAGTTCTGGGACTTTGTGATGTCACAACAAAGCAGTCACCGCCCTCATGCCATGCACCTAACCCCACCCACTTGGACCCACCATCTAAACTTTGCAGGACTTCTCTGAGTGTTTACCTGAAATGTGCTTTATTTTTATTTGATTACTCAGAAAGCAGTCAGCCAATCAGAAGAGAAGCATGAGAGAGAAAACTGTAAAACTACATTAGGTTGGTTGGTTTTTGGTTCTAAAAAACCAGAATATAAAACGCTTCCCATTTAATCCATGCTTAACAGTCTGTTCATTGACTAGCATGTTGTTCATATATATACAGTGTGTGAATGCGGGTGTGCGTGGTTGCATGGCAACAGCAAGCTGAGAGCATTAGAGGAAAGACAGAAGACAGAATAAATGCTGGCAGGACAGATGTTGAAAGGAATTTCTAAAAGTGGAGCATTTGGGAATGTCAGACTGAGACTGAGCAGAGATACTGTCATGTCTATGTGTCTACCCAAAAACTGGTAAACTGAATTTAGTTTGTGATGCATGTTTAACTGTAACTCAGAGATTATGCCCTCATACTGTGAGTGCTGTAAGTGCTTTACTTTACTACAGAAAAAAATGAATTTAATTAACGCTCTTGTGCTTGTTTGACAACTCAAGGTTGAAGTTTTTCTGAGGCTTCTAATTGTGCCCAATTGTGTAGTCAACCTTAAGTAAATTGACATATATATGGACATAAATTTGCTAAATAAATTAATCCACAGTACGTTATTGAGCTTCTAATCTACAATGGTTTTGAGGTTAACCATAAAATATTCATTGATGACCTTAGAAATCCAGGTCCACTTATATGCTTCCTCCAAAAACCAATACATTTTCAGTATGCTAATATCAGAAATGACCATTTTCAGTCAGGCTGTAGTTTAGAGTCACCACTTCAGCTAACCAACATGTCTTTAAAACAGTGGTTCTCAAACCATACAATCTGGAGAAAAGAAAAAAAAATACAAACATATATATAAAAAGATATTAATTATGTTTTAATAAATGTTTTATAGTTTAATGATTCTCATATTAAGGGCTTATAACTTTTATGTTGTCCATCATATAGTTGTTTGCTATCTCAGTTTGATTGTGCGCTAAAGGATCCACTGCACAAACAGTTTCAAAATGAAGAGACACTGGAAGAATCAAAAGGAATTCTTCCAGTTTCCCCTACAGCTTCTACTGCTTTCAGTTTTTATTTTTGTCCACAATAAAATATAACGTGCTCTGAGAGCATAGTATTCAGTCTCGATATAATTTACATGGTCTCAACATTGGTGGGATCCCAAACAAAAAGAGGACAGATAAAAGAAGGGGATGAGTTTATTGCTAAACTGACAAAATCAGAAAAGTTTTTCCTCAACATGTTTCAAGTTCATGAATGTTGGCCATGTCGAAGCGTCGCCGCATGCTAACGCCAGCTGGATTGGCTATATGGTGAAAAGAAAACAGCAAAGGCAGAATTTCATACATGAAAAATATAAGCATTGGAGTTGACCACAATTATGTTGCACTAAGGGATGCCACGCTTGAAAAGACAAGGCAACATAAAGGGAATATACTCTGAGGTCTTACAACATGAGGTGAAGTGCTTTTCTGGTCTGAACCTGATATTAGTAGACTTATACCATTTATACCATTCTTATGCTATTTATACATTAAGAAGTCTCAAAATACACTAAAAACAGTTATTTACTTCAATAAAAATGATTATTCTTCATGATCAATTTCAGATTGGCTTTTCAGAAAAGAAATCCACAATCTAGTTTTAAAAAAGTATGAAGAAACCAAAGCTCTTGGTTCTATTCTGCTGCTTTTCTCTCAAAAGGATAAACACAGGCAGTTGTGTGAAAGCCATTTAAGCAGCAAGTCATTTAGTCTGAGGGGTTGCAGAAGTACTTACCTTGCAGCCCTCACATGCACTGACACCATAGTGGTATCCAGAGGACTTGTCCTGGCAGACGAAGCAGGGCTTGTAGACTCTTGGAGGGGGTGGCGGGGACGGCGGGCTGGGGACGAGCTCCTCAGAACTGGTGCTCTGTGTTTCAATGGCTGCAGGGAATGCAAACAAGAGGAGGAAGATGAAGAAGCTTGTTTTCAAATGAGTGAATTATTCAAATTAGATGTCTGACACTGACATTTCTATGTACTACATTTCTATGTCTATCCATCCATCGATTAGGGTTTTCTCTATCTATCTATCTATCTATCTATCTATCTATCTATCTATCTATCTATCTATCTATCTATCTCTATATATATATACATATATACACACACACACACAAACACACACACATACATATATAAAGAGTAAATAGATTAAATCACCATAGAGTTTATTTATTTGCACTAAGTTACAGTAGGACATTAAACAGGAAAAATATATTAATACAAATTGTGCAGGAGAGTGAGGAAGCCCAGAGGGCTAATACAGGATCAGGATTAAAAATATATCGCATGAAACAATAAAACATCAAATAAATAAAATAAAAAGAGTAGCAAAACATAAAGTTTGAAATTTACATGTGCAAGAGAAGTCATACTCACAAAGTTATATCTGAATAAAAGATATTTTTTTAATGTGTTTTATAAAAGTTATTGACGAAGAAATTGTACTCGTAATTATACAGAACTTGAAATGAGGATCTCAACATCTCATTAAAAAAAGTGATGATAAAAGGAAAAAAATTCTGTAATGTATTTGGAATGTTTTGTTAGTGATATGTGAATTTAAACAGGGTCAAATTAAGAAAACCCCACTTTGTTCTTAGGAGACTGAGTTATCCCTGCTGTCAGTTCTTGAGATGGTAATGACTAATGGTTTGATCAGGCCATCTGTTTTGTCTAGGGGGGAACCTAATGTTGGATGAACTTGGGGAACAGTCATGTATATAAATATAAATATATGTGTAGCACATAGTACTAGTACATTAAAATATAATTATAAATAAAATAGCTATAATAGATAAAATAGCTTGTTTAAAATTGTAAAACAGACGATAAATACGAGACTTAAACTACTTTAATACAAGCAGTTACTGATAATCTACATAACTCCTGTTGAGCTCCATCATATGTCAGTGAATATTATAGATGTCTAAATGTTTGGAGGAGAAACTGACTCTATCCCATGTCTATGGGAACATCTGAAGATCCAACACTTCTGGAAGGATGTTATAGGATGTTTGTCAGAGATGTTTTATACCAAAATCTCTTTTACATGTCAAACTCTGTGTGCTTCGAATACATCCAAAGGACTAAAAGGATTACACTTCTAGATTTTGGACTTCAAGCCAGGAAAGTCACAGCTGGAAGAGTATGAATGCTCCATCAGTGAGGATGTGGATAACTTTCAGTATGTCAGCCTGGAAAGACTAACCTACATTGCTAAGAGCGAAGGGAGAGACTTTCTTCAACTTTGAGAACAATGTGAATATCGTAAAAGACAGAAATGTGGGCCTTAACAAAGGGGGATTATGAACAATTACAGGGAAACATTTGTGTTTTATTTGTATCCCATCTGATATTAATGCAAGTTGACTGTGAGTGTAAGTCATGGACCATGGAATTGGCCAAAAAAAAAAAAAAAAGGACCCATCCATGGCCAAATATCCTAAACAGCTTTGCATGTGGTGATCTGATCTCACTTTTTTGTTTTATATGCAAATAAACAGGTATACATTAGCCAATCCAGCACTCGGATCTGTTGTCAGTGTTTGTTTGTGTGTGTATTTAGGTATTTCTCGATGCCAAATTGTTGTATTATTTCTGCATGTTGCAAGCTGTATGGGACATGATAAGAAAATGACAATAAATTTATTGGGAAAAAATAATGGATGGACAACCATGACATCAGATAATTCATGCTCCCATCTAGATGAATTGTTGTTCTTCAGTTCTGACAAAATTCCCTATTAAGACACTGAATTTACATGATCTACTACGAGAATCATCATTGATGATCTTCTCTACAACATGATAGTTCTTAATGAACTAATGCACCTAGAATCAAAGACTGTCTATACTGTCTGGGTCTGTAAAGTGAAGCCAACGCTGAAGAGCCTTAAACCTTTATTCTCTCTAATGACCGTCAGGGGGCGACTCCACTGGTTGTTAAAGAAGTCAGATTGTATTGAAGTCTATGGGAAAATGTCCCTACTTCTCCCTTTATTTATCAGCTCAGTAAATGTTTTCCTAATGAGTTTATGGTCTCAGTCTCTAGTTTCAAGTCTTCAATACAACATGATGTTCATTTTTTAAATGATGGTCCATTTAGAGGAAAAAAGACCATAAAGCAGGGGATGAATTAGGGGGCGTGGCTACTGTGTGATTGACAGACTGTACCAGACAATCAGGATAGAGTACAGAGCAGGTCAGCTCCACCCCTCACTCCTCCTCAGCTCCACCTTCTCCTCCAAATATGATTTCTTCTGGTTTCAAAAAACCAAGATGGCCGATGGACAAATTACAAATTGGAGGCTTTAAAACAGCAACTGACAAAGCAATAGGTGATGTGGCTTTTTGGTGTTTGGTACTGCTCCTATAGTACAGATAAAGATAAAGCTTTCTGGCAATGACGTGGAAAAACATATATTTTATCATCTTTAATTTAAACTTGTCTCACCAAAAAACAGTGAGGGCACACATTAAACAGCAGTGTTTATCAGAGATGTGCTTGTAATTTGTAATCTTCAGATACAAAAGCTTTAACAATACTTCAACATACAGGCAAACAATCATAACTTAGCATCCTGAAGTGAAAATATACCAGACTGTATCTGTGCTGAGACCCAGGTCCTGCCCTCATGAACACAACTTATCTCCACAGAAAATGGAGAACAGTCTCTCCAGCATCTCGGCTGATTCGATTACATCCTTCCGTACTCCATCAGCGTAAACTCAATTACTGACGGTAAGGGACAAGCTCTCATAATTACTGGACCCTCGTCCTTGCATGGAATTACCTGACGGTTTAATCTAATCTTCCGCTACGTTCTCCCTGTGTGACTTTTTGCGCATGTTGAATATGCAGCTGTGGATTCGGCAACTTTGATGACTCGAGGGAAGACTTAACAAATGTCTATGTGACAACTGTTACCTCTGGAATAAGGAAGGAGAAAGTAAGATGACCAGAAGGTTAATTAAAATGGGATGATTTACGAATGTATCAGTTCTTATCTGGGTTTGAGGAGAGGTTTGGGCACAAGAAAAGTCTCTGTGACTTGTTATGAAAGAGTGACAGCTTCAAATACATAAAAGTTACAAAAAAGTTAAACTTTATAAGTAGACTGGCATAAAGTTGAAATAATGATGCTGCATAAGGATTTAGAAAAGTTTGCTGCTCTGAATTTTGCGTGGACTTTAATCTGAGAATAAATAACCTCAGTTGGAAACGTCAGCCATATTGTTTCCTTAAAACCTGCAGTGTGGCCTGGTTTCATTGAGGAGGACAGAGAGACAGATGTTTGTCATCTCATTGTTCTAAAATGCACCAAAACGCTTTCTTTCCCTCCGCTGCTGCAGGGAGCAGACAGAAGCAGCTTGCACATGAAGACGTTTGGTGAGACGCCACACTGGAGACGAGCCAGGGGTCTGACACATAGGGTCAACTGATGTGAAAGGAAGCGCGAACACGGACACTTCATTTGGTGCATCCATCCCCAAATATAACTACATAGCTAATACATGGTTCTGTTGCTATGTCATCGAAGCAAATTAAGCACACGCTTTGGTAAATTCTTGCCTTTACGTAAAATGCTACAGTAGCACCGTAAAAAACATATCTATCTTTACTGTTTTTTTTCCCTTTATTTTTTCTTTTAATTCTTTTAGACTATTATCAACCAGCAAGACATAACTAAAAGGTGTGGAATCTGGAACCATTCTGCAGCCAAGAGAAATTTGTATTTGAGTTTAAACAAGCTGCATACACTCAACAAACTGATATATCTGCAAAGATATAGTGAAGAAACGGCCATTACAAGACAAGCCAGTGTGGATTTTTGGCGCCAGAGTTGCCATTTTTTAACTGGATGAGATGTGACCTGATCTGTTTTAGCAGTCTGCGCAGCAGCCAGCAGCTCACGCTCAGTCCAAACAGAGAGGCACTTTAACTCGGGTGTACTAAGTGTACTCAGGACATGCTGCAGGGATTATGGCCCTGGGCTGCCTTAGCATTGCTTCGTAATCTGTGCATGAGAGCTGAAGGAGGTGGTGAGGGAGAGTGAGGGCAGCCCTGCTTAGACTGCTGCCCCTCTAATGTGTCATGTTTGGACAACTTCAAGTTATGCTCCCTACTTAAAATTACACCTACTTAGACTTACGCCCCACACTTGCTGTCTGCCGACAGACCTGCCCCTGTTGGGAAGGTCAAGCGAGTGCTCGTCTCAGTTCTTGTGTAACTCCAGTTGTGCAGAAACACACTCTTATAGTTTTACACTTATGCATTTGTGTCTTGTGCAAATGTTGCATCCATGAACATGTGATACAAGTGTGGAGATGAATTAAATGCCATACTTTACATGCATACTGACTGTGCCATAGCTGATCTAACTGTGCAGTGGGGGCAGTAAAGCAAAGAGCTTAGTCTACTGATTTCTGATTGGTTTTACACACACATCTATTAGTCATCAATTGCTACTATAAGTTCAGTGCAGCTGTGACTGCAGTCCGAAGACATGCAGGTTAATTGGCAAGTTGTCAGCATTAATGTTAGCAGGATTGTTTGTCTGTATCTGTGTGTTGTACTGTGTACTGTACAGTGTTTCTTGCTTTTGTTCTTGACAAAACCTCAAAATTATTATTCAGTTGAAAAGAGACAGGGACGATTTTCTCAATTGACCCATGAAAGTAAATGAAAGCAGTGCTAAAGCCAAAACTGCTTTGGCAGGATACAGAAGTGTCCATCCATGGCCTGTACAAACAGATGTGATTCTGGGACAACGCCTTGGTCTCACATCCTGTACAACCTGGGTCAGGGTAGGACATAACAGTCCATATTCATTTCATGGACCAGTGTCTCTAGACATGCCGATGGCACCTGTCTCCAGCAGGGACATCAGTCCATTCATCAGACTGGGAGATAATTTCATCATTATCAAAGGCATCAGCAAAGATGCTCCATAACAATGATGACCTCTATAACAAGGCTTGGGCATTGTCTAATACAACAATACAATACAAAACCATACCACACTAGACACAGTAAAAATCTGAACCTCACCTTTCCTCTGTTCGCAAGTCTTAGTTCAGTCTTAACTTACAATTCATTGTTTCACATATAAGTCCCTTTAAATTTATGTTTATTGGATTGTAAAGTGACATTGGCAGCACTGCAGTGAAACCAGACCAGAACCAACAGGAGAGCAGATTCTATATGTTGCCAGATCTCGCAAGAGTGTGTTGCTTAGACATAGAAATGTCTTGAAGACAGTTAATATCCTGATACTGATACTGTTTTTTTGTAATTTATCAGTCAGTGTGAAGGATGAGTTCAGAAAAACACACAGTGGATGAAGGACACCCACGTGATTCAGATACAGAAAATGATTGTTTCCCAACTGTCTCTGGTGTCAGAACTATCCTGTGTAGCATTGGTCATCCCAATGAAAAGGTTAGTGTTGGGTGAGTCCTGGATGAAGTGGCAATAATAACCTTCCTCAGACCCAGGAATTGCCTCATTTCATAGTAGTCTACCATTTTACCCAGATGTTACACAAAGCACATGTTCTTAAGACCAGCAAGAACTCACGAGTCTCGAATGGGAGCAGCCTTCATGGAACTGAAACAGGCCACAGTGTTATATAAAGACTGGTTTTGGTCTGGAAGTCTGTGCAACAGCCATCTGCCAACATCCATGAGCCAAATCCAATGTTGTATTGAAGATCCATTTTGTCAGAAAATCAGGCAACTCATCAACATGTGGTAAGGGGTATGAATGTTTTTTTGTGACCTACTTCAAACCCCTGACGCAGAACCTTGGGTCAATACTAAGCCTGTTTCCGGTGGACGGCTCAATGATGCTGTCCTGTAACTTCTGCTGTATCTGATCATTCATTCTTTGTGCTTGGATATGAGGCATAAGGCCAAAGACTGGGCTTTGCATCTTATCTTTATCAGTCACATTTGCAGTAGATTGCACAAGCCACCCTCTGTGGCTTCATCTTCCTTTGCCTTTAAAGCGAATGGTGAGATGTAGTAGGACATGATGGCTGCTCCTTTGAGGAAAGGTCTAACTGCATAGTCATCACCCTGAGCCACTCTAGGCAAAGGGGCATCATCCACGGATATAGTTCTTGAGGGCATATGGATGGATACTGAGGCTCTGATCATGAAATCCATTCCCAGGCTGAAAGGGGGCAGCAGGTTGTGGATTGCAGGGCAACCATATAAACTAGACTGGCTGTTACAGTGTCAACCCTGTAATTGACTGGCAATCTGTTTAGGGTGTACCCCGCCTCCAGCCCAATGTCAGCTGGGATAAGCTCCAGACCCCCCCTTGACCTTCATGGATAAGCAGGAATAGCTAATGGATGGATGAAAGAGATTGTGTATATAGTAGTGGACACCTAATATACCAGTGCCCTGTTATTGATGTACACTAAGATTGACAAAGAATTATTATGCACAAAGGAAATGGAAAAATTACCCACAGCTGCAATAATATAACACGAAGAAAAAATGTATACAACAGAAATGTAACACACTGAGTCCTATTGGGATGTAGCACAGAACCCGGGCACAGTATGACATCATTATGCTGATGCTTGTCTTTCCTGGCTGCCTGTGAGGCCTACAAGTAATTTTACAATTTTAGGTTTTACTGTACAATTCTCAGGCATGGGTGTAGTTGGTTGTAGAACAACGGTTTTACAACTCCCTTATTTTTTCCCTTTGCTTCACTCGAATCCATTTTCTTCACAGTCTCTGTTATTTACTTTTATAGAATTTAATACTTTTTCTGTTTAACTAGTTCAGGAACAACCAATATTGTCATTATTTCATTTCAAGATCACGCAGCTCACTTGGATAAAAGACGTGGTTCATTTTCCTCACAAGCTCCATTCAACCCTTTCTCCCCTTTCCACAGAGAAAAAAACCCAATATCATACAACCTCCCATATCAACATACAATAAGTGAAACAAGGTGCTCACATTAGGTGATGATGAGGATGTATGACTACTGGAGCAAAAAACAACTTTTGCCACTGATATCCCTCTAGAACATTTGTGATAGCTGGGTAGTCCCACAATGAGGAGAGGCTGCGCCAACAATTCAACCCCATGCCTATTTGAAACTCATGGCTGCATCTGTGAGGCAGTGTGACCACCTGCAGACAGATGGGATGCATAAACCTAGATGTATTACACCCCTCAGAGTGTGTGCGTGTGGATGAGTGCATGGGGGTGGTCACGGGGTACCTGTACGGTAGTGTACAGGCCTTATCAGGTGCAGGGGAGCCTTTTTCCATTTTCTGCATGATTAAACTTTGAGTCGACGTCCCTGCATGTTAACATACACAGAAAGCTCCATTAGAGGAATAAAGGCTGGTGACAGACAAGCACATACGGCGAGTCTGGCTTAAGAACAGGCAGAGAAAAATGTGTGGCTGCCACGGCTGCTGAACCCTTAGCCTCTGGCTGAACCTACCAGAGGGGTCAAACAGGAAAGCACACACTCCCTGCTGGAGGCTGCAGCCTGAAAGAGGGGAAAGTCTAAAGAAAACAGCTCCTCTGATTGCTCTGTCCACTGGGACTCAGCCCACTGACAAAAGGACAGCACTGTGATATACAGAGCTACTGATACTGTCTTTTGTAATTTATCAGTCAGTGTGAAGAATGAGTTCAGAAAAACACACGGTGGATGAAAGTATGACATGAACTGACAAACTTTACTCTTTCAATTCATTTTGACAGAAAATGTGAAGACATGAGCTGATTTTCTCATCACGGCGTTGCTATGGTCTAACTTTTTTAGTCATGTGTCACTGATTGTCACGTTTCCAGATGTTGATAAAAGGTAAATTTGTTTTGTTTAATTATTTAAAAAAAAAAAACAATTTAAAGGTCAGTGTTTAATCTGAAGTGTTCACATCCATCAGAAGATGTATCTGTGGTTTTAAGAACCAGAAAACATATCAGTGTAGTTTTCCTCTCTCAGGCTTCTCTCTGGAGAAATTAGAACAGGTCAATGAGCCAATCAGAAGAGAGGATCTGAGTCTCTCTTCTGATTGGCTGGCTTTTCTGAGTGATCTAATAAAAAATATAGTAGATTTCAGGTAAACACTCAGAGAAACCAAATCCTGCAGGTTGTATGGGGGGCTGAACCATGGCTGAGGGCGGTGACTGCTTTGTTGTGACTTCACAAAGGTCCAGAAAACCTGACAGCTGGTTTTAAGGCTCAGTTTCTGAAAACAGGCTGTGAGCATTTCTCTGTGGACTGAGACCTTTGATACTTTCACAGGATTAATATAGAACCTAGACCTGATTCAGAATCAAAGACCACATGGAGGTCTACCTTTAGACTGTATGGGACCTTTAAAATAACATTTTAGGGTACACAGTTTAGGTAAATACATTATGTTAAAGTTAAACCAAAAAGTCAAATATTTAGCAAATTATTTTAGCTAGCATCCTCTAGGGATTAAAGGATATTGAGCCCTATGATACACTCTAAGGTCACAGTGATCCTAAAAATTGCATATTTTTGTGAGTTTGCCTCCCTGATTGTAAGCAAAGTGAATTATTTTAACGGAAAATGATGCTTTCTTTGTGTTTGAGACTGTGTTTTTTACACACTTTGTAAATAGCTGTTAATATGTAAAACCAGGTCTGACTGACGGTCAAGTTCCTCCACCTGCTCTATAAATGTATGTAATAAAATATAAAAGACAAACAGAGTCTAATTCAGCAGCATATTACTGGAGACCTAGCACAAAATCAAAATGGCCCGTTTGCAAAGTGTCTTAAAGATTCTCTGCTGTAAAAAGAATGACTGTAAATAAAGATTATTCACTCGCTCATTAAGATCATGAACGTCTAATGAGGAAGTCCCCTGTCTGTGCTATCAGTGCAGGTCTTCATTTGTTTAATCAACAATTATTGTGCTAATATTACATTGTTTTGAAGCGCAGGCCAGTGGTGGTTAAAGGTACACACAGAGCCAATCACAAACTATTTCATTAGAGTCAGACCTTCATGCAATAAATGAGTCAGCTGGACTTAAATGACCAGTCGTCTGTTTGACACTGATGAAGACCTCTGATCCTCACTGACTGCTTCATCATTCGCTTTCCGTTATTGAGACTGAGTGAATCTATCTGGCACACGTATCCATGGAAACAATGAAAAGAGGCTAGCCCATAGCTTTAATATCTCTTAGCTTATCTAAACTTCTGTCGCCTTAGCATTAATGGAGCCGCAATCAGGAATGTTATTAGGTCTGCAGAGTTAATGACTGCACATGACATCTTTCATACACCACATTTCTATAATCGAATAGAAAATATAGATGATCTACTTCATCCATATTAGGAAAAAAACAGCAATTTATTTATTACCATTTTTCAAGAGAAACATTCCTTGGGGAAATTGTCCAGCGTTAGGTCTCTGCACTCTGGAAATGTTGCTGCTGAATTCATTCATCCAATGATACGTTATTCATTTTCACTATCTTTACATGGAGATGATCTCAAAACCTGGACAAAGACAACCAAAACAACCTCCAGGGCCACAGCTAGCAAGAGAGATTTTCCTTCCTCTGCTTCATCTTTTTCTTTCCCTTTTTTTGTTTATTTAGGTTGACTGAACCTTTGCAACGTTTTTAACTTGAATATGGTCATTAAACTGTATGTGATCTGTTTGCTGCTTCCCTCCAAAAATAGACACCACAATCGGCTTGAAAAACACCCCGACACCTGAAATGGGCAGCGTGAGGCGTGAGGTTACTTCTCGATAATATAGAAATAATCTGAAGAGCTGCAACCAAATAAAACTCCACCCTCATGTCCGGTCCCCCCAGTCTGAAAACCAGTTACATGTCAAGTTACATGGTCCACACAACAGATGGCAAAGAACCTGAAGCAAAGTCTGTCGCAGCACACAGGCGATTCAACATGATGATGCCACATTCGAAATTAGGACAGAGCTGTGTTTCTGCTGCAAATAATGGAAACAAAAGTGTATTTAAAAATTCAATCACAGTCATAAATCGCTGTGATTGAATTAAACCTGACATATTATAACTGCTCACCAGAAACAGGAAGAAAAAGGAACAAAAAAGGAGAAGAAAGAGAAGCATTTCCTGGAGCTCCTCTGGGTGTTTGGTTTGTGTAAAAGAGAAAACTGTGGTGTTCTGGATGTGAAGTGGTGGGCATAGCCTAAGAGGATTAGAGGAATAGGAATAGCACTCGGTAGATCCAGTCCCTCCCCTCCACCTCCTCCTCCTCCTCCTCTCCTTCCTCCACTCAGCTGACGCTCCATCCAGTCTGGAAGTGTTTTTCTTCCAGGTTTTCTCTGCAGGAGAAATGTGCCGAGCACATAGCTCACATACAGCAGGCCCAGTCAGAGGAAATAGTCAAAGTTCACCCAGAGTACACCAAATTAGAAGCAGCTTTGCACAGCTCTCCAGTGCGTTTTATGGGGAGGGACATTTAGAAGAGCTTTAAACGCTCAAGGAAAAGAAAGAAAAACAATAGCAAACAGTCATGTGACTTCATGTCTGGTAAGGAAATGGAAGAGGAGGATGGTAGGAGGAGTGCTGGTTCTGCTTTTCATCAGGGCTTCAAAAGCTATTCTGTTTTATAGAATAAACTGACTAAATGTGACTTTATTTCTACATATCATTAACTGACAAATTATTATTATATGACTGGTGCTTGGGTTTTGAGATTCCCAGGAAGTCATTTGACCAAACCCACCCTTAACCCCTCCCTCTGACCCCCTTCTGTGACCTTGCGACAACCCCAGGGTGAGTGCAGCGCTGAGGTCAAGCCACATGTTGAAGGGAAGCTTTCCCACTCTACCCACCAAACACAACAGGTGCAAGCCACTTCAAAGCTTGCATAAAAACTGACTGAGAGGCTAAGACAGCCATAAAAGCAGATGATAGACGGCTCATAGCTCAGTGAAGGAACGCAGGAAAAGGAATAAGGTTGTTAAAATGGGAGAGGTTTTTTTTTTTAATCCGCAGGAATTCATGGCCTTAAAAGCTCAGAGCAGGTTGGCCAGCAGTTTTTGATGGAACTGGATTCTGATGTGGGCTTCCATAGAAAACAGTAAACTGGGTGCTCTAGGATGGGTGGGGCAAACAAGGGTAAAAATCCAATTCAACTCATAATGTTTCAGCTGAGCCTCTACTCCCACCCAAACCAGCTGGCCACAAAGAAAACAATACACACAGTTACTGAGAAGGAGGTTACAGATTGTCACTCATTAAAGGTCCATACAGTCTAAAGGTCGACCTCCATGTCTTCTTTGATTATAAAGCAGGTCCAGGTTCTATATTAATACTGTGAAAGTATCAAAGGTCTCAGTCCACAGAGAAATGCTCACAGCCTGTTTTCATAAACTGAGCCTTAAAACCAGAGTCAGGACTTGTGGAACTTTGTGATGTCAGTCACCACGCTTAGCCACCCCACCCAAGCCCCTCCCTCGAGGACCCACCATTAACCCTTACAGGATTTAATTTCTCTTAGTCTTTACCTGAAATGTGCTTTGTTTTTATCACTGACACCACAGAGCCAATCAGAACACAGGCTCAGATCCTCTATTGTTGTTACTCGAGCTCCAGAGGGAGGTGTAAAACTACATTCAAATAAAACGTTGTGTAAGTGTAAAATATTAATTAAATGATTTAAAATAGTCTAAGCTAAGTGCAATATCCAAATGAGTTTTCAATTTTTTTTGACAAATATAAAATGTTTCATAACGAACCACAAATGGAGCATAATGTAATATTACAAATACAATAATGCCAAAAATAATCACTGTATAATTCTTTTTTGCATAATATATATAATATCAGCAGAAAATAAATGTGAATTTATAGCTTTATAGATAAAGCAACAGACCTAAATTTTAACATCTACACTACTACAAAATTTGTGATCCATGACCTTTGATCTCAAGACGAGTTATAGAAATGTTTCCATGCTTTTCAGTGCGATAAGGTTGACTTCTGGTAGCATCTGGTGTCAGACGCTGCCGCTGATTAAAAACACTGCTGCCAGCCTCGGCCAAAAAGGTGTATGACATTAGCCGTGTTTCCAATAGAATCGGATTCTATTTCTGGTCTGGTGTGGTCTCCTGATTTGTTACGACCCGTTCAGACCCCTCTGCTGGTGTGGGTCGTGTCTGGTGCTGGAACAAACCCCTGCAGTAAAAACGCAGAAAACTGGACGTCGGCTCTTCTGTCCTTTACATCAAGGCTTAAATTTTTGGTTTAATTATATGACAACACATTAGTTTATGTTCCTCAGTTTACTTGAATATCACTGTTTATCAATGCAAACAACTATAACTCCTGCTGTGAAGGCTGCTGAATAATTCATGACAATACAATGAATATAATAAAACGCTAAAAATGTTATTACTCAATTGTTAAAAAATACTGTACATGAATACTTAAAATGTGTGCTACATTATACTACCTTAAAAACCCTTTATTACACATATTTTTTTTTTTTTACATCGTATAATAGTGATACTTTAATTAAATCAAGTGATATTTATTCACATCTTACAATTCAGTGTCAGTTTCTATTCTTTTATTTATCGTTTTATTCCATTGCAGGTTATTTTTATCTGTTTTTTTTATTTATTTATTTTTAAAGTCTCTTTATATGCATCTTTTTTTCATCGCCTTTTGTTTCTCTTATATATATATATTTTTTTTATGTCTAGTTGTGCGTTGTTGCTGAAAGGTGCTTTACAACTACACTCGCTTTGTGTTCACGCCGAAAAATTTACTGCTTTGTTTTTATGAGGTTGGAGGAGCCTCTGAAACAGCCATCAAATTGTCATGTGGGGGCAAAATTTTCCACTGGAACCACATAAAAAGATATTTTAGGGTTTCTGAAGGCTCCAACTATGATTTGAGAAACTCTGAAATTAATTGCTCTTGAAGATATAAAACATGACAATGTGCTTTTTCTGCAGCTGTGGTCGAGTTGCAGCCTATAGCAGTTTAGGCTGCTCTATATGACATTTTGATTTTTATCAAAAGGCCAGTTTCACTGCTGATACACAGTATCAGTTTAACCCTGGTGGGAGCCTAACACTGCCCTAATCACGACAATTAAACATGCCTGGCATCAGCCAGCTCTGCTTTCATTTCACTTTTGTACACGGCTTTTTATTTCCCCCCGTCCACCTTTCATTTAACATGCCCACTAAATTAGCCTGGTGTTCAAGCTGTGCTAATGGTCTTTCATGTCCACATCAGAGGCGCTTAAGCCTTGAAGACAAAAAGGCCCCAATTATCCCATACCATCCACTGTACAATACATATCATGCTGGAACATCGCACTTTTTAAGTCACAGCAGCAGCAGAGTTTGTAGAGGATCACCTTCATTCTTATTATTGGTCTGATAGTTTTTGGATTTGTTTTGATAAAATGACTTGAAGCTTTTATTGAGAAATTAAATTTTATTTACACAGCGTGGGTATCATACGCCGCGATTCCTCAGCTGCAAAGCCCACTTTATCTGTTTAAAGGAGGTCCTTGATCATTCTTAATTAACATCTAAACTGGAAGAGGAAGTGCATTAATGGTCGGCTCTTTGTCAATGCGGCTAATTAACACCCAGGAGGTTTCCATTATCCTGAATAAATAAATTAATAAACCAACATTGCAATGACCCTGGGAGAGGCTTTCTCAAATCAAAGTCTAATTTAAACAGCGCCTTATTCAAACAGGAAAAGGGCAGGGGTGTCCTGTCTGACAGCGCTAAAGGCCAACGCGCAGCTTTACAGGCTGAAGACGAGTTTGTTGTGAGAAAGAGGGAAATCAACGGTTTCTTCTTCTGTCCCATTTACTGCTTCATGAGTCCTGTCTTAAAGGCCAGTTACGTGTTAAAGGGCACTGATTGTCTAATTGCATGGCAAATCAAACGCACCTCAGCGTGCCATTTCTTTCGTTTAATGGGTTATAGAAAATGAATTTAAGTTGGTGAACCAATGTAAGCTGAACATTATGTTAAAGTGATAGTTCAGTTCAGTTGTCATATTAGCTGCACTGGGTTGGCGCCCTACCAGTTTGGACAAGCAGGCATTAGTACTGTGCAGACGCTGTGGATGAGTTCAGCAGATTAAAATTTTAGCCCCTTAAAATATGCTCATCTTAAAAAAAAAAAATCATTTCAAGAGTTTGCTATATTTTGAATATTGTCACTGATTAATCTTTCCGTCAAACAGCGCTTTCCTTTGGCGCTCCAAAATTTCGTAACCGTAGAGCTTCCGTCCACTTAATGCACAGATATTTGACAAATAAACGGATGGGTGACGGCAAAATAAAGTGGCGAAAACATTCAAAGTGCAGTATAAACAGCTTTTTTTAGGTGGCCATTCTTCAACGTGGCCAAAATAGCTTTTTTTCCAGCTGTCCCCGTCCAAGGCAGCTCAGCATCTGCACCGATGCTCCTGCCTCCTTCTCCAAAGCTGATCTGAATCCACTACAGGCAACACACTGACTATACATAAGTGCCTCACACAAATAACCACAACTACCATTTTAATAGCCACGAGACAACATGGCATTAGTCAACTAATTGAATTCTATGACAAGTGAAATGAGTTAATGAAGGTGAATTTAATCACACAGGCTCTGCACTGTTTTCACTGTGACAATGGCAAAAGGTACAGGGCCTTGAGAAGGTCATGGAGTCATGTATGTTTTTGGCAGCCTCCTACAATTTAAAGGGTACATATGGTGGTGAAGTTATAGGCTGATTTCTGAGTTATATGATGAGTTTCAATCAAATCGTTTCAGTCCATTTTTCCTTCAGTAAATTAGTATAAGATTCACCACTTCTCCAGCAGGATTCTCTTCCTGGTCGTGTGGAGAAAGCAGCATTTTGACCTTTGTGTAAATACAGAGAAGGAAGAAAAGGGGGAAAAATGGCGACCTTCATCTTGGTGTCTGGTTATAATTTTCTAAGGGGGAGTGAGGGTGGAATGGTTGTACTTAGTATTGTTAAATCCTGGCTACAAGCCCCATCACAGAATGGCTGCACCGGCAGTTTTTGTAAAGGAACAAAAGTAACTTTACATTCATTAGTTTTACAAACCACTGAAATGTTCCACATTAGGTAAATATGTGCCATACCTAAATGTTACAGTATCAGTGTTATCAGTGAAAGTTATGATTAATTTAATTTTTATTCAAGTAAACTGTCCCTTTAAGGATTTATTGGAAACTAAATTCATATTGAGACTATTTATATGGGATTAAGGGTATTTATCAGCGATTTTTGTTCTTGACCTTAAAAAAGGCTTTGATGTTATGAACAATGAGAAAGTCACAATTAATAAAAAGATACGAAAATTATGCCTGATAACATAAAGGAACAAAAATGACAATGGCTTCAGTCACTACAATAACCAAACAGTGTGATAAAAGAATTCCATGTAGGGAATTAACAATTATAGATTGTTATAACTGAGAAACCATCTTTTATTGTCTGGATAAAATGAGTGGTGATGAGTGCGCTGAGGAAACTGGCGCTCAGTTTTTATTAAATCTCTGCTCTGCGTGGCAATGTCCTTGAAAGGAGATGCTAATACGGAATCATTGTAAATGTTCAAATGAAAGTAAACGTGTCTTCTGCACTGGCAAAATCCCATTTGTTTTAATCTGATAAATAAACTTTTTTTTTTTTTTTAAATGTTCAGATTTTCTCTTTTTTATACATTTAGTGAACTTTACTAATGGAATAAATGAAACCTTAAGATCACTGCTGTATTTTTAACATTTAAATCTCAGCCAGATAATTGCCTAAAATTCATTCCCAACAATTTAGATTATCTATTAATAGAATGATTCACATTTCAAACAAAAACTGCATTTAATGATTGAAGCTCTCTAAAAGATTTTTGTCACAGTGGAATTTAATATAAATCTGTACTGGGCTGTTGTTTTGAGCCCATTTAAAGGCGCCACATTGCGCTGAGAGAACTTTTTTTTTTTTTTTTTTGCCATTTTAGAAGGAAAACCACCGATGAGAAAATAATCAGCAACCTGATGTCAGTCACTTCTTACAGAGGCATCTTCTTCTGCAGCAGCAGAGCGAGCCGGAGTGAGGGAGCTCACGTTAAAGGTTGGCAGCTGTTAACTTTCTCTGCTTTCCCTCCACTGAGGAGAGCCACTTTTTGACCGAGTGCCCTTGAGCAAACACTTCCTGAGGAATGACAGCTGGGGGCTCCTGGTTATCAGATGAGGATAAATCACAGGGCAGCAGCGGGGTGACAGGGGAAAACAAACACTGACGGGTGGCTCCGGAGCACATGGTCAGGATGAAAATGATGGCAGCTAATGGCACCGAGGCAACAGCTTCAGTCAGGGCTCTTAATGCTCTTTAATTAAAGAATTCAATTCAGTAACATTACAGTTGACCTACAGATTAAACCATATTTCTGCTCCTTTAATAATAATAATACTAAAGATCATTTATCCTCATAGTATGTATAAGGCCCTTTAATACCTGATGTGTTTCAGTCTCTTTCCCCTGCATTGTCAGGTCTAATACTGAAGGGAGTGCAGCTGCCTTCAAGCATCCACTTACTCACCTGGACATAAACTAGTGGCCACCCATCCATCACCCTTAGCCAATTCAAAGCACGAGATCTTGACACGATCCGATGGCTCCCCCGCTAATCTCGTTGACAGGTCGGCGGGGTCATTTATCTGCATCAGTGTCGCGGCTGCTCGGCCGCTCCTCCCGTCAGGCGCGGCCGGGGAGGAGGTGTGGAAACGCCGGCCGCGTTTGCCCTCCGCTGCTCCCTGGGCTCACACAAACACGCAGGGCGGACGGAGCGAGGGCTGGCGTCCCGGGGGCTTTTCTACTGAATCCAACAGCGGGGAACTAACTTTTTCAATTCAGACAAGCTCATAGGTCTCTCGGGGATTTTTGATGGAGCATCGAATATCCCCGAGACCTTTGAGGTGTCGTTAAAACCCTGATTATTCTTATTTTTCTACACCCTTTCATGGGGCCTGCCCCCCCAAGTTTTCCTGTTTGGTTTTTCATAACCTTCCCCAGCCTCGCAATAATAACCAGACCTGCCCTTTTGGGGCAACTTGTTGTGAGTCATGTGGACGGTGGGCTCTGCTCGCACTGACCCACCAGCTTTCAGAGGACCAGGCGAGTCACAGCAGCGGCAGCAGCAACAACAACAACAACAACAACAACAACAACAACAACAGCAGCAGCAGCAGATGAGGAGAAGTTGGGACCTACAGTGTGCGCTCCGGCGGTGCTGCCACTCTCTGTGCGCCAGTCCGCTGATGCAGGCTTTCAGAGCCTTTTCCTGCAGCATGCAGGAGGACGGGCTGGGCGTGTAGAAATCCAACATCTGCCCGGGACTCACGGCCAGCACGTCCATGCAGTCAAACATGTTGACGGCGCGTCGTCCAACTAGTCTTGTGCGCTAAAGACAAAAAATCACCGGCATAAGCGCGCACAACTCCATCAAACTCCGCTATCCCCCCCCCCACCACCACCA
>CM076663.1:20534727-20822640 GCA_038496675.1 Rachycentron canadum | reverse complement strand
CCCCTCCACCTCCCCCTCTTCCTCTCCTCCTTCTTTTTCCCGGAGCGGTAGATTTCGCTCCTCTTCTTCTCATTCGCCCGGCACCGGAATCATGAAACGACTGTGTCCGACTGCTTCCTCTAAAGACCCGTGCGCCATTCTCCCGCACCTTGCCCGCTGCTGCGCGCCGGCCGCGGACGGCTACACCGGACTCTGCCGCGACGGCAGCAACATCCCGACGCGCTGACAGCGGGTCGCCCCGTCTCGGTTAGCGGCGCGAAGCCCGCCCGGAACCGGACCACGCCGTCTCTTCCGATATCAGAAGTAGCGCGTTCCCCTCTCCGACGACGAGTGGGGCTCCGCGTGCCCCCGCGCAGCTCGTTCCCAACTAGTTTCGCCACAGAGAATGAAAGATTGAGGAGCCTAATATATGCGAGTGAACTTTGGATGAACCCATCCGAGGCTGCTGACCTTCAAGTGACCCAGGCAGGCTGACATCACTGCAGCTCCCCAGCGCGGAACAAGGCGGAGAGACGAAGCGGGGGGGGGGGGGGGGGGGAGAAAGACTTTTATTTATTTATTTATTGTATCTTTGGAATAAAAATATGAGACGATCGTCAAAATTCAAAAGACTTTTCTTTGATTTTTCCTTGGAGGAGCAGGTTATCATGGCAGCTCTGTCTCCCATATGTTGCTTTTTCTGCACAATCACAGGAATCTTTGCCCTGAGAGACGAATGGCCACAAACAACTCCCACAGCACTGCTTCATGTAGTTATCAAATATTTACTTTGGTAAACAAAGGAAAGCCTGCATATATATATATATATATATATATATATATATATATATATATATAAATGTCTTCATTATGCTCATCTTGACAAACTGGGTTGTCATGATCTGGTCAGTGTCATCAATCATGAAGCAAAAGTAGAATCGTTTGAAATCTCTGAATGTAATGGGAACTTTATCTTGACACTTACTGAGCTTCACGTTTTGCTCTCCATTAAAATAATATTCATTCTTGGAAAAAAAAAAAAGGAGAAGATCCAAGAGTCACAGGAGTTTGCACTTACACAAATGACACCTGTTCCATGAGTGACTTTAAACACACTAACAGTAACATAGGTGAGGCTCAATCCAAAATGTGTCACAGTTTATTCATATTGTTAATTAATTAATTAACAATATTTATTTAATTAATATCATAGATCAAGAGACAATGTAAAAAAAAAAGAGAGAAAAGCACATCGCTGTGGGGTTTCACTGCTGTAAGTGTGATGTTTTGACACCTATTGATCTTAATGAGCCTATAGTTTACACTTTATCTGTGTTTTATTTGAAGTTTTGATAAGTAAATAGGGCTCTTGTCAAAACCAGAGCCTCTCTTCTGATTGGCTGTTTTCTGAGTGATGAAACAGAAATTTAGCAGATTTCAGGAAAACACTCAGAGAAACCAAATCCTGTAAGGCTGGATGGTGGGTGCAGGTGGGCGGGGCTTGACTACTTTGTTGTGACATCACAAAGTCCCAGAACTCCTGACGGCTGGTTTTAAGGCTCAGTTTCTGAAAACAGGCTGTGAGCATTTCTCTGTGGACTGAGATCTTTGATACTTTCACTGTATTAACATAGAACCTGGACCTGATTTAGAATCAGAGAAGACATGGAGGTCGACCTTTAGACTGTGTGGACCTTTAATGTATTGACTGACTTGCATGAAGTCAGAGTGAGTTACTGAGTGTACTTTAGCTACACATGTTGTCATATTTTAAAGTCAATCATAGTTCAATTGTTTGTGTTCAGAATGACTACCAAGGACATGTGTGATAAATATAGTTAGTTTGAAAGATTTATAATATCTTGCATATAAAAGCTTTTATAAACGTGAGCCATTGTGACAGATTTAAGTACCCAACAGTCTATAAGCAGCTTAAATATGCTGCTTACACAGTGATGTGACACTAATAATAATAATCCAACAACCTAATATAACATTCCTAAAGGGACTGTACTGCTGTGACTTTATGAACATTTCACTGCCACTGCTTTGACGGTGAGGCTCAACATACTGTATTTTTACATTCAGTTGTAACAACTGAAGGAGAAAATGTATTTATCCAGCTTCCACCGCAGATGTTGCAGAAGAAATGAGATGTTGCGAAATTTCCTGACTGAGAGTGATGTTGGTGCTACACACTGATGTGCAACAGCATGAGTTGCTAATGACTCATTATTTAGGACTGCAAACCCAACGAACCGAGAGTCAGCTGAATCATAAACTCACACAATGCCTCTGCAATCTCATCATTTGCTCTTTTTAGTAGTAGCTGATGCAGTACAACATAACTCAAACTATGATGATTTACAAGCAGCTTTGCTCATTTAATATGTGTAATAGAATAATGACATTAACTCTCAATGTCACATATCCTGTGCTGATTGTCCTTATTATATCATGTCATGATTATACTAATCATGCACTCATATATAATGATGTATGAGGAAAAGCACAGGTTAAATTTCATAATTAATTTTATTTATTTATTCTTTATCAATTGTATTTGAAGATACTTGTTCCAGTTAAACTATAAGTTCATAAAATAGAACCAAACTTGGAAAAGAAAAATCCAGATAACCTCCTTCACCATGTGACCTGTCTAACGCTACATTATGGGGCTATTACTCCACTAACTTCAGCCCTTTGACTTCACTGACCCAGGAGCAACACATGATAGTAATAACAATAATTTAAAAATAAAAACAAAATGGGGCAAATACTTTTCCAAAAACATATATGAACATTTTTTCCCAATCTGCATCCTCATCACAATCCCCTGTGGTCTAAACCAGCGAAAATGTTTTTCCTGCTCTTCTTCCCAGAGAACAAAGTTTGTTGGTAACCATTTCTGCACACTAACAGGGGAACATTTGACCAAAACAATTTTCAAAACATTTCAAAAAAACCTTTCAAATTACTTTGTGAAGAATGTTCCAAGTCTCTCTGCACAGTATGTCCCAAACATATTTCCTAGCTAATTTATTACTTTTACTATTTCCTGTTTCAGCCCTATTTCCAGTTAATTTATTGGCTTTTCTTCAGTGAAGTATTTTGTTGTAATATTTCCATTATTTTATAAAAAATGCATTTGACTGTGATGCATGGAGGATTATACACTGTGGACATCAAAGTTTATCAGTGTATCAGCACAGGACTGATTGATAAAAGAGCAACAAGAAGTTCAATTAGTTTTTTTTAGCCTTTCTTTTATCATTTGTGATGTACGACGTACTGAGCATCAAAGCTGGAAGACTTAAGAGAGACATAAAAAGGACTTACCTGTATGTGTTTTAACTACCAGGTACCTATTTTAACATTACAGGTCGCAGTGTGACCTACACACCTACATTAATGTTGTGGTGAACATTTTTTAAGGACTTTGTTTGTTTGATATTCAGTATAGGCTATAATAGTAAATTGTATCCTGTGATTCAGCTGGCTGCTGTTATTTGGTCTTTAAAATACATGTGGTAGCTCTTGTCAGAGTTATTTTAAGTTATTTCTGGGCATTTTACGCCTTCATTCAATAGTGTAGTAGTAGAGAGCGACAGGAAATGGAGACACATGCATTTAACAGTCACACTATCTGGGGTTCAAAGAGCTGACGTGGTATGCACCTTAACCATTCGGCTATCGGGTCGCCTCCTAATCAGAGTTTTATGGTGATGTTACTTTAGCGCTAAAAGCTTGGCTCCATCTCTCTCTCTCTCTCGCTCTCTCTTGTTGCGTAAGTCACTCAATGAGAGGACATTTGAGCGTGCATGGGAAACTTAAAGGTAGCCTACAAGCAGACTTTGAAATATAATCCTGACGGCACCACTTGGTAACCGGGAAGAATTCAACTGCATGTTGTGGCCATAAGCATCACCAGATTATACACAACGGGATAGCCTTTTGTTTTGCCGCAGTTCGATCAAATTACAGGAACTTCATTCAGTGTGAAAGAGTGAGGTATTAACATGCTTTTTATCAAAGCCATGAGTGGTGATAGATTTATACAAACAACAGTCGTCCAAGCAGATAGTAGTCTGTTTGTGACGCTATTTTAAAAGCACAAAAAATAAAATAAAACTCATAATTTGACTTAGAACAAAGATTGATTTAGAAAAAACATTCTTTCAGCCCAGTGTTTGGTAGCTAAAGCTAACAATTTCTTTGAATCAGCAAATTCAATGCAACCCTGTTTTAAATGCTGGCTAGACGTCATACTTTCTAATTTTTGGCAATAACTAAACTAGGGTAAAATTGTCTTGTGATCAACATGTTCACCATATATTATGGTATGCCCCTGTGTCCTTTTAAAGGGGGCATGCATATGCCAGATAGAAAGTGAACTGGGAATATGTCCCTGGTCAGCACACTGTCCGAACTAAGCATTTGTTGGCCCAATTGTCAGTGCAGTCAGGCCCTGCATACAGAAACAGCTTCAAATCAGCTTTAAAATCTACATCTACATTCTACAAGCCCCACTCTTTTATTTTAAAGTATGAGGGAAAAGTGTAAGTTTAGAGTCTTACAAGCAGCATATTTACTGTAATACAGTAGCCAGAGATGTGATAGTGTTTGATGGCGTAAAGGAGGAGGTTTGAGAGGGCCCGAGCGCTGCACACAACATTGATCCCCACGGAGCTCATGAATATTGCAAAGAGCCTACAGCATAGCTGAAACAGAAACCCCTGAAACCTACTCTCTCTCTACACACACACACATACATATACACACCAGCTGACCCCCTGCAGTTCAGCCAGTGTAACTGTAACCCTTGGATACACACACACACACATATACACAACCCCGGTTAGCACAGGTAATGAATATACCTGAAAATCCACCTGTAATTAGAAGGTGATAATGAACCCATCCATCAAGATAAGCCACTTTTTGGCATCCGTGTTCAGCAGCTCATGGCTGCCGCTGCCAAAACTCACCAGGCTATGACAATACACAGCGTAGCTGATCATTTAATAAGGCCGGGTAAAGCCTGACAGCTTCAGGAATGACACACATGCAGCGGCTGCTATTTTCAGTTTCAACACAACCAGTAGGTGGATAACTTACCTACTGAATCTGCAGCTTCAGGTGCACATTCAAGTCCCCTTCCCTGTGCACAAGAAACTCCACTTTCATAGCATATTTATGAGCAGAGCTGAGTTTGGTGCTCACAATTCATCAGTGGGTTCAAACCCCATAACAGCTATATTTAGTTACAATTGCACTTAGCCTATTGGTAATTTAATTGAAGCTGCATGGCAGAAGCAAATATATTTTCCACTCAGGTTAGGTATCATGCCAAGGCGTGCATCGGAATTATGCCATTGTGTCGCAACATGATACACAGAGTGACACTGAAGATTAGGATTAATTTCGGTATGCATCACTGGCATAAATTCTTCATATTTCAACAATAAGGGAGCATTTATGGATTTATATACCACCCTATTTATTTATCTTATTAAAAATGAAAATACACAAAAACATAAGCTTTAAAATGTTCATGTTGTATTTATGTGGAACATATGCAGAGGTGTGAGGATCAGCAGCTTATTCCTCTCAGGTTGTATTTAAAGCACTATTGTCCCCAGAGTACAGTTAAAACGCAATCATCCATCAGGGGATCATTTCAAGAAGGTTTTTATTATACTAACAAAAAAATGGCCTCATTAAAAAAAAAAATCATTTCTCACATTGAATATGGACATATTTATTCACATAGGTCCCAAATGTGTTTTCTTGAATGTTTTATTTGAAGTGTTGATCTCCATAAGATTTGTTGGTGACTGAAATATCATTTGGATTAATTTTTTCAAATGAATGGGTCTTAGAAACAACTCACAGACATGTGAAGTATGAAAGGGGTCAGAAGCAACAAAGACAGGGAAACACTAGTCTGATGACATACAGTGAATTTTAACATCTACCTTTAGACCGTATGGACCTTTAACATCTACCTTTAGACTGTATGGACCTTTAACATCTACCTTTAGACTGTATGGACCTTTAACATCTACCTTTAGACTGTATGGGACCTCTAAATAAAAGCATTGACGTGAACGTTAATTCATAGTTATTAGCTGTTATAAATTTTCACATATATAAAATTAGTGTCCGCAAGATTTGGAAAACCTTTTTAACATGATGTGTTAAGATGAAAAAGGAGGTTCTGAACAATCCACCATTGTTAAACAGGTACATTAGCTTTAAGAAATATGGGAGACTCTAATTGCTGCATCTCACTTTATATCATATGAGACCTTTAACCTCCAAATCTATCATGAAAAATAGACAAGAAAGAAAAAGCCTTTTATAAAATGCAGTTTTATTTTTGGTCTAACCTCGGAGGACAATCTGATCAAAACTGAAAGCCATCATAAGGCATCACTTCAACAAAAGGAAACAAAGTTTCTGCACATGTTGTGTTGTTTTAAAATGTTGCCTCTGCAGAAAGTGGGAAAAAGTCAAATTTCCCATCAGGAAAAGATAATGTGAAGGATACAGAAAAGCAGGAAGTGGTCTGACATGAAGTTACTGTGCAAACTGAAATGTGGAGGTCAGGTAGAGTGTGTGTGGTTACACACTGCTTCATACTGGTGCATTCATTCAGAGCAGCAAACAAGTACCTGGTTGAAAGTCACAACCTCTGACAGGTCGCTCTGTTGATGCTCAAACACATGAAGTGACACAGCCTTGTTCATGCTTTGTGTTTACATCGTATGACTGTGAGTGTAAGGAGACCGCGCTGTAAAAATCTTTCCACCGACTGGAAGTGTCTGTTTGGTTTAGTCACTATCTCATTAGAAAATAGGAAGCTCCCTGTGACCCTAATGGGAGATCTCTGTATCTCCTTCCTTCTCACTCAGTAAACCACTTTGATTAATAATAACATTTCAACAACAATATTAAAAAAAACAGAAAAACACACAACTGTTCATATAGACGTCACGAAAATGAAAGTTTTGCCCATGTTGTGACTGCGTTCAAACAAAGAAACAAGGAATAAACACAGGGTTCAGTCTGACTGTCGTCCTCCTCTCTGTTTAATCGCAGCGCTGCACCTACACACAAGCAGAGGAGTGTGCGTGTGTGTGTGTGTGTGTGTGTGTGTGTGTGTGTGTGTGTGTGTGTCGGTGCAAGTATTGATTATGTGCTTGTGTGTTTAAGTCTCTGTCTTCCCCTTTGTCTTGGTCCAGTCGCCTGTTTTGGTTCATGTGTTCTCACGTTCTTTTCCAGTCAGGTTCCTCTTCACAGTGCTCCTGTGTTTTTGCATTTACTGTTTTTTGTTTTGGTTGGTTGGTCGTTTTTTTTTTTTTTTAATTACCTTTTGTTATTAATTCACTTTTTTGTCCGCATTTTTATCCTGTTTTTACTGAAAAAAAAAAAAAAACAGAAACACACAATATAAACAACAAAAATAAATCCAGCTCTGATGAACCACGAGTCTCACATTAAATCACTTTCTAATATATTTTATAAATAATAAATAATATATATTCAAAAGAGTATATTTAAAAACCTTTAAACATTAACGTTAACATAAATGAACATAATAAGTGGAAGTTATTTAAGGTCTGTTTGTATTTTGTATGTTGATATATGTGTTAATCATGAATTGATGGTAAATTGCTACACACAACATCTCAAATATCACAAGTATTGGTTGCACAGTAGGACTGTGTGTAAAGTGACTGAAGGGATCAGGCAGCTTTTTGATCAGCAAATCTCTAAACAAAAACCAAGCCTCATGCATGAATATATTAATTTCGTTGCTGTGCGGGAGATGTGATTTAATAAACCATCTCTACCCCTCAGCTCCAGTGCTAGAAATTGAACTGTGCTAAGTTAAAGTTATAAGCACAAGCCTCCCATGGTCATGACAGCGCATTTCAAGTCAAGTGCACATTATTGTCTGCGGTGTACAAGACAATAGCTAATAACCATTGACTGTGCTTGCTGATTGTGATTGGTTAAAGATGTGTACCGCTGGCCAGAGGTATGGAAAAGAGACTCATTACAAACTAGAAGGCAATAAAGTGAGCTCATTTACTCCTAACAGCCTAACTACCTTCAGCAATGGGTCCCCTGCTGGAAATCTGGGTCGATGGAGAAGCAGTAATTACACTTCCGTCTAAGTGTCTTAATGTGACTGCCTCCATTGTTTACTTCTCTGTCTCCTACAAAACATTGGCTGATGGATCATTTTCATTTCCAATCAAATCTGTGAGTGCATGTGTGTATCTGTGTGTTGCCACGTGTGTGCATGTGTGGGATTATTTCTTCTCCATATTGTAAGATGAGATCATCAGTCTAACACAATTTGTTTGCTCTTTCTGGCAAAAGCTTTTTTCAAAAATTCATTAGTGAGGTAATTTTTTCTTTTGGTTTATTTATTTTTTTTTATATCTCTTTAGCTAAGAACTCATAACCTTTTACTCATTACACTCTTCAGAACAATCACCTGTCAATCTGCAGGCTCTGGCTGTGTGGTGTGTGCGTGATGGCTATGAAACTTCTTGTTTTTCATTTTTGCATCAGCTGACGGGCTGAATGTGTTTAAGGGTACATTTACACTAATATATTTGGTGACTTACCTTTGCCCCCTTTACACCTGGCCTCTATACTACACACTAAATGCTGCTGGCCTGGATGGGAGAAATTGACACTTTTCGAAAAAATGACACAGACATCCAATTTTAGTTACCGATTGTACTAACGCTAACTCTAGCTCTCTGTACTTTATTTTTTAACCCTAATTTTAATAACTTTCTGTATTAACATACCCATGTCTACATGAACACAGCATACATGTTTCATTGTTTACAACTTGAAAGACTGGTAGGCTTGTATATAGGTGTATATATTTATTGTTTTCTCTCTTCTGGATGTACATTATAGTCATGTATTTTTATTAATTTATCTTAGCTCAGCTTTGTTGTCCTTGTTTTTGTTGCATGTCAATGTCCATGTCCAGGGAGATGTGTAGCTTCCTGAACATTGTTTCTGATACTGTGTGTTACGTGTGAATACATTGTGTGAGACACCAGAGTCAAATTCATTGTATACACAAGCTACATACTTGGACAATAAAGCTGATACATATGAGGGAATGGAGAAAACTGGAGAGTCCAGCAAGAAGTAAAAATCATGTTAGTGCACCATCGGCCATTATCCAGGTCTGGGTTGCAGTGGCTAAGAAAGGTAGCCCAGATGATGGTTTTCCCAACCTCCATCACTTCCTAGAGGATCCCAAGCCAGATGGACTGTGTAATTGCACCAGTCTGGATTTCCCCCCCTTAGATGGGCATGCCCAAAATCCCCTATAGGGAGGCATCTTTATCAGATTCTTGAAACACCTCATCTGGCACAAAATCAACAAAATGGAGCAACACTTCTACTTCTGATTCCTACTGGATTTAAGAATTTTACCAAGACAGCTGGCCCAATACTTGCAATTACTGCTGACCCCCTGCAATCTGCCTTTCAAATATTACATTGACTCCTACCCTCACTCATGAACTACAGACCAAGATATTTGAATGCTTGTGGCAGCAGTTTGCTCCCATATTTGAAGCAACAGTGACCATGTTAAGCCATAGACTGTGCCAACTCTCACCATCCACTTGTATATAAACCTGCTTTACTGGAGTGGGAACTGCTGCAAAATATTACCTGTGCAAATGCACCATCCTGTAAGTTGCTGTGAACTTGTAGTGGCTGCGTTACCAAAACTACCTGCGTAGCCTATTCGCAGTTCCTTGCCCCTTTCTGGAGCGATTAGGCCCTCAAGCCTGTGTTAATCAAGAAAATTAAGCAAAATCATTTTAGCTAAGGAATGGGTGTGAGTAGCGCAATTATCGGGAATGACCATGTAGAAACACTTCTCCTTCGTGTAGTAAGAAAGGAGCCAGTTGAGGTTCAGGCCTCTTAGTCTGATTGAGGATTGCTCCCCGTGGAGAAGATAGAAGGAAGATGGAAGGACTACAAATCCCATCAGAGGGAAAGGACATCTGGGCTACTTTGATAAGTCACCCAGAACCTGATAAGCAGCAAAGACTATAGATGGGACATAACAAAACCCAGTGCAGGAACATTTAAATTATGCTTTCAAGATTCATTGTGTGCAAAACCTTGTTAAAGTTCCAGAATTGTCATTTTATTTGAGTCTCATGTGAAGTTGTGCACTTTGCTGCTTCTGACTTGACTCAAAATCACTCATTACCTTTTTTTAACAAGCTTTCGAATGCATCTCATGCACTTCGACTACCATGTATACCTACATTCATACACTGATGGAACAACAATCAGAGGCAATTTAGGGTTCAGTATCCTGCCCAAATACACTTTGACATGCAGACTGGAGAAGTCGGGGATCAAACCACAGACCTGCTAATTAGTGGACCTGCTTTACCCCCAGAGCTGCCCCTGTGAGATCTTCATCTTCATCTTCTTGTTTGATTATCTAGGTTCTGTATTAATACAGTGAAAGTATCAAAGGTCTCAGTCCACAGAGAAATGCTCACAGCCTGTATTCAGAAACTGAGCCTTAAAACCAGCTGTCAGGACTTCTGGGACTTTGTGATGTCACAACAAAGCAGTCACTGCCCTCAGGCCACCTGGGTCCACCATCCAAACTTGCAGGATTTGGATGGTGATTGTTTTTGAGTGTTGAACTTTAAATCTAAGAAAAAGCAAAGCAAAGATCACACCACACTGGTTATTTGACAGCAGAAACAGCTCAGCCCAGGCCATGATAAACTGTTTTTGAGGCAGAAGCCTGATGTTTGCAGTGAGGGGACCTGCCCATCAGTCGGTTGGGCTTCTTTGTGGCTTCTCATAGTGAGCCACAGCATGTCTGATCAGAGAGGCACTTGCCGATCACCCCACCTCACCCCCCAAGCCCGTGATTTCACAAGGATTAGCGCACAAAGTCACCTAATCTCTCCCTCCGCTCTCTTTCTATTGATAGCCATCAACATGAGCGCACACATGCTGACGCTCCCACACTCGCACACACACAATAAAATGATAAAATGCACTACTACTAAAATTAAATGATTGTACAGAAAACAAACAGAGTACTTGATAATGCAACAGCACAGATACAAATGATTTTAAACTGCAGTACAGCACAGGTGTCATTGATTGATTTCCGCTTCACGCCCTGACATTATTCATGCTCACTCACTTTTAACACTTGTGCTACCCCTACTATGGCACGTCACATGACTGCCATAGAAAAGGCCTTATGTATGCAAGTCTCCTGGCTGTAACTGTCTGCAAGTAAGATACACCAAACATTTTTTTAATTTGATGTGTTCATTTTCTGTTGATTGTATTAATGCTCATTTTTTTTGATTGATTTGGTTTTTTAAATTTTATTTGTAGGTTCCTTGAAGTTGACAATTTTTTTCAATTTTTCTGGTTGATATCCATAAGAAGATTCATTTGAAGAACAAACACCATCTCAGTGTAGTTTTATCTCCTCTCTCGGGCTAATATCTGGGGCTCTAGTAACAACAGGTCAGTCAGCCATTGAGAAGAGAGACCTCTCATTGGCTGACTGACCTGTTTAGGGAGTCAATGAACAAAAATCAGTCCCAGAGAAACTAAATTCTGCAGGGCTGGATGGTGGATCCCGGTGGGTGGGGCTTGGCTGAAGGTGGTGACTGCTTTGTTGTGACATCACAAAGTTCCAGAAGTCCTAACGGCTGGTTTTAAGGCTCAGTTTCTGATACAGGCTGTGGACATTTCTCTGTGGACTGGGACCTTTGATACTCTCACTGTATTAACATAGAACCTGGACCTGATTTATAATCAAAGACCACATGGACATCTACCTTTATACTATATGGGACCTTTAAATAAAAGAGAAAATATTAATGTGTTATAAACACATACATAAAATTAAGTTTTTTTTTACCATAGCAACTAGGACAACTTTTTTTGTATGTTTTTTTTTTACAATGACTTGTTAAGTGGAAAAAAGATTTTTTGAGCAATCCACCATTGTGAAACAGTTATCTGTAAGAAATATATATGGGAGAGTCTTAATTGCTAAATCTATTGACAGAAACCTTGTTCATTTTTTAAAATCCCCCAAAACAGTAAATAACTTCTGCCCCCAATAAGTGTTGGGAAAACTGCAGGCTGGTACCAAATGGCAGAACACAGACGCCTAATTCAATCAGAAAGCCCTAGGGCGGCCGAGCATGGCTAACTACATCATAGTTAAGCATCTTGATTTTGTCAGAATTATAGAAAATGACAAGTGAACTTGGCATGAACCACAGAGTCAGGGTGGAATCCTCGTATTGGCATTTCATAATCTAAGCAGGGCGGTGCCAGAAAATCAATACTTCAGCCTTCTTTTCTGCTGTTTTCTCCCCCTGAGTCTGAGGAAGACATCACGGTACAGTAACACAACAACACACGCAGACACTGTACACCCACGAGGCACACACAAATACAGTGCTGGAGAGACTTCTCAATCTTTGAATGCGTGATCACTGAAGGCTACATGAAATGTGATTTGATCTGTTCATACACTACATTAATCTCTACTATGTTAACCTACACATTAGAATCACAGACACAGCAACAGACTGACCCAGCGAGGTGGAATACAGCTGGGAGGGTCTGGCAAATGAAGCATGAAACCAGTGTTATAACTGACTGACATAATCAGTCACAACACTGGATTCAAGGCTCTGAGACAATCTGAGACAATCACAATGAACTAGGGTTGGGCAACGTGGCCAATAAATACTATTGTGATAGTTATCTGCAATATTGTGATACACAGAGACATTTGCTGAATATATGGGCCCTTATCTTTTTCAAAAAAGATAAGAAAATGGTTTGGAGAAAAAAAACCATTACAATATATTGTTTTGTTATTTAAGTAGAAACTCGAGCAGCAACAGCATCAAACAGTCAGAAGAAAAAGACAGGATGTATTTGAACAGGCTGATCCTTTACAGCTCAAACACAGTGGCATCAGCTTCCATTCATGGTTCTAGTGTCTGAGTGTCAGCGCGGAGGCTCGTCCCTCCATTTCCTGATCATTTGGGCTGAATTCATTGATCGGGCCTCTGACTGTTGACCAATGAGCCGACAGACGGTTTGTTCTTCAGCTCCTGCTGGAGTGGAGAGGGAGAGGAGAGAGACCACGGCCACGGAGGCTGTTCGTATGAACCAGGGGGATTATTTACTCTCTCATCCATTTTCTTCAATTGTCTTTGGAGGAAAAATAGAAAGTGAAGAGACTGAGGACAAATCATCCAAACAACGTTCATGATAAAGACAGACCACAAAAAAGTTTTTAGTAACTTGGCTGCAGCTAAAGGACTGACTAACAGCAAGTGTGGCTCAGAATTCACTTCTGTTTCCCATGCTGCTTTTTGGAGGAGACACGGCTCTGAGGGGTTGAAGTCAGGAAACTGAGTGAAGCACAAGTCGCATCGGAAATTACATAAAGCTTTCCATGTTGGGTAAAGTTGATGTTTAGTTGTAGCTGTTGCTGCTATAACATGGTGTCTCTGATGTGATGCTTTTGCTAGTCGAGTGTGCACTATTAATGAGTGCATTTACAATTGTTGGCCACCCACCCAATATCACCTCTGAAGCACATGATAAAGGTATAATGCATTAAAACTTTCTTGTTTATGGTTGATTCATTCCTAATTTCTCTTAGAACAATTTTAAATTGATATGCAAATGGGGAGTTAATTTTGACCCTCATCAAGCAACAAAAAGCATTAAATAAGTTTTGAACTCAAACCCAGTGCCGTTTTTTTTTCCTGAACCAATTTGTCCGCCTCCATCTTCAATTACCTTTGTACAAACTTGCGTTGGTATTTCTTTGGTACTTCAGTTCTTTCGTTCTCTCCAATTCCCTCGGCTCCAGATGTAAAAACACACACGCCTCACCTACGTCCTACAGGCGCACCCAGGAGAGCTTGCTGCACGGGTGGGTGAGTGTGATTACTGAGAGGAGAGAGAGTTCATGGCGTAGTCATTTGCTACATCCCACGTGGAACAAACTGCGATACATTGAGCATATTTATTATGTTTCCTGGTGAAGTATGAGAGCTCACAAAGAATCAGGCCTACAGAAAATTAATTGTATTGTCTATATACAGCACTATGTTGTTGTTTTAATAAAAGTTAAAGGTGCCATGTTCTACACTTTCCTGGTATGTCATCATTTTAGTTTCGATATCCATATGAAGACTATCTCAGCGTAGTTTTATATGTCGTTGTCTCTGGAGCTCCAGCAGCAACAGGTCAATGTACCTACATTTAGCTCCCTCTAACTCAAACAGCTGAATACAGTTCTCAGTAATATGTGAGTTCAACAGTTTATGAACTGTCTTTCCAAAGAAAAGGACTGTGAGACTGATTGATTTGTTGATGAGCCTGTCCACAGTAGCACACAATTCAGCTTCTGTGTGGAGCTACTGGCTCTCTCTTAACTTGGAGTGGGCTGATCTGAATCTACTGCAGGTAACACGCTGACTAAAGATAAGTACCTCACACAATCCCACCTCAAATAAGCCGAACTATCACTTAACCAACTTCAATGCTTCCTTTAAGCCTTTAGCTTTAGCTCTGGGGTTCTTTATACCTCGTTGAGCATCTGTGTTTTGCCTTTGGAGTTATCTTAGCTGGATACCCACTGCTAGAGAAAGTAGTCACATAGGCAAATTGTCTCCATTTATAGACAATTTGTCTGTGTAGTGATCAATATCTGGACCCTGTAAACCTTTCCAGCTCTTAAAATCACCTCGTCTGATTAGAAGTCTTCTAAGAGCTATTTTCTGGGCAGCATGTTTCACATGAGCAGATGCTTCTCGTGAAAAGCAAATAGATGCAACAGATGATTATCCAACCAGTGGAGTAAACATTTCTTACACAACAAAGGGATATTAGATGAAAACAAAAAAAAACTTGGCTTGATTGAAATCTCACTTCACCTCACATCAGTGATGACTCCAACAAAGAGTTCAGATCTCCAGTTTGTATCTCCAGATAGGTTAATATAAATTCTTAATTTAAATGTGCTCACACACTATAAACACAACTTAGTCCACTTTCTTTCTTTTATGTCTGAAACTACATGGTTTTTTTGTTTGTGAGTGCTGTTGAAACACTTCTGAGTGTTACTGTCTTGCTGATGTGCTGTTATTTTTATTGTGCAACTTCCGGTGGTGAATAACGGCCAGAAGTGTTTTGGCAGAACGTTATGATGTCACAGAGAACTTGACCTTTGACCAGCTGGGTATAGAATGTTATAACTTGTGCTATTGACCATAACACAAATGTCAAATAGGGAAAAGGTCACACAGACCTTTGACCTTTGACCAACAAAATCTAATCAGTTCATCTTTGAGTCTAATTGAAGGTTTCTACCAAATCTGAAGAAATTCCCTCAAGGTTACCAAGATGTTGTGCTCATGAGAATGAGATGAATCAACCGATAAATTATAATTACTCCAGCTGGTTGTCTCGAGCAGGGGCCAAGGTCCCTAAACTGATTTTATTTATTATTAGACAGGTTAGGGTATTAGACAAGATTTTTGCTTTTAGCTGTTTTTTTTTTTTTTTTTAACAGAAAGTAAAAACTCATGACCAAAATACATTCTGTATTATTATACTTAATGGAAGTGTGTAGTGAAAATAAAGGAATCCACCTTTTGCTGGGGACACCCAGAAATCTCCCCAAGGACCCCTGGTGGTCCCAGGACCCCACTCTGTGAACCACTGGCCTACAGTATACTGTTTCCTGGCAGTTAGATGTCCTGTGCAGAGAACTTATGCAGTGTGCAAATATATATGGTTCAAACTTTGTTTAGTGTGAACATGCTCTGTGTAGTTCATGCCTTCACATTAGATATTTTTTTGTTCTTCCAGGGGAAATGTTGGCCTGATGGTGAGGGCACAGGAAAATTGTTTGCCAGACAAACTAACATCAGCATCTTTATCAGCATAGGACTGGATTTCATTTCTTCTCTAACAACCTTCTTTACACAGTTTTACATCTGTCTGAAACATATTACTGTGCTTTATTCTTAAGGTTTCGAACCATAAAGATTTATGGCTGTAAAGATGGTTTTACAATGAAAACAGGCTCAGGTTTATCTTCCTCTGTATATGCAGTAGTTTCCCCAGCCTGATGTGAACAGAGGGCTGTGGGGAGAAAGCGAAACAGAGATTGAAAAAAAGTAGGCAAACAGAAAAACTCAGAGAGACTCCTTTCAGAGCAAACAAACTTACTTTTCATCAGGTGCTATTACACGTCCAATTCACATTTATTGGATTGAGTCCATGCAACATAACCAAGGTGCTGACAGGGGCTGATTACTCCAATAAGTCTTGCGGCCCTACAGGAGGGGTCACCCAGAGGACAGGTATGCAGAGGGCCTTATGTAGGGCCAACAGTGACCCAGACTTGAGCTAATATCCCTAATTTTCCTTTTCCTCTTGTTAATCTTTTTGGATCATTGTTTAACTTCCTAAACCCGTAACCAACAAAACATTTTGAGTGCAGTTAAAACATTTTAATGCCAAATGCCCATGTGAACAATGTTCAACATGTTCCCACACTGTGAGGTCTGGCCCCTCCATTGGGTCCCGAGATAAATCTGATCATTCACAAAATGACCAAATGAAAAGAATGAGAAGATAAACATCTGATAGATAAAAAACTGTTTTCATTATCAAAGTTGTTGAACGGGTAGTTTAACTATATCATCTCAGCTCAAGTATTTTCAGCAATGAACAATGAAACAGCTGAACGACAGAAAGGAAAGACTGAAACAGATGAAAGCTCAGGAAGAAGCAGTGGGACCTCAAATTAAAATTATTATATATACTAATTATATATATTTATTTGCAACATATATATATATATATATATATTTTTTTTTATTTATTTTTTTTTTATTTCTGTTTCGCTTTCTCCCCACAGCCCTCTGTTCACATCAGGCTGGGGAAACTACTGCATATACAACAGGAGCAGAGGAAGATAAACCTGAGCCTGTTTTCATTGTAAAACCATCTTTACAGCCATAAATCTTTATGGTTCGAAACCTTAAGAATAAAGCACAGTAATATGTTTCAGACAGTAAAACTGTGTAAAGAAGGTTGTTAGAGACGAGATGACATCCAGTCCTATGCTGATAAAGATGCTATATAATAATTATATATAAGTATAAATAATATATAATTTTAAATTATTATATGTAATTGCATATACATATATTACATATACACATACATACACACACATACACACACATATATATATAAATATATGTATATAAATATATGTATGTATATGTATATGTATATATATGTGTATATATATATAAGTACATCACACAACCCCACGGAGGAAATGACTGCTCACAGCCCACATCCACATGGAGCCATAAACTTTGACAAAGGCTCATAAGAACACCTCCCTTCACTTTAAGGGCCCACAGACATTTTGGGCCTTGGATGCAGGGGGATGATGGATGCTCATTTAGATTTTTTTTTTTTTGTAAAACGTAAAATAGATCACACAGAATTTTTGACTTAAGTAGTTTAAGTAGTAGCAGCAAAAAGAATTCCGGCTTTCTAATGAACTAAAACAGATTTGACTCCTCCAGCACTGAGTGTGTTGTGGATAACTGGCAGAAAAACTTCCTCTGTGTGGGAAAATATTAAATAATATTAAAATATAAATAGGAAATTGTGGCCAGACTTTCTAATATGTAAACAGTTTAACAAAATGACAAAACTCATCCAGTGCTGAGGGCACTGTAATGAAAACAACCTCTTCCTCCACTGCTCTCAGTTTATTCAGGATCAGAAACAACAGGTTGACAAAACAGAAACTTGTAAACACATTTTTCAGACCTCAGAATAAAATAAACAAGTCATCCTCTCTCCTCAGCACAGTAGACAGCTTGTCTACTGGGTTGTATTCATAAATAGCAACAATTCGACCTGTGTGGGGTTAGTCTGCGGTGGCCAGTCAACAGTCAGACCTGTAGAGGAGACTACACTCTCAGATGGTGCTGGTGCCCCAGGATAGTTTCATTGCTTAAGTAATAGCAGCCAGAATTCTTGTTGCGGGTTAACAGTTAAATGGTTAAATAAATCTTAGTAAAAGAGAGGAAGACGACACACAAGTGCCATTTCCCACTATCTATAAGCTCCACCCACTCACTCTCTTGTTTCTCCCAATCACAACCTGACAAAGCGGCCCTCAGCCAGTCACTTGTAAGCTGCCTAACTTTAAATGCTTGTCTCTCTCTGCTGTCAATCACCTGTCATTTCAGCACCATGACCATCCTGTGAGCCACTCCTACCCCTTCACCACCTCAACCGTTGACACCAGACCATCTCCAGTCAAAACTGGAATCAGACAAAAATCAGACGTTTCCCTTTCATCAAGATGTCCCACCCTTCAGCTCCACCCCTCATCTCCACCATCAGGGTTTGGGCTCTGGGAGAAGATTCCTCTAATTGGAGGGACCTTGACACTAGAACTACCAGGGGCCGAGGTCGACCTAAAACCACCAATAGGTAAAATTGACCTGCTATTCAAATGCATTGATTTTCACCACAGGTAAGATTCATTTATTTATCATTCTTGTTGTTTAATAAAGTGCTCGTTCTATCTTCTTTATGCTCTTCACAAATGAAGTAACAAAGAGCTTCAGAGAAAGGAAAGCAGAAAGATAAAACAGCAATACAGATAAAGAACGAGAGATAAAGAAGCAACTACATTCTCTGCAGGGAATTATAGGCATCATTTTTCCATCTGGTTTTGTCTTGGCATTCTTTAACTATAGAGGGTGACACGTATCACAGTTCTAGGAGAAGTCAAAGACCTAAAATGCAGTTGTACATTTTATTCAGCAAAGTTACACACTGTGGTTTTTTGATTGTGTGTAACTTCCTGTCAGGGTATAGGTTTATTCCTTCTTGGTGTCTTATTAGTGTCTAATGTTTGAATTCTCATCAATACTAAAGTGGGTCATTTTAACTGTAATGATAATAACTATGACACAAGTTATTCATTTACTGTGAAATCATCCATCTGTTGCTGATGATCTCCATCAGACTTTTGTCTCTCTCTGCCTTTTTCTGCCTCAGATCTATACATCCAGTGGTTGTTAATCAGTCGCTGGAGCTCCACTGCGCTGCTGCCACTGATCTGCAGAACCCAGGAGTATGTGGCTTAGTGCCTTTCAAAGGCTGCCTGCCTTTCAAACAGACGCAGCTAACCCAGCTCCCTCCATGAGAGAACAGCTTCTGCACATAAACAAGCTGTAGCTCGCATTCTCAGTTAAAAAAGAAAACAAAAACAGCAACCAGAGGGATGTGTTCATGGGTTGAGTGCGCTGGTGGAGGCCTGTAACAAGTAGTGAGACCGCAGAAAGCCCTCCAATCCATAAGCCTGAAGTTATACCAACAAGCACCCAGTCAGCAGCAGCATGAACACGCTCAACCCATTGTAAATGATGAGCTAAGGGCTAAGTTGAGGCTAAATATAGCAGTGTGGCTATACAAAGGCTTGACTGAGGCAGACACAGCGCAAACACAATGGGGGTTGATGAGTCGACCACAGTTTGACAGACCCCAGGACAGATAGCTGGGCCCAGAGCATCTGCGGGAACTGGAACTATTTCTACAGTTCCAAATGTGACCTTTGTTTGTTTGTTGGGAAGAGTAGGAATGAATCTATATTAAAGGATAATTCTAACCAGCCAGTATGGAATACGTTTATATTAGACACATCTGTTTTGTAGTAGCAAAGTTGGAGGTAACATGCCTTTAATCTAACCCAACACAAAGTAAGATTGTGGAAGACAGGTGGCTAATGCTTTCTAAATAAATAAAAGCTTTGTTTTTTTTGGTTATAGTACCAAACCCAACCCCTCTACTGAAACATGGCATCCAGGCTCTGAGCTCATCCCTCCCCTCAAGGATAAACTGAACACTGAGGAGTGAAAATAATCCCCCATTCCCCCTCCCCCCATGAACATAGACCAAGAGGTCCAACTGTACTGTTGTGAAGAAAAAGCTTCATTAGACTGTAGAGCATCACTTTAATGCGTTAGAACCAGAGACTCTATAAACCTGGACGTAGAGTCTGGGTCTCTAAATGCTGAAGAGCCTTAAACCTTCATTCTCTCTAATGACCATCAGGGGGAGACTCCACTGGTTGTTAAAGAAGTCAGATTGTATTGAAGTCTATGGGAAAATGTCCCTACTTCTCCCTTGATTTATTAGCTCAGTAAATGTTTTCCTCATGAGTTTATGGTCTCAGTCTCTAGTTTCAAGTCTTCAATACAACATGAGGTTCATTTTTTTAATGATGGTCCATTTAGAGGAAAATAGACCAGAAAGCAGGGGATGAATTGGGGCGTGGCTACTGTGTGATTGACAGACTGTTCCCTGACAATCAGGATAGAGTAACGGACAAATCACAAACTGGAGGCTTCAAAACACCAATACCATTATGTTAGATGTCAAGCCTCTTGACACTTGGTTAGAACAGACACACTGCTTGCACACACACATGTTTTGGTGTCTTGCTGCTGTTTTTTCCATGTACAAGACATAGCCAGCAAAACTAGACAAAAACAAGACCTGTTGATGTCATATTGACATCATACCAGCAAATTCCTGCAAACTCTATGTGGAGAGCTAAAACTTGGCAGCAGACAAGTGTGTGAGTCACAGTATTGTCTTGCTTGCTTCAAGTAAAGCAAAAAAAGCTGTCATATTGCTGCATTTTGGTATGTGCTTTTAGTAAGGATGCAGGCACTTCAGAATAAGAGGCCTGACATCTAACATAATGGCATTGGTGTCTGTCTGGTCTGGTCTGGTCTGGTCTCTCCCTTTTACACAGAAATCAATTCAGCTCTATGACAGGCGCAACATTCCTTCCTTGAACAGGCTGTGGGTCTCGAGCCTGCAGGTCGACGTGGGGGTGGAGATGGGGAAGAAAATGAGTACAGTTAAATAATTAAGATAATTAAAAAACTAAGCAAGAATAAACATAGCTGTAACACACAAGATAAAACAACTTTATCATGACAATGAGATTTAAAAGAACCCATGTAGGTGGGCCCCTGTTTGAGCTGTAAAAAATCAGCCCGTTCAAACATAGCCTGTGTTTTTGTTCTGAGTATTTGATGCCGTTGCTGATCTAAGTTTCCAAAATAACAAAACTACATGTTGTAATGTTTTTGTTAACAATCAGTCAATCTCATCTTATTGAGAAAGATACAGGAAGACTCAGCCCTGTTAGCACATATATACCAGCCGCCCCTGAAGAGCATTGTTATTATCGCCAATGATAGTGATCACCAACTTGATCCCGTTCCAAATTGTCAGCTAGTGCTACCTGCACTATTTAAACTATATGAGTGTGTACATTTTGCTTAGATGCATTCAGCTGTTTGTGCCTTTTCACTGACATCCACATGTTTTCCATCCCCTGTGTATTTCAGAGTCAGGCTGCATGTTGTATCCATAGCCCATTTAGCAGCGTAAAGCGCATTGGCTCTCTATGAATGAGAGCGAACATCCATCCAACTTATCTCTAAGTGCAGACATGGGCTCTCTGCCTTATAATTGCAGGTTCATACACACAGTCACACAATAAATAGCATTTCTCTGGGAAGCTTAAGAATACCACTCATTTCCAACCCACTTTTTTCCATTTCTGAGTCCAGATGAAATGAAGGGAAACACATGTGGAAACTGGACTTTGGCCCTGTTTTGTTGTGACTACCAGGCTCTATTTGCTTTGCCACTTGAGACTCTCATTAAAACCACAGTTGAAACAGCAGGATCCACGTCCTGTGATCATCCATCTAAATCTCAAGTCTCAGCCATATTTTGAAGTGCTTGCATCCTCTGCAAGGCACAAGCCCTGAGAGCGGTAAAGCTTCCTATAGATGTGAACCAAATATAGCACAGGAAAGTTCATGTTGGCCTGCGTTTGACTCCTGGATCTCCGGCTCCACCTCACTCTCCCTGCCCCCACCTACTTCCCTGTGATGAAATATACTCCTCATGGCCACGGAGCCCCTCCTCCACTGCCTTACCACCCACCACCACCAAAAAAGAAGCTATCTTTGAAGCAAGCCGCATCTCTGCTGGCCCTGTCGAACAATGAGATGCTCTCATGCTGCTTTGTGCTGCGGGCCTCTCAATGCAAACAGAGCTCTGAGAACTGCTTTTTCATTGTCTCATCTTCAAGGGCTAATAAATAAGAGCCTGGACAGCTAGACAAGCTGCTACAAGGCGAGAATAAGAATACCGCTGTTAAAAAGGCCGGCTTTCAATCAAGGTACATTCAAAGAATAGTTGGGGTTTTGTATGGACGCATGTTGTGCCTATTAATGAACATACAAAAGAAGCCATTTTTGTGATTTATGCGTGGCTACCATGGAGAATACACTGTGACCACAAGCAGGGGAAGCCATACGTTAAGATGTGCGTTTGGATTTGTACCTCTGACAAAACACCAGCATCGAATGCACCATTTTGTTTTTTTGACAAAGAAGTCCTTTTTTTCCAAAAAGAAAAAAATCAAAATGAGCTTGGAATCAGTCTCAGCACCAATCTCTTCCCAATTATCGAGCAGATTCTCTTGGCTCGGAGACAGAGTTGAAAAGCCTTCAGTTTGCCCACAGGTGCAAGGCACAGAAATCATATCAATAAACAACAGTAAGCTATGTAATCAACACAGCTCAGATCACAGGTTGCTTATTGCTTTGGGGAGTAAATACTATAAGATGCATTTCCAAATTAAAGCGTTTCCCAATTACTTTTGCTACGTTTTTAAATTTTCCCCTTACAGACTGTTGTCATCCGTGTGAAATCAACATTGTTTGGCTTTTGCCAGCGAGGAGATGAAGGGTTGAAGTCTCACGACAACTCCAGAATGAAGGGGATTGACGGTGGGCTCGGAGTAAAGAGTCGGGGCAGACTGAGGCTCTCATTAAACAGCTCCAGATGTGTGCCAGATGTCAGGGAGTCTCTCCCATAAAAAAAAAAAAAAACACTCCATAAAAAAATGCATGGCCAATGTGATCACAGTGGGTAACCGCCGCTGCTTGCAGCAGTTCGGGCACCTTTCCAAACCCCAGAAAAACAGTGTATCATGTTGTAAACACTGTTTCAGTGTGGATGGAATGTGCGGCTGCATATATGCATTATGCATAGGATTCTCCGAGCGCTACATGGGGAAGGTGGGGGTGGGTGGTGCAGAGACTCCTGGCAATGTGAACTATGGTTGAACCGTAGGAGGGAGTGCACTGTAAGGTTGGAAACAGTGGGGGTAAAAAAAAAAAAAAAAAAAGCCCCAGCCCCTTTTTCAATCAGTTGTACGGCCCCAACAATGGTCTCGTTTTCAGACATTCCTCTGTGTATTGTCGATGACCAACGCAGCCTTGTTCTCATCACATTCAGCCCTCAGTGAATGAAGTCACACCGCCTCTTGCAGACAGAGGATTTTTTTATTTGGTGAAGGGTTGAACCCTGTAAAAATAGAAATGTTGTTAAACCTTTTTGTTATACTATGAGATGTGCTCCTCGCTCTCCTTCGCCTCACTTGGCGGAGAGGTTGGTGAGTTAGCTCCATTCATTTGCCAGCCACTTGAGTGCACATTGATTTTCAATCCAGAGAGTTAGCACATGGTGTAATGAGAGAAGTCTGCATTATTCATACTTTGCCAGGGCTAGAAACCGCATGTGACCTAAATACCCGGCGATGGATTCTAAAATAACAACAGGGAAACACTGACAGACAGTCAGGCAGACAGTGACTTGAAATGAGAAAGGCAGACAAAAGAAGGGGTAGGGGAAGAGGATGGGAAAAATCTGGGGGGAGAAAGATGAATGTGTAGGTGTGTGAGTGTGCATTTGCCAAGTTTGAGAGCAAACTGACAGCTGAGTCTCTTTTAAGATTAGGTGCTGTGCAGACATGTTTTGTCAGTCTGTTATTAGAACGGTAAGAAAACAGCATTAAATAAAAAAAAAAGGAAAAAAAAAAGAAAAATGTGCAGAATGCGTATGTCCATGCATTCCTGTAATAGAGCATCTCTCAAGCCTGACTGGCTGCCGCACAGATGGATTTTATTACAAGGAAACGTTGAGAAAGCTTCCTCCTTCTGTAATTGCATTATGAATGGTGTCTGACACCGCTCCCTCGGCCCATGCATCAAACTTAAAGTGCGACTGCTGCTTTAAAGGTGACATACAGCGAATTTCAACATCTTGTGTAAGATGTGGTGCTAGATAGAAAGGTGACCTCCAGATAGTGATGGTCTTAAAGAAAACAACCGTCACTGGGGAAAAAAATCTGCCTTTTCTCCATGAAGCAAAGGAAGCAAAGGAAGTCAATTTTCAGATGTAGATAGACAATCCCTGCAGCTAAGATACATCACATGGCTTCAATGTTTTGAGTATGTGTTTTGACATTCAGTGATATATTTTCTAGAAAGATATTTTATAGGTCTTGATTGTTAATCTTAATTTTTTCATCATATAACAAAAGTACACCAGATCAAAATAAGCCTTTTCATTTGGCACGTCTCACAATACTGTAAACAACATTTAAATGCACAGTGGGTAACTTCTGCCACTAGGGGTCTCTAAAACAAGACGGCATCATGGAGTAGTGTGAGATCACGGGAGCTGTCGCTGTCAGCTTCTCCTGGTTTGGTTCCTTCAGTGTCAGTGGTTCAGTTTGGAGGTTTTCACCTGGAGCTGACTTCTGCACAGAGGTCTCCTCCTCTGCACAACAAACAGAGCATCTGAAAACCCTGAAGCTGCTAAAAACACTGAATAAAGCTGTTTCACATTTGTGACAACGATACTATACAGCAGACACAGGACGTCGGGGAGGATTGGGGACCTGGAACTGCTGCTAATCTTTGTTTTGATTGCTGCAAAACTGAATTATCCACAGAGGTCTTCTCCTCTCTGTAACGAACCAGACCAGGGCATTGAACAGTCAAAATAATGAATAAAGCAATTTCACTTTAAAAATCAGCGACTCACAGATGCTGCGGACACAGGGCATCTCAGAATGGCTTCAGATCCAGGCGTCCAACGATTAAAATCCTTCATCTGCCGGAAAACTACCAAAAATAGTTATATCATAATATCATCAAGTCTATTTTATTTTTAAGTCACATATTTTAACTTTAATTGGGCCCTAAAGGTTTTCTTCTTATAGTTGTGATGAACATTGCCTGTTTCAACAACACTAATTCAATCATTTTATACTCTGCAGCTTCTCTTTTTTTTACAGAAACATTGTCAAACTAAATTAATTCTAATTGCTTGTTGGTCTTTTTTAAGCTTAGTCATTTTTTCACATCTTTTTTAAGCAACTCTCTGAAACAATGAAACTAAACTTTTCTTTCACATTGTTTGACATGAAAGACTTTCAGCTGCTCAACAGAGAGAATCCCTTCTTTTACTGGTTTGTTTCAAATGAGAATCATCTGCAGGAAGTGTTAAGTTTCACCAAGAGATTCACACTGGATTAAAAAACAGTGGTTAGAGTACAGTATAAACTATGATTTTCTTTTTCAGTTTTAGTTTTACATCTCCTCTCAGACTTCTGGTAAACACTCATCCTGCAAGGTTGGACGGTGGGTCCAAGTGGGCGGGGCTTGTTGGTGTGGCCAAGGGCAGGGACTGCTTTGATGTGACATCACAAAGTAACTGAAGTCCAGACAGACTGTTTGAAGGCTGACTTTCTTTCTTCTTATAGGCTGAGTGATTTGATTCTTTCACAGTATTAATATAGCACCAAGGCCTGCTTTATAATTTAATCTGACTTGATACAATATGGAATCTTTAAATGGTCAGTTCATCCTAAGAAAGACAGACTTTTCTTTTGTACATTGTCTCAGATATTTTTACCTCCACTCCAATACAAAGAAGCTGGTTGAAATTTTAATTTGTGGTGCTCACAACAACAAAGAATTTCATCACCTTTAAAGAAGCCAATCTCCATTCAACTTACATTACTATAACCCAATTTACTATATGTTGGGTAAGGGTTAGGGTTAGGGTTGGATTAACGCTAACAATTTACTACACAGCAACTTCCCTTCAGAAACATTAATACTTCCTAAATCCTGCTTACCACAGGTGACACGACGCTCTCTGCCTGAGCCCTGATGCAACCATGTGGATTTCAGGGAGGAGAGAGAAAGAAACATTTCCTGGGCCGTGGGGCAGGAATGTTTCTGTAAGAAGCATTCACCTGTCAGATGAAGGCTTTGATAATCTGTTGGGGTTGTGAGCAGCTGGGACATTGACAGGTTGGAAGTACAGGTAGCTTCCCTCTTGGCCAGATGGGAGGAGAGCATGGAGAGGGGATATAGCAGATGGGGAGAGGATGGAAGTGTGCGAATGACAGGAGCCATTAACCAGCTCAATGACATGTTGCATGTGTGATGCTTTTTTGTACTGTTTGAGAGTCTGCTCATGATGTCAGTGTTGGTATTTGATTTTATTTAGATGACAAACACTGTGCTACAAACTGGTTTTACAGACATTTGATGAACATTTCAACAAGTCAAACTCTGTCCTTGTGAAAGGTCAACATATGAACTTTTCCAGTGTTTTATCTGAAGTATTAATATTCATAAGAAGATATATTTGTGGTCGACCAATCAGAGGAGAGGATCTGAGACTTTCTTCTGATTGGCCTGACTGACTGTTTTCTGAGTGAATGAAAATATTCCAGATTTCAGGTAAACACTCGGAGAAACCAAATCCTACAAGGTTGGATGGTGGGTTCACTTTGGCTGGGCTTGGGGGCGTGGCTGAGGGCAGTGACTGCTTTGTTGTGACATCACAAAGTTTCTGAAAACAGGCTGTGAGAATCTCTATGTGAACTGAGCTCTTTGATACTTTCACTGTATTAATATAGAACCTAGACCTGATTTATAATCAAAGACATTTCAACTGTATGGGACCTTTCTTAAATCTGCAATAACAGCGCATTAAAAATGTTACACATATAGCTTTTATAGTTTTGGACATTAGATATTGCAGTAATTGAAAAAAAAAAAACTGGATACCACACAATTTCAGATTTGTTTGCCTCTCTTCTATTCAGCTGCTGGATTCCATTCATTTTAATACAAACAATATATAAATCAGTATGTGGAGTCTTGCTTCAGCTGTTTAATCAGTGACAGCATCACATATTCAGATGAAAGTAAAAAGTTTGCATTTAATTATCTTATAAAAATGAAATGAATGAAAAGAAACTGATGCCTGGGACTTAATAAATCGATCAAAATTTTAAAAAATGGTAAGATGTGACACATATGTGAGAGTGTGTGATTTGTATTAAGGGTTAAAACATGGCATGATCCTTTAAATAGACATTTTAAGAGGAATGTGTGTGAATGCGAATGAGTTGTTGTTTGTATGACCAATTTTTTTTGCAAAAAATTCAGTCCAAAAGAAGACCAACAACAAGACTTCAAACAATGTGTTAAACAACATTGTGAAGAGAAGAAACAGTTTCCGTATGAATTTAAAATTCTAAACTGTATTAATGTGTGTGCTTCATTATAATATTTCCTTTTCATCTCCCTCATACATATTGTACATATGCTCTCTTTCTCAAATGCACACACACACACACACACACGCACACACACACACACACACCTCAGTAACGTTGACTCGGCCACTGCAGTTCCCAGGAGGTGTGTGATGTTTGCAGTGGAGTTCAGCTCCCTTTGTGAATCCCCCAGTGGAGGCAGAAGACTGCAGGCAGGCGAACTGGACTGTCGACCCAACAGCAGCAAGTGTTTGAGTGTGTCCCTGGGGGGGCTGCGATGGCCCCCATTTGTGTGAATACACAAGCTGTACTCAGCAGCAGTGCTCCATTACCTTAGTGTTTGTTTCATCTGTCTGAACTGATCAGACAGGCTCAAATTTATTCTTTTGTCTCTAATGTTGTAAATAATACAGTCTCTGCTTTGGTCTATTTCACACACCAAAGAATGATCAAGGAGAAGACACATCTGTTCTCTTTTTATCTACTTTTTGTTTTTGTTGTTTTTTTTTCATATGAATGCTGCTGCATATTTCATGTCTATGCTCATGTCCTGCCCCAGTCAGAGAGACCAGATCATATTAATATATCGACTTTCTCTTCATCTTTCTTTCAACTGCAAGAATTGAACTTTGTGCTATGGGAGCCTATTCTGAAAAATAAAACTCTTCTGATGACATTGTTTTGTTACAGGTATGTTTGCAATATAGAGCAATAGGAGACAACAGTCAGGACTAACTCAGTCATTACCAGCATTAACAATGAGACTGGGGCACAAGGACAGAATGAATCAAAGATTTCTCCAAGAGATGATAGGGGTCCCACCAAAAGGTTGAATTTTGCTCCACAGAATTTTGGACTTTTGTCATATTTCAGTTCATTCTTATGAAATATTGTACAGAGGAGTCAACTCACAAGATATGTGACCTATGATTGGTGGGTCAGGGTGGGCGGGGCTTGGGGGCGTGACTGTGGGCAGTGACTGCTTTGTTGTGACATCACAAAGTTCCAGAAGTCCTGACGGCTGGTTTTAGGGCTCAGTTTCTGAAAACAGGCTGTGAGCATTTTTCTGTGGACTGAGATTTTTGATACTTTCACTGTATTAATTTAGAACCTTAACCTCATTTATAATAGAAGAGCACATGGAGGTCGACCTTTATATGTTTACATTTGTACATTTGTAAGTGAAAACACAAATTCAGCCAATCATAAAAAATATGTCACACATAGCAAAAGATACAGGGCAATTTGAAATAATAACACTGAGAATTAACACTTTGGACCCAGTGAGCACTAATATGAGAACATACGTTCAAATAAATAGATGTAGATAAATAAAGTACCATGCACCAGTGTGTATGTAGCCTGTGAAATGAAGCTCAAAAACTCAACAGCTGTTTGCTGGACCCTCAGTATCTGAATATTTTATGACTGTGGACTAGATTTACCTCAGCAAGACAAGTTTAATCTGAGGTAGTATCTCATTTACCCCTGATAGTTGACGCATTGCTCATTACCTGCCATTATAGACGTATATTGAAGTGGCTCTTCTCAAAGATCCAAACTGATTCCCATCATCTTGTCCTTTCATAACGTTAAACTTTATTGAAATAAGGAACTACGGAGAGCAATTATGGCACTGTATGTGCGTTTAAAATAATCTCCTGAATTATATATTGTTGAGCCAATGGCTAAGTGCTGAGTTTGTATTCACAGCAAATGAGCATCTGAAATAGGGGGCTTCTTACTGAAATATGAAAGTGGCAAATTACAAACAAAAGCCTGTTTAAAAAGCCAGTTTTCTCTGCTATAATAGACGCTCACTCTTTGTGAGTTTTCTTAAAACTTCATGCAAAACTTTATTCAAAATGAGGCAAAAATGGAAGCTTTATGCTGTTGCTACATTAAACAAACTAATTTTCATCATAAATTCAGCCACAGACACATTTCATTTGAGAAAGAGACCAATTATCAATGGGAATAAAAACTCAACAAAAACGACCAATATTGAAATTGCCTGACTGGTGATGTTGTGCCTATTTACACTTCAGAGTTCACCTGCACACAGAGCCGCACACCTGAGCCCCTCAGTGGGAGAAGAATTCCCCCCGGGTGATCCTGCCAGTTTTCATGTAAGAGCAGATTTTCAGATGGTGAAAGGGAGGGAGGAAAACAGAAGGAGTAAATATGTGGAGCTCAAAGTTGAAAACAGCAGAGCTCACACTTAGGCAACACAAACCAGAGTGTGTCAAAGTATTGCTGCAGCAGAGGAGAACACCAGGGGCCACTTAGAACAGGGAAATAATCCAGGAGAAATGCTACTGTCTGGCATCTGGAAGTCTACAGGGGACTAAATTAAGATTGTGGTGTAAACTTGAATATGAAAATGTAATTCCACAATAGTTATAATTTTCCACATACATATGTGTTATTTGTGAAAAAAAAATGAAAATGAGTAATGCATTTAACATCACCCATTGGTTTCTAGTCTGGTTTTTGAAAACCATAAGAAGTGACCTTTGGTACAGTCTGTCAATCACCATGTAGCCCCGCCCTAATTAATCCCCTGCTTTCTGGTCTATTTTCCTCTGAATGGACCATCATTTAAAAAATGAACATCATGTTGTATTGAAGACTTGAAACTAGAGACTGAGACCATAAACTCATTAGGAAAACATTTACTGAGCTAATAAATCAAGGGAGAAGTAGGGACATTTTCCCATAGACTTCAATACAATCTGACTTCTTTAACAACCAGTGGAGTCGCCCCCTGATGGTCATTAGAGAGAATGAAGGTTTAAGGCTCTTCAGCATTGGCTTCACTTTTCAGTCTCGGCATCAACATCCACTCTTACATACAGTCCCAGACTGAATTTGGCTGCTTCAGGAGTGGTACAACTGAATGCAAAAGTCAGATTCCAGTGTGCAGCCTATGGTGATCCACCTGCAGAGAACGCCTGATGTCCTATGTGAAGATGAGAAGACTGACAAAGACTGACATTTCACTGCAGTCTGGATGGCAATTGCTCTCGTGCTCCACCTGGCCACCATGGCCTTTGAGCTCATGCTACTGTTAAAATCTTACGGTTGCTTTCAAAGCATCACATCTCTCTCTCTCTCTCTCTTTCTCTTTCTCTCTCTCGCTCTCTGTCTCACGTACATACTGATCTATTGTTACAGGAGGAGCTTCTCTCCTCCTGTAGCAATATTCTGTCTCAAACGTACTGCAGGTCCTGCACAGAGCTTGGTGGTTAGTTATCTCAAGGCACTTTCCAAATAGAGCACCTTCTCGACATAAAAGACTTCAAGCCTAAGCCATAAATAACATCATCAGATCGGACACGTGACTGATAAACTGGCCTTAATTGTGAAACATTTCTGGAATACTCCACTGATTTCAAACTGCACTGCTGTAATATTACTGAACTCATGAAAAAGGCATCAGAAATCTCATCTTTTTTAGTCCACATATGGATTCTTCTTGCTTTATAAATCCTGACGCCTACATTATCCACAAAGCAATTCCATCACTGCCACTTCAGACAGGAGTTTGGTGGGAGCAGCTAGTACTGGCTAATGTAGCCTCTAGCCCGAAGCACAGACGAGGACAGGCAAGGCTAAGGTCTGGTTAGATCTCTTCTTGCCCTTTAAAGGCCTCAGTGTAGATCACATGGAGCATTATATACCATCTCCTCTGCAGCCACGTGCACAACCTCAACAACAATTAATGTACACTAACTGGACAATTCATGCTCTCATCCTGGCACGAGTTTCCGTTGCTTTCCGAGACAGACTGACAAGTCAGTGACCATGCGTTGAATGAGCAATCTAATCTTTCCTCCTGGTATTTTTTTTCGTTGTTTATGAATCAAGTTTACACTGGTACATACTGCCTGCAGTAAATAGCCATATCCTTACTTTTTAAAGGTAAACACTGCGAAATGATATATTTTGCGATTGTGCGTCTATTTAAGAAAAGCACTATATGCATAAGAAAAAGTGCTGGATGAATGTGCCGGCTGTAAAGTGCTTTGAGTGGTTGAGAAGACTGACTTGAAAATAGCTATATGAGCGCTTTCCATTTCATTTCAGTGCTGGATTCTAGGAACTGCCTTGTTTGCTTCAGTACACAACCAGGCCGAGTTAAACATTGTTCATAAAGTTAATGCTGTAGCTCAGAAACCCCCCGTGTGCAGTGGTTACCACGTCAGTTCAGTTAGGCGCTTTGCATCATGATTATGTGTATTTAAGTTGAGCACCTATGCAAACAGATAGTAACTCTGGGAGTCACACATGATTCAGTATTATCAGATCAGCTTGAGTACTGTGTTTGTTCAAGCACTGAACACCTCTTGAGCAAACTTACATCAAGTGCTCATGTGTAAACAACAATGTGATTCTGCTAAATCCACATTTCCTTAAAATTCTTCATTAATCTCAGCTGTTCCATAAGACTTCCTGCTGTGACACCTGCACATAAGCATAGGAAACATCAACCTGTTTGAAATGTAAATGTATTTCCAGCTGGTTTCAACTGTGGACGCTCTCACTAATGTAATGCCAGTGGAGCAGGACAGAGTTCCATTCATCCATCCATCCATGATCTACACCGCTTATCCGTCAGGGTCGTGGGGGGCGGGGAACCCAGATCCTTCTTTTAACTCAGTCCTCTGCCCAGGACAGATCAGCCCATGACAGATCAGCAAAACCTAGTATTCAGCTGAGCTCGCTGTGCTAAATTTAGAATGTACTTGAAAACTGTCGTAGAACCACTGTCAACATTATTGGTCCTACTTACTGCCCAGTATCAGACCTCTATCTGTTTGATTCTGTGCTCACATTAACAGCATTTCGATACAGCTGAATTTCTAATAATGCTGTTCTTATTCACATGTTTTTCTATTTCTGTTGTTGACTGTTAGGCAATGGAACAAGTGTGAAATAGCTACTAAAACACTGCCCATTAAGACTTGTTAACTTCCAGGCCATTTCCAAGCTGCTGCTCTGCTGCTGCTAAAGTCCTGACTTTATAACAGCGAATGCCCCGAATAGAGACTGTTTGCATAAATTCTTTTATGTTACATGGTGTTTGGCTGACCAACAATGGGCTACAATCAATCAGTCAGTCATGGGCATTCATCTTACTACTCACCAACAGGCGAAGGTGTGCTGCCGCTGCTGGATGGCTGCTGGATCTGCAGCCTCTGAGGTGATGGCAGCGGCCGCTGTGGCAGCGAGCTGATGACTGAGGGGAACAGGAAAGGGTATAGCCCGGGTGTATAACGCCTCATCTGGACCAGCGGAGGGCTGCTGCAGGGCTGGGCACGGCTGGCGGTCTTCATCACAGCGATGGGCAGGGGGTGCACTGAGCACTGAGCGAGCTGATGTGTGGCGAGGCTGGGAGGCCATCAGGTGACCCCCTGGCTGCAGTTAGTGAGTCTTGAGCAGGTGAGGTACCACCTCAGCACTCCACAGATGCATGGTGGTGGAGTTCAGTGTCACCCAGATCGACTCAGAGGCTTCTGCTAACACTAGAACACAGACACAGATTAAATGTGAGTTAGTTACTTCTTTGATTGTCTCCCAACATCAGATACATAAGACAAGAAAACCTTGATTGCCCAAAGAAGACATTTGTCTTGACAGCCTTACAGTCCATACAGAAATATGTTCAGACCTGCTATTATTCACTCCCCACCACCATCACTGAGCCTTGACCCTGACTGTGGCAGTTGATGTTTTCACTGTGGCCCAGGACGCATTTGCTTTTGCTCTGCTAAAAGAATGTGGCCAGACCACTTCCAGATGTAGTTCAAGTGTCTGGCTCTCAAATGTCTCAGACGTCTTCAATGTGCCTTCACACCTGTACTTAGAGCTGTCCACTTGTGATCAGATCTCACAAGACAGATGCTAATGCCAGGTGTGAACAGGGAGCGACGTTCCACATAAACACCCAGCATTCATGTCCCTGTCCACAGACACAGACACACAAGCTGTGTCCCCATTCAGAGGCTGCATTTGAAGACGCGACTGGACTGTCCCATTTCAAAAGCTCCTTCATATGTGGCTGACAAATGTGTCCCCCTTTCACTGGGAAACAAAAGGCTCCAACTGGTGGATCCTTCATGGCCCGACCTATCCCAAGATTCATTGCACACAGTCAGAAAAAAAACAAAAAAAACAAAAAACTAAAAAACAACATGGGCCTGAGGATTAGTATGTTAAAAGTTAAATCTCAGTATTTGGTTTTAGCCAATGGTACAACTGTTAAAACCAAGGGCCTTGTTGAGGTTGCTAGGCAACAGGAGCCACCCTTTCAGACGCAATAGTAAGGGCAGAAAACAGCTGGTAACGCAAAGGAAAAATTCTCAAAGGACCAGACCATCTCATTTCAATTCAGCCTTCGCAACAGCTATAAAGGGCCAAACCTTTACAAACCACGTCCTCTGAAGGATGTGGCCCCTAAATTGGGACACAGCTACAGATGGTCTGGATCTGCACAGCAGTGTCAGTGTCAGTGATGCACTTTGTATTTTAGTATCTCAGACCAGCTGAGAACAAGTCAACTGTGGATTCAGGGGGTGATCAATATCATTTCCAATTATAAGTTCAAATGGTGGACGTCAGGCTCTGTCCTTCCTGCCTGGGAGGGTGGTGGTCGTGAGGCGGAGCATGTGATCCCGTTGGGTTTGCTTTGGTTGGAGATGGTTGAATCACGCCAACGGCAGACAGGCAGCAGCAGAGAGAGCTCTGAGTCTGTGCATGACGTGGAGTCTGCTTGGATTGATCATGTGATGTGAAGTGACGTGTTGATCAAAGCCGGGTTTATTGTCAATAATGAGTCCAAGATATCTGAGTTGCTGACCTGCCCAGCTGTCTTGCTGCGGGGGGAGGTGGGGTTCAGTCCAATGTGGGGTGTGTTTGATGAGCTAATTACCAGTTCTGCTGTTTTGCCCATGTTGTGGAGGTAACAGTCAGTGCACCACTGTGTGAAGTAAGAAATGGAGTGCTGATTAGCTGTAACAGCGTTATTGTCACTGAATAGTGAGAACATAGTAAATGCTAATGGATGAAGGACCGATACTATCATTTGTACAGAGGGTGTAAAGGAAGGGCAGAGGAAACAGCCCTAGGAGGCTTAGGTGATGGTAATGATGGTTGATGATGCTTTGCTGCCTGTTTTTAACAGCCTGTGGTCTGTTGTTGAGGAAGTTGTGAACCCAGTGAATGAGGCGTGGAGGGATGTTTAGCTGGCGGAGTTTCCTGATCATCTGCTGCGTTATAGGCAGAGCTGAGATCAACAAAGAGGACTGAAGGGAAGTTGCCTGGTGATTCCAAATGCTGCTGCCACAGCATTAGGTGGTGGAGTCTGTTGTTCAATGAGCTTGTCTTGATTTATGCCAGTGTTATCAGTGATTTCTGTATGAAGGGCTTGTTCTGTGTTATATGGCTCAATTCATGCTCCAGCTCCCTTTCAGTTTAGCTTTGAAAATATTAGAGGTGATCCTGACATGATGAAGCTAACAGTTAGCTAACTGTTAGATAACAGTGGGTGGCTCTGGGATTGTGCTAAATGTCACCAGTTATCAGCAGCCGTAGACTGAATCAGTTACACTTATTGACATTTACACATGAGGCAAAGACGCTGTCGATGATAACATGTTTAATTTAAAGTTATATTATGTAGCATTTGCAAAAAATGTTTCTAGCATTTCTCAAACTTAGAGAAATCGAGTTTAATCGTGGTTATTATCATTTTAATTTGGTCCAACCATAGACTGTATATAAAAGAGCATGTTCTTCTCCCTTGATTTATTAGCTCAGTAAACGTTTTCCTAGTGAGTTTAGTCTCAGTCTCTAGTTTCAAGTCTTCAATACAACATGATGTTGCAGTTCACAAACCAACAGGTCACGTCACGGTGAGTTGACACTTATCAGCGGCCTGTTAACTATCAAACAAAATAATTGACCCTGTCAATAAAAAGAGAATCAAATGAAATCCTGACACATCAGACACAACAGGCAAGTGTTAAGGACTTGTGGTGCTTTCAATGACATCTGGACATTGTTTGAAGATGTGAGTGATAAATATGATATTATGCAAAGAGCACCACTTATTGTCTTACACTTGCTGGCGCTGCATTTCATGGTGATTAACAGATATCTGAGAGGAAGAGCTGAACGTCTTTTATTAACGTATTTTCATTCCCGGTAGACTGGACTCTCTGCTACTTTGCTTTTCTATTCTTGGGAGATCTGTGAGTTTTATTTTAGTGGCTAAATGGTTATTGGTCTGAAAAAGTTTGAGAAACACTGATATATTCAGAAATAACATGTAATAAGGGAACATGCATTTGCCAGAATGATAGAGGGGAGAGGGGATCAGAAGGAACACCTCAGTCTGATGTGTACACCTCCTCCCTGCCTCTTTTCCTCTGTCAGAACTGTGGGCTTCATGTTGCTGGGAACAGAGGACTGTGGTTGTAGATCTCATACAGAAAGCCACTAACCTCTGGTCGTAGCACTCAGCAAAAATCGATTATCTAAAGGATTATGAATGTGATCCACAGCGCTTTGTATAGATCCAGCATCTTACATATTTACATCAGAAACAGTGGGATGCACCAACTCAAACTCAAGTTCACCTACATACATAAAACAAGATCCAGGCACGGACGCTAATGTGACAAGACAGACGTTATAATAGGCTGCGGAGTGTAACAGTACATTAGATGATGAATGAAACTGTACATATGAATGAATAGAAATACATCCACTGTCAGAAGAAAGCCATAGGGATTAGCTGGATAAAACAAGGTGTAGGCAGGTAGGTAGGTTTCTTTATATGTGCCTGTAAGTACAAATAAACGAACATTTGTTTTTATCTATTTATCTGTTTGTTATTTTTAATTGTTCCTTACTGTTTTACACTGTACTTGTAATCACTGTCTGTCATTGACCCCAGTTACCCAAAGACCATGTTATAAAAGGTTTCTGTGAATTATCTTTTTGTCTCTCTGTCAATGTTTTATATGTCTGTTTTTGGGCATAGGTCTCTCTTGAAAAAGAGAACTTGATCTCAATGAGACTACCTGTTTAAATAAAGGATTTAATGATGATAATAATTTAAAACTTTTTAATAGAAAAAATGATCTCCTGATCACGTAATCAGTCGTAAGGGGGAAGTAAAAAGACAGATCAACAGAAAGATTTATACATCTTTCTGGAAAAAAACATCAATTAATAGAGACCATGAAAGGCAAAGCACTCAACAAGCAAAGTCTGTAATATGTTTCTTATGCACTTTGTCAAGTGTAGTCATGGCAATACTTTGCAGGTCCCAGTAAACAAACAGCCTCTCAAGTCTAAGAACACACTGTACCATTGTAATGAAATTATTGCTAATTATTATTGTTGAAGTAGTGAGTGCCTTTTTGCACATGAGCCACTTTAACAGAGGTCTTCTGTCCACAGCATGTTTATTAGTTTGCATTGTTACTGCTCCACTTCAAACAGTTATTTACTAAAAATTTGCGAAATTTTCTAATTTACAGCAAAACAGAGGAATTATCTGCATCCTGCTAATGCTTTTAGGTAACAGTCCAGACTGGCTCCAGATTCAATAAGCAGTCATTACAACTTCATAACAATGCATGTGGACAGGTTAATAATGTTGCTCTAATGATTTGTCATGTCAAAGAGAATGGAGGTGGAAAGAGTAATAGAAGAGGGCTCCATAAAGAGGAGGAAGAGGGATTCTTCTGGGAATACTGTGGGAGATGTTTATACAAAAACGCAACTTTCTACAGTCTGGTGTTATTCACGCAGTAGCTGCTGCGCCTTCTCCAGATGCATCTTTGGTCTTATGACTTCTAAACAATCTCCTATAGAAAACTTTCTTCCTTCATTGTAGTGAGAAACAAGAGGTAATGCAATATAAGAATAATTCATGAGGCTTAATTTAGAAATGTAGCTCCTGCTGCTCTAGCGGATAGAAAGCTGATAACAGCCACAGCCGCTGAACAAGAACTGAATAAAAATAGGAGACATTAAAAACAACAAGTTAGTGCGTGTAGAAATGATTGTTTGATGGGGCCATTCACATGTACTACTGCAGTACACACAGTGGGGCGTTCTCAGTAAGTCGTGTTTACGTTTTTGAACGTCAGTCTTAGCTTGGCTTGGTCTTTCAATGGAGCAGTGGGTGCTAAAAACAGATATGGAGGACATGAAGGATACAGCACGTTTGATCAGAATTACTGCTTAGTGGTTGCTTCCCCCACCAACCGGCCAAGTTTCGTGACATATGGTCACAGACCCTCCTTCCTTATTGAGTTACAACATTAAATAATGGCCAGAAATGTTTTTGCAGAACATTATGATGACATAGTGGAGTTGACCTTCGACCATTTGGTTCATTTTAGCGGCTCGTGTCCTGGAGCTAAGCTAATGCTTTGTTGGTATGTGTGAGCACATGGTGTGCTTTGTATGTTTAGATATGCACGTTGCTATCTTTGTCATCTGAACCGTTTAGCTGGCTGGATGACGAGCGTTAGGAGCTCGTGTGACCTTCACAGCGACTGATCGGCTCAGCCCTGAGTCCAAGCAAATGATTGTGTCCAGTTGAAAGAACTTTCCTCAACGCGTTAATGAGACATAACGCGACATCACAAGAAAGACGGACGGCCACAGCAGTCACTGGCACGGAGGCGCAATGAACTACTATTTCTGTGAAACACACATATTGTTCATAGTCTGTGGCAAGCCTGCCTCGTAATAACACAGCCTACACAGTCACACCTGAGTGACACCAGCCCCCCCACAACCCTCACAGATAAACTGTATAGATAATGGATGGATGGATGAACACATGATATTTATGATACTAAAAGATCTACATAGTTATTGCCAAGTATTGTTGAACCAATCAACATTTTAAATTCAAGAGAGATGATCATTGTCTTGTTTGACCATGATGTGCGATGTATATTGTCTGGTGGCTGTTTTATGTATTTCTGTTCAGTACCACATAAAGAATAAATGGCATTGCTCCATGAACAGCTTCATGAATGTCCAGTCATACTGAAGTGGATTGGACAATGTACTCCATGTTTAGACTGTTAAGAGCCAATTGGTTTTTCCAGGTGGTTCTGAGCTGGATTAGGAACAGACAGACAGAGTTCTGGATGGACATTGTCTTGAAATGCAAATTCAAGCCTTCAAAAATTCAGTGTCTGTCGACCAGTATCTGTACCTTCTATGTGCACCTCTGTTGTTCTGCTCCTTGTTTTTCTTTCGTCCTTTTGTATCTCTCTGCCCAATCAGTCCAGCAGCTCTCTGCTCCTTCTGATAGATGGAGGCTGTGCTGATGTTGACCCCTGGCATCTGGATCACAGCCATAATGACTGGGCCAATTGGTGCTAACATGCCTCAGAGAAAGGTCAATAGACCTGAATGGCAATGCAGGTATCGACAGCGTCATAAATCAGACGCTGGAGGGGCTTGACAACAGCATGACAACAATTGATTGTGCATCTGTCACACGGGGATCAATTACAAAATAATCTCTGCATAATTTTCAGGTGAAAGATGGAAATGAAACTGAGCAGCTTCTGAACCTCTAAGGGACAAGATATATGGCAGGCTCTCACCTCATCAGACAAACTGCACAAACACATTACCTTCATTATTCATACAGGAGCTATGAAGGTTTTTTTTTTTTTTTTGCCTTTTGCAATGTGCATTATTCATTATACTAAATGAAGGGCACTTTTGCAGTGTGGCAGACGTGGGCGTCCTGGATGTTTCATGCTGAGCATGTAGAGCTTCTCCAGCTGGGGAGTATCAGTTGTTATAAAGACACTAGAGTACAACTTGCTTTATTAATTCACATGCACCCCCGGTCACAGACAAAGGCTTGCACACATAAAAGAGTTCACACACACATTTCTGCTCTACAGAAAATATCAGGCATGTTGTACATATTCATTAATTCATACTGTAAGTCTTTCTTCTTTTTCTCTGATCAGCAATAGCACAGAACAAGCAGGAAGGAAATCTTTACATACGAGCTCCAGTGATTTAGTATCACAACATGAGGAATCACAACAAAAATACAAAATCCTGACTTTTAGTCAGTCTTTTAGTATAATAACGAAATAAATCTTCCCATTAAAATGTCTAAAATGTGTCTTGTGTTCTTACATTATTCCAAATGTCTCATCAATTCTCAAACATACTATAATCATGGTAACGCTGTTCACCATCAGTGATGTTATATGATATTTTATTTTAGATCTTGGTCCTTTTGACCCAGATGGAGGCTTTTAGTCTCTGTCGTCTGGATCTTCAGTTATCAGAGAAACAAGCTGAGTAAATGTTAGACAGCTCAGCTTCAGCTGCTCAGAGACGTCCTGTGTCCACTTAAGAGAGTCAGCATCGCTTCTACCAGTTTTAACGTCCTGGTCTGTTTGATATGGAGACTACGACACCTCTGTGGATAATTCTGCTGCCAGTAAAAGCCTCCCGAACGTCTGCTTCATAATTGAAACAAAGGTTAGTAACAATCTCACCTCCCACACCTTCATTGACACTTTCACATATAAAGTGCGTCTAAGTGTTAAGTGTTTTGTTCAGTGTTTTACTGGTTGGAACCAGCTGCTCTGTTTGTTATGGAAGGAGGAGACGTCTGTGGAGAACTGACGCTGATGTCAGTGGTGGCAGAGACAACAACTCCCATGATCCCATTTCGTGACATCACCCAACGCTGTCTTTTGTTGTTGTTTTGATTGAGAGACTCCTAACAACAGATGTTACATACCATCTAGGTCATTCTGCAAAATCCCAGAATGCAACCTGGTGGAGTCTATTCCCCATTCCTTGTTTTTTCTGACATATGGTATAGCTGTCATCCATCTAGTAATCAACCACCACCCACTGACTGCAATATATATTCTCCAGCTCTTCACTCCGTTCTTCACCAGGTCATTGTTTCCTACCACCTGGTAAAAACATCTAACCCAACTTCAAGCCTCTCTTGTGCAGTGAGTCCCTGTGGTCTGTCCGTCGGCTGCTCACCGTCTGACATCCACCCCTGGTTCTCCACCAAGTCCCATCCAGCCTGCTCCAACACCATACTCCACTTTCGCCACTTCCTTCAGACACCCTGATTTCCTCCCTCCCAGCTGTATGGTGCTTGGGCTCATTCCTGATGAATAAATTCACCTACCTCTCCACTTGCCTCCTGCCTGTGGTCTTCTCCTCAGGGTTAAATACTCATTCTGCCATAACACAACCGGCTGCATCTTTTTGTTAAACCCTCCATACCTGGTAAATATCCATTTCTTTCAAACCTGACAACCCCTCTTTGGGAGTAAGGCTGTCAGTAGTCATCAACTCTAAACTGAGACAGTTACAATAAGACATCATCAGGGGCCCGCTGGGTCCATAACCCCTCTACCCATTCTGTGTTCCCATTTCTTTAAACGACATGCTCCTCTGTGTGTATTTTGTTTCTCAGGAACAATGTTGTGTCTGTTGGTGTAAATACCAGAACACCTATAAGCCTTTCCTCCAGTGAATCAGAGCTGTGGCAAATCCATAACACTTCATTGTTGAATTTGTGGACAAAACATGGCACAGCAGAATTAGTCCAAAATTGAGCCAACGTTTGAAAGAAAACTGATCTAAATTGAAGGGTGCTAAAGCTGCTATGTTAGCTTCCACCCAGCATTGATGGTGACAGGGGCAAAGTGGAAATAAAAATGGTCCCTGGACTTTTTACTCGCACTGGTTAAAATAGACAAATTAATAAAAACAAATAAATTAAAAACAGGTTAAATTAGTTACAATGATTTTTAGGAAAATACATAAAATACTAAAACTTTATACACATAAATTATATTTAATAATTTTAGTAATGTTATAGTCTCATTTTTCAATTTACAATTTCAGTTTCAGATTTGATGATGATGATGACACTATATGTCTCTGCTGAATCAAATAATGCTGCATATATAAACTCCATTATTACCTGTCTTTAAAATAATTAAATGGAAGAAGAATAAATTCTTCATGTTAAATGGGGACAAAACTTAAATCCTACTCGTCAGCCCAAAAACAAAGAGAGGAATGTGGTTTAATAGCCTGTGGAAATTAACTCCTAGGATTAAATCTGAGTTTTGGTGTTATTTTAGATTCACGTCTGAGCTTCAAGGCCCACATCGAGGTGATGGAAATATAATTGTTCCACCTTCAAAAATTGCTCAGTTACAACCAACTGAGAATTACAAAGATGCGAAAACACTGATTCATGCCTTCATTTCAGGCTGACTTGATCACTGTGATGCTCTTTTCATTGGCCTCTACTCTGGGAGACTTCAACTCATTCAAAACAGTTCAGCTCAGCTCTCAACCAGAACCTGGAAGAAAGAGCATATTAGTCCAGTTTCGGCTTCTCTGCACTGGCTTCCTGTTACACTTAGATGTGATTTTAAGGTCCTACTCCTACTTGTGCACTTAGTCCTTCAGGGACGAGGACCAAGCTACATTTCTAAGCCCCTGATTATCTATTTACCTCCAGTAACACTGAGATCATCTACTGCTGGTTTATTGAAGGTTCCCAGAGTCAGCCATAGGAAAACTGAGAATGCAGCCTTCATCAATTACAGCCCAAAGCTATGGAACGTGGTGCGTGTAATTCCTTTGTTGTGAGACAGAAAACTTTGTTATTCATGTTATTGATCTCTGACATTTTATTTTTTCACATTGAGCCTCTGGCCCAGCGGTCACTCCCTCTACGATACATGTAACAGAATGATGCCTTGCTGATGTGAACTTAAGAGTTGCAGTTAAATTATTTCCCAAATGTACATAAATAAGCTTGACTTTTAATAGAAGAAGAAGATATGTTTTGTAAGACTTTGTAGACTTTGCTTTTGAACTCAGTGAGTTAAATGTTGCTTCAAGCTGAGGAACTACTGTAGCTGCCATGCTACATGTAAACGTGCTAGTCAGCTGTAAACCTCCTTAAGTAGCTAGTTTGCTAAACAGGCAGTAGTTTGTTCCATCTCACAACCTTCTGCACAACAGTTCTTATTTTTCCCAAAGTCAAACTTTACATAAAGCATCAAACTGACTTTCTTCAACCTGGAAATAACAGCAAGAAATAACAGCATCTAAACATTCATTGTGATTTTCTGTCTAAAGTAAGTTTCAAATGAACAAGCTCGTTACTATGGCTCAAGGAAATAAGCGGAAACAAACGGCAGCCTGGAAGCTAAGATAATAAAAATAATGGCATGCTATGGAAAACAGTTAATGGGCTGAAACATACAAATACAGTGGTATGGCGCTTTAAATGATAAAGGTGGACGTGTTTTGCAGTAAGCTCACATCCACAAATACACATACCTGCACCTGACAGGCTGAGAGGGGTGGCCTAACTGTGTCTGTTCCTCTGGGTGTTATTATCTGCTCACAGAGGTACACTGGGAAAATGTCTGAAAGCTGCTCCTAATCATGCAAAGTGTGACTAACCAACCATAGCCACTGTCTCCTCAGGACACACGCGTATGGCTGTATGGCTGTGATGATAACTTCTGAAGGATGTGCTGTTACAAGCAGCCATTTCCTCCTCTGTCAGTGGTGTGATGGGTGGATCCACTCAAACAGGTACAGAGTGTGTCTGTGTACTATACAGAGTACAACAAACCACAAATACTGGACATGGATCCCATGATTGTTGTAACCTGCCTTGTGAAGGACAAGAAGCTGACTGGAAGTGAGAGATGTTTTAGGCAAATATGGGAAACACTATATTTAGCATTCAGGTCACATTTTTTTTAGATTACTAATTACAACATAATTTAGTTGTCTATTTAGTGTATAACTGTGTTTCAAGGTGCAATGTGTGAGATATGGCCTGAATTTTAGTTTTAAAAAAATGACAACACAATCAACAGTGTATGAAGAAGCCACAGTAAGCTATTGTTTTTCAGAGATTTAAAATTAGCATGCTAACAGCTAGCACCATACAATCTTGTAATACCACTTAGTGACACTAGGTGCTATAGTCAGTGTAGCACCTGGTCTGCCTTCAGTCCTACATACGAAAATGAAGAGCTTCCTCCAGAGCTTGAAGTGAGGCTACAGTTCCTGAAACACCAGAAACACAGGAATGGCTCGATCTCCTGGACAGTGATGTTTATCTCCATCACAGAGAACCACACCTGACAAGAAACTATGTTCAAGAGCAAGAGAAAAGAAGCGAGTAAACCTTAGGCTTTCCACCTCTGGAGACAGCTCTGGCGAGTTAAGGGATACGATTTAATGCTGAGCTCCTAACTTTCTTTTAGACTTGTGTGTAATATCTAACATTGGCTCTTTAGCGAAAAATCTCACACAGTAAAACTAATGACAAACCATAATGAAAAAACTTTTAAGTTGATTAAATTTATCGTCAGGGTCAAGTTTTAGTGGTCCAGGAGAGTTTGCCCTGTTCCTGTCCATCTCCAGCAAGTTAGGTCAGTAACTTTAGCCTTATTTTATAACTGACAACTGTGCATTGAGACCAGGTGTCCATTGGTGTGAATGGTTGCATGTGTGTTGGCCCTGAGATAGACTGGAGACCCACCGAGGGTGTACCCTGTCTCAGCTGGGATGGAAAGTGGTATAGAAAATGTGTAGATGTCTAATATTATTCCTACATCTAATTTGATAGAAAATACTGGTTTAAACATGCTAAAAAACAGTGGTGCAGTACATGAAGTGTCTTAGTGACTTTACTTTATGATAAAGTCACACATGGAGATTTATATTTACATGAACATAATACTGAGTCAGGTCTAATTTGTCAGATATACCATACATGAAAACAGTACATGCACCACATTATGGACCCAGTTTAAATCTGACGAAAGAACTTAGTTTTGAACTGCTCCGTTCCACTAAATGTGGATTAGAGCAAGTCCCTTCCATACAGCCTGTCAGGCTTATCACTGCCTGGCTTTGGTACAAAATGGAAGCTGCATTCAAGAAGACTGACTAACTGCTAATCATGACATTGTACGTTCCAGCTTTAGCTCAAAAGAAAAGATGCTTAATGTAACATGTGATTTTATCATTAGTGTCAATATGGCGGGAAAAATATGTTCTTTTTACAGTGACAAGCAGCTAACAGGCAAACAGAGCCTCCATCAGGTCCCTGACGTCTAATATGCTGAGCATTATATTTCTCATTTCATCAGGGCCAACGGACAGGGTCATTATAAAGTGGTGTAATTAGTGGGATTTGGTATAAAACCAGGCTCAGGGAAGCACAGTGTCTGGTAAGATACCAATAAAGACAGGCGGTGCAGTGTGTTAACACCAGCACTGAAGGACATAAACCCCCTTTTAGATTTGAAGAGAAACACTTAAAGACAACTCATCACAGCTACATCCTCTGCTGTTTTCATAAACTCGCAGCCACCCTAAGCTGTCCGTCCCCTCGCTGAGCCTGGAGCCGAGCCAGGCACAATGCTGTTTCATTTCTCACTGAAGCTCCACAGCAAAGAGGCCTTTTCTCCCCCTGCCTCACACTCACACGTCTACAAATTCAGCTCTTTATCTCAGCTTTGTGCACTTGCAAACACTGCATACGTATTCTCAAGTAAAAAGAGACATGTTCACACCCCCGAGGCGGTCGACCAGCTCCGCTCATCACCTTGCTTCTACACGTGGTGCTGGCAAAACTCACCAGGCTCTGTCTTTTGCTTCCTGTTCCCTGCTCAGTATCCTGCTGTCTGCTTTGCATGGAATAGCCTTGTCCTCAATAGCGCTGTTGTCCTGATTAAGCTCTATCCGTCCAATTAGCTCTGCCTGGTCGTGAGCTCCAGCAGAACTTTCTCATGTCTGAGAAACTGGTTGAAGTTCAACTTCACATTAGTGTGTAACCAAAGCCTTGTTGTTGAGGGAAAGATTGTGGTTTTAGTTAAATTTACATCAACATGTTCTGTATAAAGCCTTTTTTTCAACCCTCGGATAAAACCCATAGGAGTGTCTCCTGAAATAGTGACAACCAATGGCGTACCAGCCATTGGTTGTCACGGTTACAATAATAAACACATGGACTGCACCGATGGCCGGCTACCTTCAGCACCATAGTTACTACAAAGCGTTGCTTGACTAGAGCCATTTCTTAAGAGAGAGTACGCTAGGTACTACTGCTGCTACTGTACCTGACTGTACTGTGACACAATAATCGGACAAACAGATGGAAAATGTAAGTGTGATAAAAATATACACTTCATATCCAACATGTAATGTATATTAAAACTGCGCTTGTTCATTTTCATTTATACAATGTGGTGGTATGCTGTATACCACGTGTATATATAGTGTTATATATAGTGTTGTTGTTAAACTGTCCAGGAAATCATGTATTTTTAGCTTCATCTTCCCAGATTAAACAGCAGTAACAGATGATACATTTCAACTCAAAGACCAAAGTTCATCTTCCAGGGGGAGAATTTGATTATATATCAACCAAAATGACCAAACTAAATGACCAAAGGGCTGCAGACACACTTTTCTACCGGGACGACGCTGCTAACTGACTGGGGACCAAAGACCTCAGGAGCTGGGCAGCGAGGCGCTGATTTGACGATGTCACGCAGCAGGACGGTCCTCATATCTACGAAAACCCCAGACTAGACAAACAGACGTTATTTTGATAAACTGACACATGTTCATAGTCTAGATGCTCACTGTCTCAACTGAGAAAATATTCAAGTTGCCCTTTGGTGCACAATGCATTTTGGGATGGGAATTAGCTTTCCCCACACAAGTCACGTCCCAGTGGACCAGGTGGAGCGAGGACACTTCGTACGTGTGATCTGCACTTGAGTAGATTTGGACTATGGACAGGAACAGTAGTTGGGCTGAGACTGATGATGTTTCACATGAACACAAGTACAGTGAAGAACGCAGATTGAGAAACGGCTGTGGACTTTGTCGCTCTGTAAACTTCGTCACTGCACTTTACTGACAGGAGCAAATCCTGTCATCATTACTACGGCCACTAGATGTCGCCTAGCAACAAAACATAACATAACATAACATAACATAACATAACATAACATAACATAACATAACATAACATAACATGTCAAAGTGCTGTTCACTGATAACATCAGTGCTGTGATATTTCTTTAGCAAACATCTGGAGGACGATGTAGCTGATATCAGATCACTTTGAAGGTGTTTGTCATTAAAACTGATGTTTTGTGTGGCACAGGAAAGTGTTTTGTTAATCAGGAGCTACAGTGTGTGAGTCTCCAGATTCTGCAGGCTGTTGAATATTCGTTTGTCATTCACTTCTTAATCATCTATAATGCTGAGTTGCAAAGGAGATGCTTTTGTCAATTGTAATGACATGTGTTTGACACATTCAGTCCCATGAATATTTAGGTCTGTTTACTCTTTATCTAAAAAGCTCTGGACAGTGTTTATCCAAACCTCCCTCTGCTTGCTTTAATAAGTGGATTTCTCTGTTTTTCTCTCTGAAATGTTTAAAATATGAAAGTAAAAACCCCACAAACACTTGACATGATATGTTTTTGACAGTCAGGGAGCCAGTTTAGGTTCGTCAACTCAGTAGTATAATTTTTATGGCATAATAACGCTCATTATGGAGCTCAGGCACTCAGACATCAGGCAGCGGGGGAAAGATGGGAAAAAGTCCAGCAGACTACGTTGCCGTCAAAGTCAGTAAAATGCTCATAGTGATAATCTGCATGAAGCTTTGTATTGAATTGCCTGACCTGAGACCAGTGGCTAGGACCTGTGGCATGATGAAGCTGTGCTGTAGGATCCCACAACTGCACATCTGTGATGTGGAGCACAAGACTTTATTTCAGGGCCAACCTGCAGATGGAGGGAGCAACCGATGCTTGAAGTAGAGAAAAAAACAGTGCTGGTATTCACCTCTGCATCGGCCAATATAAGTAAAGCATTATTCTATTTATTCTCTCAAAGAACCATTTGCCAAATTATTAATTTGATTCCATATAATCTGCACTATACACGCAGTAATAGATCTGCAGGAGGTCTGTGGTTGTCTCTTACTATTAAACTGGCTCCATGATCCCTCTGGACACATACACAGCAGATAGAAAGAAAATAATAGTAGTGAGCTATCAAGTGGTAAAATATACACTCTAGAGATTTATTGCATTATCTTTGGTTAATTCACTTCCAATAAGATCTGGCAAGTGGGTTAACTTGATTTGTTGAGGGGTGAACATGTGAATCACGTGGTGCCTTCTGGGTAATGTAGTTAAAGTTAATATAGGACACATACAAATCACCTAGAACCTGAAATGAGGAGGGCAGAAAAGAGCAGTGTTACGCTAAAGAGTAGCAGCCCACTCCAACCACTGAGAGTAACAATCAAGAGATCATTCATTGTACAGTACATTACACTGCTGCTAATAGAGAATTGTAATTAGATCACACCAGGGCTGGTCCAACCCCTTTTGGGACCCTAACATTGTTCCCCTCGCTCCCAAGCCCCTCCGGAAGTTCAGTTGGAAGGGGCTTTTAGGATAATTTCTCTTATTATTAAAAATAGTGTCACAAAAAATTAGCATTACACTAAGCAACAACATCTACACAATCTGCACTTCATCCAAGAACACCTCAGAGATATTAAAGTTGACTTTACAACCTGCTAATGCACAAAGCAACAATAAACTGAAACTGAGGTCACAAGAGAAAAATGCTTACATCAAAATTACACTATTGATATGCTGCAGATGTCATTTGGTTTAGTTATTGTTGACCATCTCAGTTTAGCGTGTTAGCGTGATTACTTTTTTCACAGCTCATTTTATATAAGATCATAGAGGTATTGTTATTATGGAGCAAATCAAAATTTTGACCTGACAGTGGTGCATTATTAAAAGTTATGGGTTCAACAAAGTCTTGAGGATATGTTGTCTGGAAATCATGACAGTCTGTACCAAACTCTGTGCCAATTAATCATGAACATGTAGGTATTTTACTGCAGAACTAAGAACTGAGCACAGTGTGTTTATTCCTGTAACCATGACAAACTCAATGACAAGTGCTCATTTTAATCAAGCCACAATATGTTCCTAAAGCTAACCAAGTAGTTTTTTCCCCATAGGCTTAACATTTGTCACCATGACAATGAAGGTCCAGTACCCCACTGCCGGTGCACTCCATGTTTCTTATTATGTCCATGATGAAAAAAGTCTAGTGCCTGCCCCTGTGGGGGCATTGCTTCAGAGGATGCTGCTACAGGTCATATCCAAGGGTAGGAACAAACATCCTTGTGTGGTCATTCAGGTTAGAGGATTCTTCCTCTGGAGCAAGGCCACGAAGCTTTATTTATGCAGCACTTTTAAATTGATTTATAAACATAGATGAGAAGAACAAAAAAAGGACAAAAAGAAAGAAAGAAAGAAACACAAATGCATTTCGGAAATGTTCTGCTTGTGCAACATCTAAAAACTAATATTACATTCATGGTCAGTAAAGTATTGCAGATATAAACAAGTCCTGACATGACAACAGCACTTGTGAGGATGATGGAGTGAAGAACAGTTGCTGTGTTGGAGCAACACAAAAACCTAGTGTGGAAATGTCTAATGGAATAATAATAGTGCTTTGTCATGTTTTGGCTCAGGAGCAAGGTTTTGACTGAAAATGGAAACAGGCTGCAGGGGTGATTCGGTGTGTCAGGTTTGTGTGGAGTTCGTGCTGCTAAACAGAGCACAGGGTTTCGCATCTTAGCATAATTATGAAAGCCATTATTTTACACAGGAATTGTGTAATAATAAAACTAGTATAAAGGAGCTTGGTAGGTTCATTTTTAAGAAAGAGAGTCATCTGAAAGAACGCTGTTTCAAAGTAAAAGCTGCCTTATCATCCGTTTGAGCATTTTGCTAATCTGTATTGTGTGTGAAGCCAAAGCCATTTTTAGTCACAGTTGCTCAGAGCGACACATCCACTACTGCACTTACTGTAAATCCACCTGAAGCTGCAGAGATGCTCCACTCAAACGATAGTATATAACAGCAGAATGAGAACTGCTACAGAAACCTAGTCACCTCTAACCACAAGTTACTGACTGCACTCAACACCAGGGGCCATATTCACATATTCACAGATGATCCTAAATGGTGCAAAAGGTGCCTCATGAGAGCTCCCAACTAAGACTGATTCACAACGTTGGTGAAAGCCACTTCAGCGAGGAAGAAAGAGGAGAGGGATGGTCGACCTGACATATTTCATTTTGTGACTGAGGTTTAACATGTGACTGTTCTGTGTTTGGGTATATGAAGGAAATATTAATCAAGACACAAATGGTTTGATGTCTCTTGCGGCTCAGCCGGGGCTGACAGAGTAAGTAGCTACTAAGTGTTCATTTGAAACATGTCTGTTTACCTCTACCTCTCACCCTCTCACCATGTTTACATTGGCAGCCAGACTGTATCTTGTTAGCTTTAGATTGGTTATTGGGTGCTGCGTCTCTCCTTCTCCTGAAAATAACCTGCATGCTGTGTGTTTTTTTCATTTGTAAAATGGACATACAATCATTTTTCAGGGAACCAAAACTCAGAGTAAACAAAAGTAATATCAAAGGGGAAATGATGAAATCTTTACATGAAAGGAAAGAAGTGCTAATGGAACATTAACCCATTAACTGTAAATGTACTGGTCATACTCAATCATTTGATGCACCGTCACCATCACTGTTATTACACGACCGATCGTCATCTCCTCAAGGCTGATATTCTCCTTCAGAATCAGAATCAGTCAGTAACGGATCCATAACTTCATCACCAGTTTTTTCTGCTTCAATTTGCTCAAACACAATGGACTGAATTGCCTCCACATCAATGCACAGTGAGCACGTTCAGACCATCTTTCCGCTGCTCCTGAACACTTTGAATAGGGACATGACGTAATTCTGGCCCCGAACCAAAGTGGAGCATGTCTGTTAACTAGTGGTAGAGAGAACAGATGAGATCTGGCTCTGTAACTGGAACCATTGTCTGTTTCATTCAGTATTGTTGTTTGTTGCAATTTTGTGACTTTGGTGTTCAAATGGTTAACATTATGGTCTCACCTCGCAGCTAGCTAACCTTTGTTTCAATTGTTTCTGTGATAATTTACGAACTGGTTGTTCAGGAGGTTTTTACCAGCAGCTGAATTTTCCACAGGATTCTGTCTCGTCCTCTCCATAATGATTGGACCAGGTGGTTAAAATCAGTAGAAACACAGAATAAAGTAGTTTAACTTGTATGTGATTTGCCGACTGCATCTTGGAACAGTTGGGAGTTGAGCTGTCTAACATTTGCCAGGCTGTTTTGCCTGTCTGATGACTGAAATCCTATATCAAAATATGTAGTTCAAAACAACCGAGTTACAAAAAGTGCATCTTAAAAATGTGGTTTTGAGTTTTGAGCATGTGTCAACCCTCCGTGATGTCAACCATTGGTTTGTGAGCTGCTGTTTTGAACTCCAGTTTGTAATTTGTCTGTCGGCCATCTTGATTTTTTTAAAAACAGAATATCGAAACCGTATTTGAAGGTGGAGCTGAGGAGGAGTGAGGGGTGGATCTGACCTGCTCTGTACTCTATCCTGATTGTCAGACAGGTCACATGTCAGTAGCCACACCCTGATTTATCCCCTGCTTTCTGGTCTATTTTCCTCTAAATGGACCATCATTTAAAAAATGAACATCATGTTGTATTGAAGACTTGAAACTAGAGACTGAGACCATAAACTCATTAGGAAAACATTTACTGAGCTAATAAATCAAGGGAGAAGTAGGGACATTTTCCCATAGACTTCAATACAATCTGACTTCTTTAACAACCAGTGGAGTCGCCCCCTGATGGTCATTAGAGAGAATGAAGGTTTAAGGCTCTTCAGTATTGGCTTCACTTTACAGACCCAGAGTCTATGTCCCCTTTTATAGATGGTTTATGGTTTTGATTATGGTTTTCATATTTGTTTAAGTTTGAGAAATGTTGGAAACATTTGGGATTTTCATACAACTCTACATTAAACATGTTATCATCAGTGGAGTCTTTGCCTCATGTGTGATTGATTCAGTTGTTGTTGTGTTCAATAATCAGCACATCTTTTCCACAAAAAAATGGCATAAATCACCGCAGCTGTTGGATTGTGAATAATATATGTGTGGTACATTTTTTGATTCTAGATGTGCATCCAAGTCAGATATTTTTAAACTGGCTACATGTTGTGAGACTGACGAAGCTGAAATTGACCGAGATCTCATGCAGAATAAAAACCTCGGATGAGCAAAACCAAAGATCTAATTAAATCTCAACACAGACTGTACACTCAATTACCACAGAACTGCTCATGTAATGAAATCAAAAGACTTCTCTGTTCTGAAAGTTAACGCCTGATTGTACATCAGAGATTTTCAGATAACTAATCATGTATTGTATGTGCTGCTCATCTAGGATCAGGATATCCAGCGTCCGGAGATCTCAATGTCATTTTTTTTTTTTTTTTTTTTTTTTACAAATGTTGATTCATTTTCATGATTCATTTATGAAGTGAAAACTGGCACCAAAGCCTCCTTAAACCCTTTCATTCTGTCAACAAGTGACACACACACGACTCTTCATTTCGTGATCATCTTGGCCGTCATGATTACTGGCCAAACAAACAAACGCCACGGCATAATGAGTCAGTTAACTGGGCCAGAGTGGGTAGGTGGTGGTGGTGTTCAGGCAGGCGGAGGGGGAAGGGGTTGGTGCCGTGATGTGACATAACCAAAGTTGAAAAGACAACCTTTGAAGGTGTCAGAGTGTGGACGAATTAGAAAGACATCTCCATCCCATCCAATTCTATTAGGAGACAAAAGGTACATTATTATTGATGCAGATTAATACTGTGCATGCAGGAGTAAGAGCCCTGATCAAAGATGAAGAAACATCTCTGCTGTGGCTCCAGCGAAAAGCTGGGGGTCGTAGAGCTGTCATGACTCTCTCACTGTCTCCCTCCCACCGCCTCTTCCCCCGCTTTGCTTTTTTTTTTTTTTTTGTTCTTTTTTTTTTTTTTTTTTTTTTTTTACCCCGATCCCCCCAATGCCAGAAGCGCACAATGCTGGAGCCCAAAGGAATAGTGCATCAACTCTGCACCAAAGGAAAAGAAAAGAAAAAAAAAGAAACAACAACAAGCAGGCAGAGGGAAGGAGATTAACATATAACACAGCAGAGAGAATAGAGATCCATTCATCAAACATACAGAGTTCGCTGCACTAAAGAAGCAGACAAACACACTGTACAATCAAGAGCACACACTGCACTCCGTACAAACACCACAGTACTCAGACTGTACTCATATACACTAATACACTGAGACACATTTGGAGGTGTCCAGGGTGGACCCCACCCTCACCCAGTGTCGGCTGTGGTTGGCTCCAGTCCCCTGTGACCCTGTATAGATCAGCGGTAGAGATAATGGACGGATGGAGGGATGGAAGTACATTTCATTAACACCTCTCAAAACCAGGACAAAAACAACCAGAACTATCTGCACGCTATGGTGTTTTTGTGAAGTATCAAATGGAAATAGTACTTAATAATCCCAACTCAGTGTTTAGTTTCAAGCAGGCTTCATCAATACAATAATGAACGTTAATCATTCAACATCGTTTTCAGGCATTTTAAATTTATTCTGCATGGTTTAAACATAGCCTGGTGTGAAGCACCATGACCACTGAGCAAACTCCCTCTGATGATGAAGACCATGACCATGTGAGATGGCTCATTCAAAACTGCTCTGTCAAATGTTTTGGAAATTTTGGAAAAACTGAAAAAAGCAATCATTTATTATGAAAAATAAACACTGCAATAGTCCATATCATTGAATATTGAACATAAATTACAAAATTACTTTCTGAATGATCCCCTGTTGTTGCCAGCTCTGAGCCAGGAGGTAACTCCTGTTTCCATCCGTCCACTTTGTCACCCATGTATATTATGTCACCTTCCTCCTTTCCTCTCTTTATAATTACGATGGCTGTCCCCCAAGAATAAAACACAATCATGGATAATAAGCTGCTTGCAGGCATGGGTTGGTTTTTAAGGGGAGGAATGTCTCCCTGAAGAAGGTGTTTCTGTCCTGACAGCCTCCCTGTTGTCTTACAATATGAACCCTGTATTTACGTCAACACATTCAACTATTTTGTACTAACAGGAAGTGATACAATTTAAAAAAATAAATAAACAACAAAAAAAAGAAAATTAAATGATTAAATTCATTTATCAATTACACCTTCGCTGCCAATTAAACTCCACAATGAGACAGAAAACATTTTTAAATATTTAATCCTGAGGATCAGGTTATGTTCCAATGACTAAAATAAAATCTAATCCTTTCTTGACTGTAGCGAGCTGCTCTCCTCTATAACAGTCAGGCTCTACAGGTCTGTGTTTCCACCTTCTGCAAATTAGGGTTGACTGTGTCCAATTATTCTGGTGAACCAGTGCCAGAGAACAACACCCAGCACGTTGGTGAATCTCTCACCTCTCCTGTGTCTTTAGTGTCAGAGACTGCTGCTATCAGCACTATCACCAGTGGATGACAGTGAGTCCAGCACCAGAGGGTCGTTTCTAGTAAAACCATCCATGAAAAACATCATGTAGCTCATAAAAAGATGGTGTGTTTGAAGCATCAAGGTTTTATTTCATCCCATTTTCAAGTTACAGCAAGTGTGTGCCAGGCAGCTGTGACAGATCGGACTGTTTCCACAGATGCCCAGTGCTGAAGCACTCAGGTTGGGACCAACGCCAAAAAAACTGGACAGGGATGTACATTTTTTTTAATGATTTTGTTTGTTTAGCTAAATGAGAGAATCTCTTTGCTTCCTAATGTTGACTTTTACTGCATGTTTCTCTGGGATATTCGATATAGAATATAATAGTGTATTGTAGCCTAGTTATTCAGATGCCTGTTGTTGTTTGTCAGGCCTGTTGGTTGGTTTTGACATTTTAAGACATCTTTTTTCTATTTCTTGTTCTAATTTTATATCTTTGTTTTTAAAATTGGTTTCAAATTTGGCCTGAGAAAAAGTAGGTCTATTGAAGTTGGGCATGATGACAGATAACTTTAATAATTTCTGATAATTATCGTGCACAAAATAGATTTTGATCCCATCTATGGGAAAATGTCCCTACTTCTCCCTTGATTTATTAGCTCAGTAAATGTTTTCCTAATGAGTTTATGGTCTCAGTCTCTAGTTTCAAGTCTTCAATACAACATGATGTTCATTTTTTAAATGATGGTCCATTTAGAGGAAAATAGACCATAAAGCAGGGGATGAATTAGGGGGCGTGGCTAAAGTGTGATTGATAGGCTGTACCGTACAATCAGGATAGAGTGCAGAGCAGGTCAGCTCCACCCCTCACTCCTCCTCAGCCCCACTTGGTTTCAAAAAATTATAATTCACAGTTCACAAACCAATGGCTGACATCAAGGAGGGTCGCCACTTGGCCCTATCCAATCAGCCATTGTGTTGCCTACAACTCCCCTTGTAGTTTTTGAAAGAGATCTTTGTGAAGCTGTTATCTGTCCGAAGTCTATGTTGTCGCCAGTTGTGCCGAAAAACCTTTTACACAAACGATGGATTTCAAAGGTTGGTTTTAACCGTGACCATGATATTTACTCAGCCCAAATCTCTTTTTGTCACCCAGGATAGTTCAGGTGAGATGCTCAAAATGCTGGTGAAAATCATGCTGCACTGGCACACGATGAACTAAACAGCATAATGGATAATCATTCTCATTTTTTTTTTTTTTTTTGTACAAGAAGCAGACACATGCAGCTCTGCCGCTTGAGCCCAGTGACTCATAATCCATGTCGTCTTTCATTTAGTGGGAAGAGCAGTTGGCGTATTGCGATATGGAAATAAGAGGCGCTGATCAAAGCTCTCCTCCCCTGGATGAGCTCTACATCTGTCTCTCCAAGGACTCCCTGCCTGCCAAGAGCTGCAGCTCCTAATACAGACGTTTCAGCACTCGTGCCCAGCCACCCGCCATCATTAAAATTTCATACTGGCACACAGCATACAGATTCCTCCGAGCCCTACAGGCTCAACTGTATCCACCCGACTTACTCTGACACTCTCTCACTCTCTCCTCCTCGCTCCAGTCAGCTGATTGGACTGGTCTGAGTAAAGATCCATATTACTGGATAACTGATTTATTAGGGCAACACTGAGAGGGAGAGGGACGGCAATGGTGAAGCGGGAGGTGCAAATTTAGATATTTATCAGCTGATCTCAGCTCCTCTCATGCCTGCGAGAATCTGGACGCATGTGAAGAGGCTGCACAAAAATTCTGCAGGATGGAGGGTATATTTTCTGAATGTTGGAATGAGCAGAAAAATGCCAAACGCAGCATTTTAACATAGATAAACACTGAACTATCATCAGCATATTAAAGTGTAATTGCTCGGGTTAAACTGATAATAAGTTTAAGCCTATGTCTGACTCCCACTAATTAATTAGTATCTGAATTTTAGCCAGAGCTAATTCACAGTATGATATACACGGATGAGATGTTTATGCCTTTCATTTTGAGAAAGAAAAGGGCAAAACATAAAAAAGATGACATTTAATGTATTTAACTTAACTGTTTCTAGAGCGCAAGTACAGTTTCATCACTCTCTGTCTGGACCATCATCATTGTTATTCTTTGTTTTTGGAAAAAAATTAAAAAGAATCATTGAAGTAAGAGAGACAAATGATTCTGAAGATGGAATTTCAAATAACCTACTTTGTTGTTTAGGCTTTAACAGTAAAATTATTTCACTTAAAGAGCGGCTGTCTGCAGATACTACCAGAAAACAGATTAATGTTGGGAGAAGTTCACGTTTGCTGACCACTTACAGTTACAGAAGAACGGCATATAAAATTTAAATACGTCATTTCCCAAGATTTTTTGACACGGCTGTTTTAAGGACATTATCAGTGGTCGGCCTGAATGTCAGTGGAAAATGTTACGGTTTATATTTCCTACAATTGAGCACTGACATGTTCAAATTGCTAAAATGTGTAGCAGCAACAGTGAGAGTAGCTAAAATCAACCACCACAGGCTACTGGCTGAACCAGAACATGGCTGTTGCAGTAAAACTCCTTCATGTACTGAAATAACTTGGGTCAGTTTTATTACTCATGAATTAAGCTTTTCATTTGCAAGTGACAGAGTGTGATATGCTTTTGCCTCAGTCTCACTTCCAAGAGCCCACACTTAACACTTTTCTCCTCTTTTACTTTAAGTTTTCTTATTTGGAAGAAGATATATTTGTGTTTTTCAGAACCAAAAACCTTCTCAGTGTAGTTTTCCATCTCCTCTCTCAGGCTGAGCTCTGGAGCTCGAGTAACAACAGGTCAGTGGCTATTTTCTGAATTATATGATAATAATAAACTGGTAAACATTCAGAAAATCAAATAGCCCTGCCTGTTAACTGGGTTAATGGCGTGGCTAAAGGTAGTGACATCACAAAGTTCCAGAAGTCCTGACAGCTGGTTTTAAGGCTCAGTTTCTGAAAACAGGCTGTGAGCATTTCTCTGTGGACTGAGACCTTTGATACTTTCACTGTATTAATAGAGAACCTGGACCTGATTTAGAATCAGAACCACATGGGTGTCTACCTTTAGACTGTATGGGCCCTTTAAATAATCCTGTGAGATAATGGACAACAGCACCACTTTTTAATGCGAAAATGAGATTCAATAATAAATAAAAAAGAACCTTTGCTCTCTCACAATGCAATCTTTCATCAAAGTGAAGTGTTTTCAGCTCCTGCAGTGAGATGTCACAAAACCATTTAAAACCTGTGTCATACTCTCTTCTAGCGTTTCACAGATATCCTTCTGCAGATAAAATCCATGCTAGTGTTTCTAACTGTTGTGCAATTGATGCATTGAGAAAAGGAGGGGGGCTGGAAGGAGGTTGGCAGGGTGGTGGTGGCTTTGATTCTCTCCATGCAAATTCCAACCCCGGTAGGGAAGAGGCACGAGGCACCTCGCTGCTCTGTGCCCATGCTGATTGTATTTGGGGGATGCTGGGATAACAACACATCAAGACGCCAGGAGAGGCGTTCCATCTTTCTCTCTTTCTCCTCAGGCATTGCAGGAAAACCTCCAGTTTATTGTCATTCAGCTGTGGTGTCAGGACAGAGGGGGAAGGAAATGACGCAGGCACACCCAGCCTAAATTTGTGTCATGTGCCAAAATTTTGTTTCTAGCACAACAGACACCCCCATTTTACCAACTTGACTGGGAACAAATGATTTAGGCCATATTCACAGAAAGCAGCAGGAAGTTTGGAAGCAATGACAGGACGTGAGAAAAGGAATGTTAAATAAAGAAAGCCCTGCCTCCCCTTTTTTCTCTGCTCATGCTTCACACTTCACACTGTAGGTTTGATGGGGCTCTGCTGCAGACACAGAAGAAATCAAGTTGACGTGTAAAACGGCAGCTGTGTCAGGTGTGAGGAGGATGGATGTCAAAACCACAGCAGGATGATAACTCCCCAACAACAACGCATCAGAAAAATCTAATGCTAAAATATTTACTGTGATGATGTCAATAAAAAGGCCTCATTTGTTACAATGTTGGGGTGAGGGTGGGGGGTGGAGGGATGGGTGTCAATACCAGGCAGCCAATGCTGAAGAGCCTTAAACCTTCATTCTCTCTAATGTCCATCAGGGGGCGACTCCACTAGTTGTTAAAGAAGTCAGATTGTATTGAAGTCTATGGGAAAATGTCCCTACTTCTCCCTTGATTTATTAGCTCAGTAAATGTTTTCCTAATGAGTTTATGGTCTCAGTCTCTAGTTTCAAGTCTTCAATACAACATGATGTTCATTTTTTAAATGATGGTCCATTTAGAGGAAAATAGACCAGAAAGCAGGGGACGGATTAAGGGGTGTGGCTACTGTGTGATTAAGACAGTGACATTAATTTATGTACCTGTATCTTTGAAGTGAAACAGATGATAAAAGACTGGAAGAGTAAACACACATACAGTTAAATATTACATTTGATTTCCGACAGTACCTGGTGCGGCCATGTAGCCGATATATGTGGGTGTGCATAGTATCATTAGCTCTCAGGTCAAATCCATGCCTCAATATTCCTCCGAATATTGTTTCCTTTAAAAAAAAAAAAAAAAAACGAAAAAAAAAAAAAAACAAGATGGTGATGACAAAATTACAAACTGGGGGCTTCAAAATGGCTGTTCACAAGCCAATGGGTGACGTCATGGAGGGCTGACACAATCCCCCTCACACACACACACACACACACACACACACACACACACACACACACACATATCTCTTCCTAACATTTCAGAAGTGCTGACTTTTACTGAGCAGTAAAATGCCAAGAACCAAAAAAAGAGCTCATGAAAGGCCAGTGAGTTTGTTGAGACATCATCAATAGTAAAGCACAGCAGCACCATTTAGCATAATGTAGATCAGACTGGGCAGTGATACTCATTATGGGCTGTGTCAAGGCTCTGGGAGAAATCAATACAGGCATAAATTGGTCAAAGTGGAAAAATGCTGAACATGACTCCTGAAAAATAAAAGACACCGGAGCTACTGTAGTGTTCAGTAGACAGGCCGGTTGGACTGTTGTTGATGCCTCTATGAGCTCAGTGCTCTGCATATTCAGCAACAGACACGCTTAAGCTGCCTGGTGTAATTGCAATAGGCTTGCTATTTAAAAATAAGGACAAACACAGGCGTAATCCTTCATTAAAAAACAATAACAATACTAATCTGTTAATGATTTCCCCTCCTGTTAATGGATCTTTCTTTGTCTACCAAGGTCTTTCTAGAATAACATCCAAACAATGCCAGGCATTGTCCTGCAGGGCAGAGGCAGACCACGGTGCATGTTGCGTTGATGTTTTTAAAGAGCTTCAGTGAGCACATGATTGATTTGTGGGGTCTGAATGGAAAGGCAAACAAAAAAACAAAGATGTGAACTTCCTCTGCCAAAGCCCCCTTCTGCTAAGTCATGGGATCCTGTCGCCAAGTCACAGTCTGGACGGCTGTAAAACTTTCATATTTTTTAACACTGTGAATGTGCTGAGGAGATAAACACACAACACACACTGTCCATTCATTTATCCATCCATGTTTTTCTTCCAATCAGGGTATAAACACAAGCTCAAGATTATTGTATCATGTGTGACAGACAGTGAGCGGATGTTGTGTTTGGCTTCATTCACTGTACATGGAAATGCATTGAATTAATACACTGAGACTCAGACTTCTGCACATATTCGAAACATTCTGATACATTTATGGCTTCTGTTCATATTTGGTCAATTTTAAAATGTGAATTTTAGCCGTTGACCAGTGTGACAGTGCTGACCTTTGAATAAACAGAAGCAGCTATCACAGCTTTAGTTGTGTTCACATACTGCTCCAACGACTTTATGCATTCTGTGTAATACAGTTTTAATATATTTTTAATATTCATTTATTTCATTTTTTCTTTTCTTTTCTTATTATTGCATGTTATTTTGTGCATTGTTCTGCATTTCTTGTATGAAAGGTATTTTACAAATAAAATGTATGATTATTATTATTTATTATTATTATTACTATTATTAACAATCATGTTTATTTTACCTTCCCATAGAAAATGCAATACATGATATATACTCTGATCAGCCATAACATTATGACCCTGACAGGTGAAGTAATAACATTACTACCTGGCTCCTGTCAGTGGTGGATCTATCAGGCAGCAGCTGAACATTTAGTCCTGAAGTTGATGTGTTGAAGCAGGAAAAATGGTCAAGTGTGAGGATGTGAGGGACTTTGACAAGGACCAAACTGTGATGTGACGACTGAGTCAGAGCTTCTCCAACACTGCAGCTCTGTGGGATGTTCCTGGGCTGCAGTGGTCAGGACCTACCAGAAGTGGTCCAAGGAGGGAGAACCACTGGACCACAGACAGGGTCAGGGGTCAAGGCTCAGTGATGGTTGTGGGGAGTGAAGGCTGGACCCTGTGGTCTGATCCAACAGAAGAGATACTGGCCCTTAAACTGCTGGTTCAGGAGGTTTGAGGAACAACAACCAGTTCACCTCACAACTTCAGGACTTAAGAGATCTGATCTAACGTCCAGATACCACAGCTCAGCTTCAGAGGTCCAGGCCTCCAGGTTCAGGACTGGTTTTGGGACCTACGCAGTATTATGGCTTATCTGTGTATTTGTCACCTATAGGGGATATATTATTATCAAATACAGTATATATATACAGACATATATGAAGATATAAGTTTATTGTACATGTGAAATACCCATACTAAAAATGTTATATGTACATATAGTACAATTAAAATGTCTGTGATCATTTTGTATACAGTGCTGCTTGAAAGTATGTGAAGTCCTTGAGCAGTTTAGATGTTTCTGTTGTTTTACCATGTTTTATTATTTTATCATCACCAGTTTTTATGTATGAAATTTCAGATATATGTTGATCAATCACATGTACATGTACTTGTTTAGTGGGACTTGTTTAAGTCGCCCCAAAAACTACATCAAACATGGAATTAGTGTATGTGCAGAAGTAAGTGAACCCCCAGCTGCATTGGTTCAGTCAAGCAGGTAACAGACTCAGGTGAAACACATTTGGTGCTGAATTAATCATTTAAACAGACCAATGAAATGAGGCATTTTTGGTAAAGGGTTTGGCCTGAACTATTTAAAATAGAGAGGAAACCAACCAAACCACTGTGGTCCCATACAAATCAACAATGCCCAGAGCAAAGGAGATATGAAGGAGAAGGACATGAAGAAGAGGGTAGTGACAGCCCATCAGTCTTGGGAGGGCTATAAGACCATCTCCAAAAGATTCTAGCTCCATCCATCCACTGTAAGACAAACAGTGACAGTGAAGCATGGGGGTGGAAACATGAAGGTCTGGGGCTGCTTTTCTGCCTCTGGACCTGGACGACTCCATATTATCAGAGGAACCATGAATTCTCCGGAATATCAACAAATTCCCGACCAGAATCTCCTGCCATCAGTCAGGGAGTTGAAGCTGGGACAAAAATGGATGATGCAACAAGACAATGACCCAAAGCGTTCCAGCAAAACTACAGAGGAATGGCTTCAGAGAAAGAGGATTCTTACTCTGGATTGGCCCAGTCAAAGTCCGGACCTTAATCCAACTGAAATGTTGTGACGAGACCTGAAGAGGTTGGTACATACCAGATGTCCCTCCAACCTCTCTCAACTGGCTGAGGCCTGCAAGCAGGAGTGGGCAAAAATCCCCTCAAGCAGATGTGAGACTGGTCAGTGGTTACAGAAGACGTTTGAAGTAATGGCTGCAAAAGGAGGAGGAGCCACAAGCTACTAATACAAGGGTTCACATACTTTTGTTTAATTTTCAGTCTTTGTGAAATAAACCACCTTTGTTAATTTAAATAATGAAAACATATCTCTTTTTGTGTGTGTGTCCATTATTTGGAAGGTGTGCTTTACAATTTGGGATTTGGATGTATGTGTAATAAGGTTATAATAATAATTCTTTTAATTTTAGTCCCTTAATATAATGTTTTTATTTACCTGTACATTCTGTGCAAGTCTCCACGATCCACCGCTCGAGGATTCAAAAAGTTACAATAAGTATCCTTGCAGCATATAGTCCTATGCTGCAAGGGCACTGTACACTGCTGTGTAACAGCTCTGCCAAATGCCCAATCAGTCCCTGAATGTTAAACACTTACCCCTGGCAAATTTTGATTTAAAGTTACTTTTACTCAACCAGCAAGTTTTTTTTCTTGATTGGAAATGACACAGGCATCTCCCAGAAGATAGTAAGATGACGTACAAGAGGCATCATTGTGGGAAAAAAAATAAATATATATATATGTTTCTCAGCTTTTATTTACATTTGAACAAAAAGTGGCCTGTCCAAAGTGATTCATACCTTTCTCAGTAATCAGTAGAAAAGCCTTTATTGGCTATTACAGCAATGCTCAAACGCTTCCTATAATTGATGACCAGCTTTTTGCACATCTCCACTGGTATTTTTGCCCATTCATCTTTAGTGATGAGCTCCAACTCTTTCAGATTGGAGGGTCTCCTTGCAATCACCCTGATCTTTAGCTCCCTCCACAGATTCTCAATTGGATTCAGTTCAGGACTCTGGGTGGGCCACTGAAAAGCGTTAACGTTTTTGTCCGCTAACCATTTCTTCACCACTTTTGCTGTGCGTTTTTGGGTCGTTGTCATGCTGAAATGTCCACTGGTGCCCGAGGTCAAGTTTCTCTGCAGACTGCTTGATGTTGTTGTTGAGAATCTTGTTGTATTGCTCTTTTTTCATGGTGCCGTTTACTGTGAGTAGGTTCCCTGGTCCATTGGCTGAAAAACACCCCCAAAGCATTAGGTTTCCACCATGTTTGACAGTGGGGATGGTGTTCTTAGGGTTGAAGGCTTCTCCTTTTCTAAACACCAAATGAAGGATACATCAGTGTAGCCAAACAATTCAATTTTTGTTTCATCTGACCATAAAACAGAAGACCAGAAGTCTTCTTCATTGTCCAGATGAGCATTTACAAAGGCCAAGCAGCCTTGTGTGTGCCTTATCTGGAGAAGTGGCGTCCTCCTTGGTCTGCGCCCGTGGAACCTAGCAGTATCCAGTGTCCGTTGGACTGTCTGCCTTGAGACATTGCCACCAGCAGAGCCCTTGAAAACATTTAGATGTGGCCTTGTAGCCCTTTCCTGACTTGTGAGCAGCCACAGGACCTCAGTGGGCTCCTTTGTCGTAGCCATGGCTCCACAAACCACCTGCAGAGAGCTGCTGTTTTTCACCTGTTGAGTTGATTAAAACAGCTCTTCCCAATGAATCAGGGTCATTATGATGCTTTAGAACAGCTTGGACTATTTAGATGGTATAAAACTTTGGATTTTCCCAAAGACTGTGACAGTTTGCACAGGATATAAATCATTTTGGATACGCCACTTTTTGTTCAAATGTAAATAAAAGCTGAGAAATAATTTTTTCCACAATGATGCTTCTTGTACATCGTCTTATCTTCTGGGAGACGCCTGTGTCATTTCCAGTCAAGAAACTTGCTTGTTGAGTAAAAATAACTTTAAGTCAAAAATTTCCCTAGGGTATGAATAATTTCAGGCTATATGTAGAATCTATGTTATAATATGGAAAATTATCAGGCGTAATATGAACATGACTTGTAAGAAACATACTGAGTTGACTATATAGTTATCCTGTGAACATTCAGCCAGGTGAGGGAGCATGATTTCATTTCCTAATCTAAATTCATCTTAATTACGTAAAATGCAAACACCTAAGTTCTTTTGATTTGGAAATGATCACATGTATCATGAATGGCACAACCATTGGTCAGCAGCTCAGTCATTGCTTTCTAAAAGACACTTTTTGTGATTTCTTCTCATTCTATCATTTCTTTTGTAAAAGGATTTCCTTTGAGCAATAACTGAGAGAACTTCTCTCTCAAAGATTCTACGTATAGAGTTCATTTTGTTTAGTGACCTGGGTATTGAAGTTTTTTTCCTCTGGAGCCTTTTTCCTTTGGACACTTTGAAGTGGCACATTCAATATTCTTACATCCACACATAACTCATCCAAATGTCATTTGGTATGCAACATATTCCTCCTTACTTTGTCTGGAAAGGGAGGAGAAATACCACAGGACTGTATGAGGTTATGGACAGTTTCTTAAAGGCTGACGAACTGGACAGATATTTACGTGCTTGTAAAAGTTTCTCAGTGTGCTCATCTGGCTTTTTGAACACCAGGGAAGTCTCAGAAAGAACACACAGCAGCACTTGGTCACATTGAGTATAACTGCTTAAATGTCATCACTCTGAGCTGTGACCATAGACTGTATATAAACATGGACTTAGACTTTCACTGTGAAGTGAAAACACCATACCATGTTGGGGTGAGGGTGGGGGGGTGGCCAATGCTGAAGAGCCTTAAACCTTCATTCTCTCTAATGACCATCAGGGGGCGACTCCACTGGTTGTTAAAGAAGTCAGATTGTATTGAAGTCTGTACTTGATTTGTTTCACTAAATAAACCATAAAGCAGTGTATGCATTAGGGTGTGTCTACAGAGCCGGTCAGATCCACCCCTCACTCCTCCTCAGCTCCACCTTCTCCTCCAAACATGGTTTCAAGATGACTGATGGACAAATACCAAACTGGAGGCTTCAAAACAGCAGCTCACAAATCAATGGGAGATGTCAAAGGGGTTTACCACTTGGCTGCGTCCCAAAAAGTCACCATCTTTTAATGCTGCAGTTTTGCCATTGTATCAGTTTTTTTCACACTTTTTTCACGCATATTTCACACAATCATAACATATTGAACCTATTCACTTTGTCATGTGTTGTATAGACTGTGCGAGAATATAATTCTTTTTTTTAAAATTTTTTTTATTTTATACTTGGCCTTGAGCATTTTGTGCAACAACAAAGAACGTGAATTTACAAAGTAATATTATGGCACTATTACTTAACTTCTGTAAAACAGGTCATAGTCAGCAAACAATTTCTATAATTGACAAAGTATCCGCCTTGTGTATCTCTGTGATATGGACCTCAAATCTGAAGGGCCTCTTCCCTACAGACTGCAAACTTTCTCTCTCTGGGGTAAGACATGGTGGTTTGAAGATCTGATTCTGGGCTGCTTTGATGATTCGAGGCTGTCTCATTGCTCACAGGTTGTGCTGGCTCACTGGTTGTAGACCCCCCAGGTGCCACAGGGGTATACTTTCCAGCCCGGTATACGAGTAGTAAATGTAATTATGTGTTGGGATTTTGACAGTGTTTAGCTGACAGATTGTGAGCCGCAGAGTTTGGCGGGACATATACTGCAGAGTACCAGACTGAAGTCAAGTCAAGCTCCAGGTCTTGACGGAAGGATAATCAGCCTCCAATCCCTCTCATCTTTGATAGAGCCCTGCAGCCCCGGGGCCTTGATCCAATCCGAGAGCACTCATTAAAACAGCAGAGTCCAGACAGGCAGGTCCAGGCACATCATGTCCCTCTGAAACTCCCACCACAGTACACAGAGGCAGCCCACAGTGGGAAAGAAGCAGAGATTAGGACTTCTCAGCCCAGCTTTGTGATGCTGAGTGACCTTCAACTTAGAAAGGACATCCACTGGTGCCTTGATGATTGGTTTCTGAGCAATCATTATCCCTCACCACTTTTTTAGACGCTTTAAAAGTGGTAGCATCTCAAATGACCTCTGAAAAAGCTTTTCGCTCTTTGATAAGTTACTTAACTATTATCTGGTATCAAGCAGAGCTGTCACTTTGGGAAAAAATCAATTTCAAACAAATTTGAACCACTACACAATTATAAATAATAATCTGCTAGAACGATCTGCTATAGAGGACGTTCTCCTCTTTGTTCTGCGGCGTACCATACCATTCATGCCTGCAGAAAATTTATAATAAGGCAAGTGAGCGCCATGGAGTCTCTGTGACTGAGCACATATCTTATCAATCTAAATGATTTTAGCCGAGCAGTGGATTTTCATCAGCCCCAAACATGGAAGGCATCTCTGTTTCCAGGCTTCCTTGTGCAGCAGCTGCCGAGCTTAGATCCCACTAGAATATTATGAAACTGACCTAATTTCCCGAGCTCGCTGCAGGCTGCGATATTGCTCCTTTGTACTTTTCATTTTAGCCTAAATAATTGATTCAACCCTCCTTTGTCTGTAATCTTTCCCATAAAATGCCAGCCAGTGATAGAGTCATAGCTTTGCCACATTATAAATTTAAATGGATAAATGCGTAATAGCTGTTGTCTCAATCAAATCGTAAACTCATGAGACAAGCAGCTCAGTTTCATTTCTGCAAACACATTCTTTGTCATAAGCCCCTTTCTGCTCATATTTTAGCAGCAGCGCTCGTCATGTCTAGAAATGGCTGAAGCGCGCTGTCAAATCATTTTGAAAATGCAGCACGATTCACAACGACTACTTTACAGACACATTCCGAGACATGTGAACATATGCTAACAGGACATGCATAGACCATTACACCCCCACCCTCCCCAAACAAAACCCCAAATACAAACATCTTCCAGCGCTGATATACACAATGCCTCAGGACTTCTCCACATTCTGTTTGACACCTCTAGTCAAGTGCTCCCTGCTCGCCCTGGGTCTGATAAAACATTCAGTGCAGGATCCTGGTGCCTAGTGCTGCTGCTGCTGTGGCTGCTCCTGTGATAAGGGCCCCCCTTCTCTAATTAAAGCCAAGTAAGCCCACACTGGAGCTGCCTGCAGTGAGAAACCCTCAGAAACTGCTGGGGAAGGCTGTTTGAGGAAGTCTCTGAAATATTAAGATGCCGCTGACAAATAGAGGCTCAGGTGAGCATTCTGCTGTCAGCCTCTAAGCCTCACTTCTATCACGGCTCATTGAGATGGCTTACCAGTGGAGACAGGCTGGAGGGTGCTCAACTGGGTTTGACCAGTGAAGGGTTTAAAGAGTCATACTGATATTTTTTTTTGGCATTAGCAACCACCGAGATATCCTCATACTTGATTTTCATGCCAAAAACATGATGAAATATTAAAGGATTACAAAGTATTAAAGGATAAGACTACTGGCTGGCTGTTTTTATTTTTTATTTTCTATAACAGTGGACTAATAAGCAGTGTCTGTGTGTCTGAAGCCTGGTGTAGCTTTTGCAGGTTATAGTCTTTCAGCTAATTGTTTAGGTTTTACCACCAGTAACTTTAATTCCTGGTTCAGTGTCAAAACTCCTGGTGAGGGAGTTTTCCTGCACCATGAGCACAACAACAGTTGTACAAACACAAAGCTGTGACAAGTGTTTATTCAGCCCTCACATGTGTTTACAATAGCTCAACACTCACTCCCCAATAAAGTCAGTTAGTAATTTGTGTGTCGGCCATCTTGGTTTTTTGAAACCAGGAGAAACCATGTTTGGAGGAGAAGGTGGAGCTGAGGAGGAGTGAGGGGAGGATCTGACCTGCTCTGGTACAGTCTGTCAATCACACAGAAGCCACGTTGTAATAGATCATAGACCCTTGAATTTGTTGAAACTAGTTGAGAAATTAACATTCTTGCGCTTTTGATCCAGAAAAGCAGCTCACTTGTTTACTCATTTGTGTTTATAGGGCAGTCCTACCCAGTCCAATACGGTGGGAATGTTCTTTTTTTTGTTGTTTTTTTTTTGTGACTTTGCATAACAAAAACACTGTTGAATGTGTTGATATGATGTGTTTTTTCTTCTGTGACGTGTATGTACTTAGTTAAGTTTATATGTATCTGCCACCCACATAAGACAATGTTTCAAGACTGATTATTGTCATAGAAAATCTACAGTCTTCTGTGTAATTATGACAAGAGCAAAGGAGGATGTTGGGTTATGTAGTTTAAAGAGCCACAAATCCAAATAGGACTTTGACAAAGGCCACTGTTTGTTTCCTGTTTAAAAGCGCCCTCAAAGTTTCTCAACCATGTTTTTTATTGTGACCTCTTTCAGGAAACGCTCCCATGGGGTCGCATCACTGGGTCAGGACGGATTATCAGTGCAGAAGTTCATGTTGGAGGACATGTTGAGATCGAGGCAACATCTAAAGGCAAAGCACACTTTTGTACGTGGCATCAAACAAGAGACTTCAACTGTTAGGCCTTGATATAAAAAAGCAGTGGTTAAAAGCCAATATTCTATTTCACTCCGTTGGCAAAACATGCTGAGATGTTCAAAGTAAAATTTGTCTGTGACAAAAGGGAGCAAAAAACACTTGTTAACAATGATGACTGCCCTGAGAGGCTCACATTGGCAGAATAATTGGGTCTCATATTCTGTAATGAGATTCTTCATTCGATCACAGCTAGACAAATGGACTGTAAAAGTATTGACACATTGAAATAACCTTTCATTGTGTGAAGGGGGAGGGGGGAGGGCAGTGGGAGCCATGATGCCAGGACCATTTTCCAGAGTTATTCTGTTTTCAGAGTAATCGCACCATTAACAATTCATTACCATTTTATGAAATCAGAACAACAGCGCTGAGAGCAGCTAATATTCCTCACAGCATATTTATACACAAATGTACAACTCATTTGGTGTGTGACTGCATGGCCTAATCTATGGCACTGATGACTGAAGTCATTAACCAGGCCGCTGATGACGGCGTTAGTCATTAGCGCTAGATTTAAGGTGTCAGGGAGTCAACACATTAGCTGAGTGATGTAGATGAGTGTGGACAGAGGGATGTGATCGTTCAACAGATGTAATTGATTGTGAGTGGGTGTGGCAGCGTGGGAGACATGATGGGCGGGGGTTGGGTTGGGTTGGGGGTGCAAATTACAAAAACAACTGAAATCATCTCTTTTGTACTGCAGGTTGTGAATCTCTTGTAATATTAACAAACACAGAAAGCAATCCAATATGAAATAATGCTTCTATTTTATCAAAAAAGCTGACAACCTCAGCCAATTCAACAAGACTAGGTGGAAGCCCTACTTTTTTTGCCTACAGTCAAATCCTAACTGTGAGGTCATCAAAACAAGACTCAACTAGGCCTGTATTTACCTCTAAAATCATCAGACATCATCTAAGAGAGAAATTTAGAACAAACCTTTACCAAACAAGTTACCAGAAGCTAACAGTTTTTTCCTAGAGGCAGGTATTTCTGTCTAATTCCCCGTTTGATATGTAAAATTACTCATATATTTCGGTATTTTACTACAAAGCCTTGTTTCCAATTGCTCCTGTTTGCTGTGTTCAAGTTACTACATTAACACTACTTGTAAACATTTCAAATTTAAAGCCCTCTAGCTTTTCAGTGGACAGAAATTATTACATTTATTGTTTATATCCTATTTGTGTAAACTTCTTTAGGTGAGTGGTTAGTGATGGCTTCTCTTTCCCTCTCTCCTCTCTCTCTGCTCAGAGTGTCTTAGTAGTTTATTTGCTCCAATGAAGGTGGGACTTGGTGTAGTGGAAGTGCTCCTCCTCTTCCCTGCAGTTCCTGACCAGCAGGGAAACCAGAGTGGCTAGGTAGACTGACTGGAACAAGACGTGTAGCCATAATCCCCGGGTTGGCATCGATACACGGACCAGTCATGGACCAGGATTATAGCCACTGTGTTTGAAAAAAAGCCTCTAAATCTAGTGACAACGTGTTAGCAACACTGCTGACCGTACTCACTCGCTAATAGAACCCCGCATTTAGAGTGAGCTACTCCACCGTTGCCATCTTGGCAATGTCTGACTCCACCCCTAACTCCCAGCTAGTGTCTTAATGAACAAAGAGGTGGTGTGTGTGGCGCAGAGACTCCAGTGCATGCTGGTTTGTGAGTAACACCTCCTGTCACTCAAGGAGACAGATCCTGAATTATTCCTAACTTCAAGCCTTGATAAAACGTGAACAGGTGAATTATACAAATATTCACCTCCCCTGTTTTTGGTGGTCATTGGAGGACCTGCAGGTTTTAGCTCTTTGTGTTATCTTCATGTTTCAGCCTTCGAGTTTGCTGCTTGATGTTAGCATGCTTGCCTATGTTGTGTTCCGATACCAAAGGGACCAGCTCCGGCCCAAGTTCTGGCTACGTTGTGGAAGTTAAAACTTGGACTGACTTGGCTGGGAATCAGTTCCTTTCGGCCAGCCCATAGGACTGACTCAGGTTCTCTGGCTCATCATTCATGACTAGTTTGCCAACCAGGTGTTCTGGATTTAGGCAACTATTGGCCCCTTAGCATAAAAAATAGACCCAGTTTTAAAAGTTTTCTCTATTGATTATAAGTCTCTAGCTACAGGCTTTGGAGAAATGTGTGTCTTTACAGCAGCATAAGTTGCTCTAAGCATAGTAAAATAATTTCTGATGAAGACTTCCTTAACTTATCAAACCACACAGTAACAGTAGAGCTGCTTTAGGGTGTTTCCATGATGTTTTTGCCTTTTTAGCATTCTGTCACTCCCATTTCAGGGAAGGTTTCTAGAGATAATTCAATGCCAAATCTGGAGCGAATATTTCCACAAAGCTTTGCAAGACTTCGAAATCACAAACTGTTTCATAAATCTCTTTGTTTATGGCATTTTTTTTTTTCTCTGCTGTTTTTTTTTTTTTTTTCTTTCCTAAACCACTGTGTCCTTGATGTGTCGAGTGAGAAAATGTGCACGGGCAAAGATGCTCATAAATCCATTTCTAAGAATACCTCAGAAGGATTGGAAAAGAGAAATCCCAGTTGTGGAGCAGCGGTGTATTTCTGTGAACTTCTATTTACCTCATGTTGAACATCATCTCACTTATTTACTTTACTTCTATGTTGAAAACTGGACTCAACACTCTAAGTACAGCATTTACTATATCTCTCATTTTGGTATGGTGATATTAATGCATCTATAAGAAGTGCAACACACACAGACACACAATCACACAATATGCTCTCCTTTTTTACCCGAGTTTATATTATCCCCATTTCTCTTTCTTTGTCTCTGTTTCTCTCTCTTTATTCCCTTCTTCCACTGACCTGCATCTCACTCCCGTGAAAGATTAACAGTAACCGAATTTCACAGTCTTTAAAACTTTATTTACCATAACCAGAAATGAGCCTATTTAATGAGGCTTCTAGAAAAATGGAAGTGTTTCCATATGTGCTGAACGCAGAGCAAAGTGTCTCCTACTTCTTTCTGGTCCAAAAGAATCGAGGAACTAAAGTCAGTTTTCCTTCACTTACGACCAAGCTTTAAATAGAATTTTCTATATAAAGCTAAAGAAACTTCTGAAGGGAACTTTAGTCAAGTCATGAATTCTTTCAATTCAGATCGTACTCATCTTCTGCAACAAGGCCAAGCACATCCAGTGTAACAAAAGACCGAGAAGAAGAGTGGTCAATATACTGCATGTACAGAGTAAAACTGATGGGTTAACATCATCACCGATTCAATAAACTTTCATCAAAGAAATGAATGTCTTCACAGTACAAAATCAATGGCCATTATAACAGCCATGAGTCTATAGGCGAGGCTGAATTTAGAAAACTAATGTTCATAATGACAATGGCAACATGCAGATGTTAAGAAGGTAGAATGCTTACTTTGTTCGCCATCTTAGCGTGCTAGTATTAGCCCATATCACGACATGCAAACTTATATTCTAAACTTAGTTGCTAAATTTGGAAATTAGACCTAAACCTAAACCAAGATAAACAACCTTTTAAAATTCTTACCAAATTATGGCACATTAACCACGGAAGTTACAACAAATAGCAAAAAAAAAAAAAAAAAAAAAAAAGCATGAATGCACTGGATTTCATGGTATCCATCAACAGATGGCACATCGTTGTTCAACTATTTCCATACCTGAAAAACCAGTCACCATCCTCAGTTATGCTCCCAGCATGCCCACCTGGACCCACCATGCAACCTTGCAGATTTGATTTCTCTGAGTGTTCACCTGAGATGTGCTCTATTTTTATTTGATGACTCAGAAAACAGTCAGCCAATCAGACAATAGTCTCACAGCCTCTTTTCTGATTGATTCACCAACCTGTTGCCTGAGAGTGGGGATATCAAACTACACTGAGATGGTTTTGGTACTAAAAACATCTTCTTGTGGCTATCAACAACATGGAAAACTTTTAAAATATGGGACCTTTAATGTTCGTGTTTGAGTAACGACTGAATTTTTAGAGTTGCGTTTGTAGAACAGTCACCATCTTGTGTGATGTGCAGTTGAAGCCAGTGCCAGATGTGAGATGTGACCTAGACCAAGACTTTCATTATCAAGTGAAAGGCCAAATTGTGCAATTCTTGCTTTCCATGCAGTGTGTCAGAATCCAGTAGTGGTGTTACATGGGCTCCTGGATGCATAAGCACCGCACAGGGCTTTTTCTCAACTATTAAAACTCTAAGCCTTGGTAGTAATACTCAGTTCCTGCAGTAGCTAGGCTAATGTTACAAGCTTACACCCCATCACTATAACAAGTGCACTGTTATAGGCAGAGATGTACTGTAAGTGTATTTGCATAACGTCTCAGGACCAGTTATTTAACTCTCCTCTTTAGATATGAGCATTATGGGAGATTAGAAATAATAAATAATAAAATGGAAGATGTGTTGTTTTACATTAGTAGATATTTAATTTTAAATATTTTAAAAGACACTGATCTAATCTGCACTCTACAGTCTAACCTTTATACATAAAGCCAGCAATAAAGGTACTTAAGTCTCACTTCATAATTTTAGAAAAAAAAGTTTTCCTCTATAAAATGAGGATAATGATATACTATAATTTGTTAATCATTTACATACCAAATGAAAGATTGACCATAATGGGAAAATAAATCTATGGCTGACATTTGGAGTGAAAAATGGGACATTTATCAATTACGGTGCAATAATCGCTTGGCGAGAGCAATCCCTCCTCCCCCTATTGATTTAGCTTGAAAGGTTCCCTCATATTGACAAATCCAGGCAGGCAGAGCTGTGTTCCAGCCACTTCTGGGGTGTCATCCATCTCCCACTGCTAGTCTCTCAGCAAACCTCACGCCTTAATGCTCATTTAAATGGGACAGAAATCATCTTTCAAGACAAATGGCCCACTCAGAAGTAGTGTAGCATCAGCAGCACCAGGCTGTCGACCACGCCATGGAACCGGAGCAAAAACATCACAGAACAATTTTCATGAAAAATCATGCAGCTGCGTGGAAACTGATATGCAGAAAGATTCAGATTTGCTCTATTGAGAGACTTATTGATTTATATAAAACCAGATCTCAGCAACATATATTTACAATACACACAGTATATATACACTGCAACTCAGTCATAGGATGGATGCAAATTACATGAAAACATACATGGAAGCTTTTATGAAACCACTCCGAGATAATGGATGGAAGTTTTTTTATTTACAACAACCTTGGATTGTTAGGATCTACAGTCCCATTGTCTTTCCCTTTTGTTTCTCTGCTATTTCCCCTTTTCTTCTTGAGTGTTTGGTTGGTGGTATGTTGTGTGTCTTTGTCTGGGTGTGGCTACTCCACCTGCTGATCTTCATCACTGATTGCCATCTCCTCCTGCACCTGATTTAAACCCAGTCTCTCTCTCTCTGTCCTCACCAGTTGTTGTTGAACCCTCTGAGGTAATGTCCAGGCCGAATCAACTTTCTGTAAGAAAGCTCTTGATGCTTACCTGTTGGGATACCTGCTAATCCTGATTTCTTTGTGCCCCACATCAGCCACACTCAGCTGCTCACATGCAGCCATATCCAGCCTTGATCCTCTGTTGTTCCTGCTCTTATCCTGCACTAACTGTCTCCTGGTTCCATTCCTGAATCAAACCTGCTCTGTTTCTGTTTGCCTGCCCTGCACCATAGACTCTCTATTAACCTAGATGTAGACTCGTCTGAAAAGTGAAGCCAATGTTGAAGAGCGTTAAACCTTCATTCTCTCTAATGTCCATCAGGGGGCGACTCCACTGGTTGTTAAAGAAGTCAGATTGTATTGAAGTCTATGGGAAAATGTCCCTACTTCTCCCTTGATTTATTAGCTCAGTAAATGTTTTATAATGAGTTTATGGTCTCAGTCTCTAGTTTCAAGTCTTCAATACAACATGATGATCATTTTTTAAATGATGGTCCATTTAGAGGAAAATAGACCAGAAAGCAGGGGATGAATTAGGGGGCGTGGCTACTGTGTGATTGACAGACTGTACCACACAATCAGGATAGAGTACAGAGCAGGTCAGATCCACCCCTCACTCCTCCTCAGCTCCAACTTCTTCTCCAAAGATGGCTTCTTCTTAAAAAAAATCAAGATGGCGATGGCAAAATTACAAACTGGAGGCTTCAAAACAGCAGCTAACAAACCAACGGGTGGCATCACACTGCCTTGACACTTGTTGGCCTTGTACTCAAACTATTTGCCCCGCGAGACATTCGGTGACCAAACCAAATTAGGTCCAGCTACCAGTCTGCTGCTCTGCCATGAGTCAGACCTGCTCAATAAACTCCCCACCTGCCTGCAGTGTCTGCATTGTGGGTCCAAATCTATTTAATCAAAGACTTTACATGAGTATCATTGCCTACAAATGCAGTGTATCTCAAAGGGCTGAATGATAAATCACTTTTATTTTAACAGTGTGATACTCACATAACAAAAGCTGTGATCTTGATTAGAACTTACATAACTGTCTTAACAGGCTTAGGAGGTATAAGTAGCAGTCGGCAGCTATTGATTTAAGAGCACCTTTATTCAGCTGTAGTTAATTTAGTGTAAAACAACAAGATGCAAGTCTTTGCAGTACAAAGCACAGCTATAGTTAACCTACTCATTATTTTTCTTTAAAGTTTTTGCACCAAATTCAAGTACGTCATTGGCATCCCACTGGGACAAGTGTGGTATGACACAATGTGCAGTTTTCATACTAATCACAATAAAGTAGCAATTTTTCGTCCCATGGGAAACAAATGGTGTGGCCATGGAATTTTTTTTTAATGTAATATCTTGAACACTGTATATGCTAACAACATCAAACACAAACCTTTTCTCTGCTTCATCCAATCTTCACTAAACCTGGAACATGACATGTATGGACTACCCCAGAAACCAGGGTACCATCTGTTTTTAGATTCTTACCAGTCTCCTACAACTGGCTTCCAAATCTGAGTATGTGAGGTTAACCGATGATGATGACGTAACTCTTCAGTGCACTATTTAAACCAAAACTGGGTAACAAGTGCACCGAGGGCCTTTTAAGCAACCAACACATTACAAAAATATTTCTAAATACATCTTCCCAATGACTTTATATTTATCAATTTCAACAAAAACCTGCCAGAAAATGAATTAACTACCTCTCTTTGATGCAGTGTAACTTTGACACCCACAAGCATCATTCCAACTTCACACTGCTCATTAAATAATTTACATTGGTATATACATCGTATCGTATAGTTTTCAAAAAGCAGCTATTTAAATTTGACAGTTTCAGCGACAAACTTTCTTTTATGATCTGTAACTAACTATTTGGTCGTCTGATTTTCACCGCTGGCACAATGCCCGCTCAAATCCAGTAAGAGCCAGAATCCTTCGAACCCTCACATCCTCTTCAACACGTCCAGCTCATCTTTATGGACCAGGTGCATGTTGACAGCGATTTCATGGACAAAGGTATGATGGTCCAGTCAGAGCTGGACAGCTACCCCCTGCCACTCAGTTCCTCTGCTTTAAAGTGCTACAATGAGACACGGTGATGACTAAACTGAACTTAAGAAATGTTTGAGAAACACTTATCCAGATCAGGGTGAGTAGATGAGTGGTAAACAACCTTTTAACACCCAATGGCCATGGAGATTTGGTCATACCCCTTGGACTCACCAGACCTCCTGCTTTGTTTCAGGCTCTGATCTATCACATGCTTGAAGGGTTCATCTTTGCTTATCATGATGGCATCCTCATTTTCTCCTAGACCACAACCAGCATGTCTGGGCCATTCTCCTGAAGCTTTCAGATAGTCAACTTTTTGTGAAAGCAGAAAAATGAGCTTCATGTGATCACTGTGTCGCAGCTGATGGCCATCAAGCTAGCTCTGGACTTCCTGAGAGCACAGATGAGACACTATGGAGAGGGCAGTGCAGCCATTAGTGGTCTGACTGGAACAAAAGAACCTTGAGTACATCCATACTGCTAAACTCCTCAGATATTGGGAGAAGACAAAGTCTAATCTTGCAGCTCAACTACCCAGTTGCCCTGCCCTGCCAGTTCCTGATCAACAAAGCATGCCATAGATCGTGGGAGGAGTAATCTGGGGAATCAACACCAGCTAATAGCCTCTCATGGCAATTACCCTGCTACCAGTAACTATCCCTTAACTGTCGCTTTGTTCCAGCTCATCTCTGCTCTCAGGTTCTCCAGTGGGGCCATTCCTTACACCCAGCATGCCATCCAGGAGTGGCTCACACCCTGTTAACCCATTAGCCTTCTGGGTGTCCTGCATGGGAGACCTTGTGCTTGAGGACCACTGGTACAAAGACCATCAGGACCTTGTGGTAGGAGAACAAGGTCTCCCATGCAGGACCAACACACTCAGATCTGTTCCTGTGATGATTGCTCATCACGCCTGCTGCTCCACACAGTTCTTGAAGCTAGCACACTTCCTGTCTAAGATGCTTAAATTGCCTTCTCAGATTTTGCTGATGAGGAAGGGGCCTCCCATACCCAGACAGATCCTGACCAGTCTCAAGTGGGTGTTGAGGGCTGAAAAATGTAAACTGTTCTGAACTTCTTAATCTCTGTCTCTAAGTCATGAATTTCACAACCTTCAAATTCAATTTCCTTTATTTGTCCCACAGCGGGGAAATTGCAGTGTTACAGCACCAAAGAGTACAAAAACAGTGCTAAATTATTAGAATATTACAATATCTGAGCTGCAGCACATTCAACCTTATCTCCGACTAAAACCAAACCGATGCAGCTCTGCAGCACGAAGGTGTTGAATCACTAACACTACACAAATGAGCTGTTTTGTCAATTAACCAAGCCGTATACACAGCTACTCCAGAGGCTATAAAAGACAACTATCCCTTGCAGAGCCATAGAATGTGCTACATCATATCAGGGCTGTTCTTCTTAACACACTTTGTTATTTCTTCATTTTGATTGCCAGTGCCATAATAATGAATGGCTGACAGTTGGGTCCTAAAACAAGCTGCAGTGGTTGCTGTGAGGGTCAATAATTCAGTCTAGATAAGACTTATAATTTGTTTTAAGGCACCAGATGACATATAAAATTTTACCCCAAGGACACATCACCACAACTGCTGCCATTGCTTTAAACAATGCAGGGCAGTCTGGATGATTTGGATATTGCTTTAGTCTTTCATTAAACGTTGTGAAAACATGGGAGGAGTAATCATTCCACTCATTATGCACTATTTTGATGACTTGTGTTGGGGAAATGCTAAAGGTATCTTAGTGGGTGTGGTCCCTGTCCAGGCTGAAGCGACAGTCATTGCCTTGACTGGCAGGTGGGCAGCTTTGTAAACACACAGGGATGAATATCTCATTTTAAAACCACTGGCGGCCTGAATCACAGGATGAGCCTCGAACGTAAATGCTACGGGGTTCACATAAAGGAAAGTTGGATGCTTGTAAATGTTTAAAAACAACTTTTATTGAAATTACTCTAGAGACATGGGCCAGACATGATACCAACCTATGGTCTGCATTGTTTCCCCAATTGTCCTTGAGAGTTTGATTTGGCAAACAAACATCAGGTCAACCTCCACACCTCCATTAAAGTGTGACGATGTTCTGTGGGAACCATCTGGGGTTGTTTCCTATGCAAATGGTTAAACTGTCCCAAACTAGTCTAGTCTATCATCTCAAGCAGTATATACTACACCACTGGTAAATTCCTGACTCCTGACTTAGGAGAGGACTCAGATCTGAGCCCCTTTAGGATTCGGACTTGATGCTGCTCATTTTTGCACTTGTCTTGGACCCAGCTTAAGTGGAATTGGCTGCAGCCCTATAAGCGGTGATCTGCTGGGTTTAAACGCTACACCTTCTCTCTGTTTTCTATCCCTTCCATGTTTTTGTCTCTGTCCCTGAACGCCAACATCCTGACACAAAATTCTGACGTTTATTAAATATATCTGTTGAATAGACACCAACTGTCACTGATCTTCATCATGACCTTTCACTGGGGTCAGGAACAGGTCACATCCATCAATCTCCTGTAGTAGTTTGATGTTGAGGGATTAAAGCCGTCCTTCATAATAACACCGTAGAGATGACACTGTGGAATAACAGACTCACATGATCCCTGGTTCCAACTACATTCTATGTCCCAGAAATGTACCATTGTTTATTGGTTTTACATCGATACATCATTACTGGCATGTTCAAAGAAACATGTACACTATCTATTCACCATGGTCCAATTTCATATTGTTATTTGCATGGTAAATTATTTTCCCCTTTCCACTGAAAATCCAGCTATAATCCTTGAAAATCTCTAACATACCCTAAAACACAATGCAGACAAAGACAAACAGGCAGCTCGCTCTATGTCCTGACATAAACATGAAGCAGTCACATGACATTTCTTTCAGAGCAGCCAAATAGTTTATCATTATCGACTTTCTTTTGTTAAACCTTGTCTATGTGGGTCTAGTCAAGTGAGGAGCAAATCCAAAATTTTTCTTTTACTTTACTTAATTTTCCTTTACTATACTTTTTCAGGGCACCTCCAGCTGGTGGTGCCCACCAATCTGGCTTATGACTAAATTTGGCTCTGCTTACACTAAAGCTTGAAGCACAACTCCAGATTTTGTATTTTACGCTTCATACTTGCATTTTATGTTGTAAGGTGGCAATCTCTGCAATTTTAAGGAGGTTTTTAGCTGATTTTTCAAATTCTCTCTCTCTCTCTCTCTCTCTATATATATATATATATTTTTTTTTTTTTTTTTTTTTTGAGATAGGAGATGTAAAACTACACTGAGATGGTGTTTGCTTCTTAAAATCACAAATATATCTTCTCATGGATAACAACGCTTCAGATAAAACACAGAAGAAGTGTAAAATATGGGCTAGATTATTAATATGGCCCTGCATCCTGTTAAAAAATATATGTTGTGCCTTCAACTGACCAAAATGAAGTAACATTACATTTTGGAGCAAATCTATGAAATACCATCACTCTGGCTTCTCCGTGTGCAGGCTGATCTCTTCAAACCTGCACAGAATTGGCGAATCAAAGTGTAGAGAGCAAAGCATGCTGGGTAAAGAGCCCGAGAGCACATACCAGCTATGACAAATGCAGCTTTGGTGGATACAAATTGAATTATTCAGACTCAGAGGCTTTGGGCTGGATGGGAAAAAGATCATTGGTTTGTGTTTCTTTGTCCATCCTTCATAGTGATCCCTGGTAGCCTTCATGCCTTCCTTCACAATGACAACAGCAGAGGCGAAACAGAGTTCACCATCTGTCATCCTTCTGCAACATGCGATTCATCAGCATTTTTGTTTGTTCATGTATGGATGCGTGTGGGTATGAGAGAGTGCTACAGAGTGATGAGGGTGGGCGATGGAGGTTTATTTCAATCCTGATCTGATCAATGCGCCACATTAAATTTGTCTGACTGAGTGTGAGTAGTGAAAATCGAAGAAACAGCAGCAAGGTCAAAAGAGCTTATTCACTTATAATATGCTGTGCTATATACAGTACAATACATAGAGTACAATACACTGGGACGATATCCAATATTCAATATCTTGATACAGTGCAGCCTAATTTGTGCAATAAAAAATATTGTCAGGTTTATCATATAATCATAGTGTTTAGTTTTATGTTTTAAGTTTTTATTTTTATTTTTAATTATATTCTTGTATTTTAACTTTCAGGTATAAGCAAGTCAACCCAGCGTGACGTCAGCACAAATATTGGATTTTATCGAACAGCAGCCCAACTTTAACACACACACACACACACACGCACACACACACACACACACACACACACACACACACACACACACACACACACACACACACACACACACACATATTGTCATGGTTCCTCACCCAACCCTGTAAGTTATGTCCAGTCTGCCCTATTTGCCCACCTCCCCCAGACCACTGCATTAACATGGACAAGCTACCCCACATGTTTCAGTTGCCTGGCTCCAACCACCTGCCCTGGAGTAACCCCTACTCCTCCCTCCGATTCCCCTCATCCACCTGCTCACCTCTTTCCCATTCCCTGGCCAACCCACAAGATGAACTCACCGAGGACTTCATCAGGAACACCATACCAGGTCTAGGTATTAAATAGATTCAGTTCTTTACTTTCCTTCTCCACGTTGACTTGACTGCATCACATCATTTCTGCATTTTTATCAGCTGCACATTCAAGCTGCCGGTCTCCTGCTCCACCACATCCCAAAGGTGGCCTACTGGATCCAGAGCTGGAGACCAATTTTTGTCTTCTTTTTTTTTTTTTTCCTTCTTGCATCACGTCGGATTTGAAATCACTTTTCATCTACGTACAGTGAGGTCCAAAGGCCTGAGAACACATTCTCAAATAAGTGGTCTCTGACTATCCCACTCTGCATTGCATTTGCAGCCTGTCCAACCTGACCTGCAACAAAACCCTAGCCAATTTTTTTTTCTGTCATGTATTTCAAGTTTTCATTTTCAAAGTAGAAATGCTGGTTAAGACATGTACACTAATACAAAAGCTTTCACATGCTTTTTGAAACCCCTCTTCCACAAGCATTTGACTGAATTACAATGTACTGCCACTTGAACACCAATATCATACTGTAATCCACACATTTCCTTTCCAGATAAAAGCTTACATATGCTCCCTTGTCTTCTTTTATGTCGCTTCAATTTTCCCTCTGTCGTGTTATTGTGTATTACAACACAATTACAACAACCTCAGTTCCTCACAGCGATCAATAACATTTCATCTAATCATTAGTCACTTCATATCTGAACCCACCCCCAAGACAAGCTTGTGTCTGTTGTCAAAAGCTGCTCTCTACAGCACACAACAGATCATTGTACCTTTGGTGCACATGAGTAACACATTCCTCCAGGGCCAAGTATGAAAGTAGCCATTTGTATTCTGTTGGCCATCCAGTCAGTGATACTCTTTCTTACCCTTCTTTCTTTGGATGCCTCAGAGGAGTCCATCTCACTAAAGAGGTGGAAATCAAACCACCATTTGAAAGGCTCCTCATATCCTGGCATCATTTGCTAGATTGGTTCGGCATTGTGAAGTCAAAAAGCTTTAGTATGGATTTTGCCTGTGAGAAGCCGGTGCTGTCTCAGTGAGATCAAAGCAGCTGAGGCCAGATGATCTGTGCAGTGTTTAAGACAGCTCTGGGGGCCTGCGTGACGTGACTGGACTGCCTAGACCAGGTCAGAGGCCTCAAAAAAAGAGTGATGGAGTCACTCGGTTCCATTATGTGAGGAGATGCAATCATTGTACCTATTGAGTTGTCGAACACTCTGAATCTTGTTGGGATCTTTAGGTAACATCTGCATTTAAGCATTACTGGAGAAGACATTACAGGTAGAGCACACATGACATGATGGCTGCCTTTATATCAATAATGGTCCATGAGCTGGTTTGGGTGCATCTAAGCTTAAAGATTAATCTTTGAAGCATATAAATGTGTTTTAACATGACTTCTAACATCATTAATATACTGCTGCTCTTTTCAACTATAGACATGTGTTAAAGTATTAAAGTTGTTTTATGTTTTAAGCTATTTAAAAAATGCTCTGCTCTCATTAATGTTTCATTTAACAAGTTTTTCACAAGTAAAAAAAAAGGGAAAGTGCAGCTGAAAGCTCATCCATGCTTACTTCCTCATTGAGGAATCTGAATTAGGCCTTGCACCAAAATAGGCAACTAAAGGACACATCAGAACAGTATACATAGCTTGCGTTTGTTGGCTTGGAACTGGCAGTAGCTGACACAAGCTGTGTCCCATTTCAGGGGCTGCATCCTTAAGAGGACATGGTCAACGCAAGATGGCCATCAGACTGAACCGAAATCAGCCGGTCTGGTCTATGGAGAGGATGGACCACAAAGGATCTACTCATTGGACCCTTCTATGCCAAGCAAAAGAAGGCTGCATTTCTGTCCGCTTTTAAAGGAATCTTTGAAAGGGGACAGCTGGTCGTGTCACTGTGATGCAGTCTGCCTTCAAATGCAGCTTCCAAGTGATGCAGCCCCTAGATTGGGACATAGCTTCAGTGTTAGTGGTTGTGCAAAGGTTTTGGTGACTAGTGAAACAGCAGACTATCAGAACAGTTAGAGTTGTTTTGTTGAATTGTTAACTTGAAAATTGCATTAGCTGACACAGTTTTAGCAGCTGTGCTAATGCTCTGGCTCTCTGTACTGACAAGGTTTTAGCTTTTATTTAACCAACCCCCAGTCCACACAAGTCGACAAGATTGTCGACTTAGGTTTATAACATATGAATCCCTGACTTGATTCACATCTGGTTTGTGTTTAACTTACTTTTCAGGTTTGTTTTGAGTGCTAAGTACTTCAACTTCATCAGAGTACACAGTCTAGGACATCAAATAGTGTTTAACCACAAAAGTTGAAGAAATTAATTTTATTAAAGTGCGGAAACTGATACCAAGGCATATCCCATTAATAAACAGCAGTCAATTCGAAACTGCTGCTAAAATTTTATTTAGATTTTATAACTGTAACATCATCTGATAAAGACAAAACTGTTCTGTTATCTCAGCTATATTAATAAATGTGACGTCAGCACAAATATTGGATTTTAACAGCAGCCCAACTTTAACACATACACACATGCACACACACACGTACACACACACACACACACAGTTATAGTCATGGTTCCTCACCCAACCCTGTAAGTTATGTCCAGTCTGCCCTATTTGCCCACCTCCCCGAGACCACTGCATTAACAGGGACAAGCTACCTCACGTGTAATTATTATTAGATAAATTATTATTCAGAGAGAAAGTTAGAATCTCATTCACACATTAGTTGCTCTGAGGTCAGTATAGGGAGTTGTGTCTGCAGAAGGAAAATCCAACCTTTGTGTGTCCTGTAAAAAATGCCAGATTATGGACTAAAATTGATTGACCTTTACGAACACCATTATCCAAGCAGTACCTCTAGGCCTGAAAAATGAAACAAACACGGAAGTGCCAAAAACTACAGTCACTCAAATGACCAATTGAGGCTGTCTCTAAAATTGAATCAATCCCCAAAGTAAATCCCCATAATAAAATGTCTTTGTCAACAACCTGGTCTAATTTCCTCCTTCATGGCAACTGTACAGGCTGTGAATAGTTGTATAAAACATCTGTTTCAATTTTATTGAGGCTTAAAGCTATGTACAATTAAGACTGTGGCCCCTTTGAGTGACAGGTGGGTGAGTGTATGCTTGCTACAAACTGAAATGTACCAAGTCTCAGCTCCTCACATGTCCCACCTCTTTGCCCACTTTTGGATTAAACAGGAGTTAGATACTGCCAAGATGACAATGGCAGAGCAGCCCACTGAACTTCAGAAACCTGGCAGTAAGTATTCTGCTGTTTCCCCACATATCTTCTAGGTGATTATCTCAGTGATTGAAAATGTTTGGCCTCTGTCTAGGACCGTAATATACAGTGTGATGCTCCTGGTTCAGGACTAGGTTTGTTGGTTACAACACAGTGGGTTACATGAATCACTGCCTATCCAAACCAGATAACAAACGAGGTTAACTGGTAGTTAGTCAGTTGCTATTATGAACTGCAATAGGACAAGACGAAAATACATTGGTCCCATAACATTTTGTTGCTTATGCTTTTGATCAATAGTATTAAACCATTGAAAATGCATATGCTAATATGCTGTTATGACTCTCTCTTCTGTATTAGCTAGAAGACACAACTACTCAGTGAGGGGCAGAGGGAGCATTATGTTAACTGGTTTATTCATGAAAACAGAGAGAGGCTCAGTCAAAGGTTCAGGTAGGCAGATTAACCCGAATAAGGCCTGGACCAGAGTACAGACAACAGTTCAGCACATAAATGGGTCTGACTTTCAAAATGTACCACTTAGCTGAGCTGCAGAGAGCACCATCAGATCACTGCACACATCAGCAGCATGAGCAAATACAGATTAGAATGGCACATTTCTTTATCTAAGAGCAAAGCTCAAAAACTGTTCCATGTGAAAGTAACACGCTCCAATTCACTAAAGTGTAATTATTATCATTAACAACCATTACTGATGATTATTTACAGATGTGAGTCATGGTTTTCATGTTTTCCCATGTCTGCTCCATTCAAGTGTGCTTCTGGGTAATGGAACAAGTATTAAACTCCACTACGGTTTTATGGCAGCTGTGTGATATATTTCTTATAAAGCTTTAACTGAAGGAGTTAAGACATCACATGTACATCATCAATCATTTATTCTAAACAAGAAGAATAGTGGTCACAGACAGTACCCCAGTCTGTTGGGGCCCTTAGCAAAAAATTGTCAGGGGGCCCTTCAATCAGATTTATCATCATTACATAATAAGTGAAACATTTACAAAATCTTATAATTGTTTTATTCCAAATGTTAATAGGATGCTCAAAATATAGATCTAAAGAAATCTAATTGAATTATTAAATAACGTTAGTGTAGTCACATTGTAAATAAGGCCAGTGCTCATCGACACATACAGCCTCTTTATGGAGGTTTCCTGCTGTATTGGAAATTAAATCATTTTCTCACTAGATTTGGGGACTTCTCAGAACAGAAGTTATCTCAAACTACTTTCCAAACAAAGCAGGTTTAGACCTTCTCCTTATAATATTTACAGAGACCCAACAATTCCCACCAAGCGCAGCACTTGGGGAGGTTAGCAGGAACAACTTCCTTTAAGAGGCAGAAACCTGGAGCAGAAGCAGACTGAGGGTGGAGGATATCTGCCTCGACCGGTTGGGTACTTTTCATAATAAAAGCAGCTAACAACAAATCCTGCGACTTTTTATTTTTACCTCTTAAGTGTCGATGCGGCTTTGGACTGATGATGTTCAGTAGACAGGACAGAGCAGCAGCACATTCAGTTGATCAATCACTTGCCAGTCAGAGTCGTGAATAGGCTGTGAATAAGTGTACCCACTGATCAGTATTTTCTTTTTCTCAATGACTTACCATCTAAAGTAGATTTTAGTGCAGTGAGTGCAGTGGTTCATTTATTTCAGTGCTCTGTTCATAATGCACTCTGGGCAACAGCTGCATAAAAAAATCTATCAAACTTTTTTTTATTTAGAGACACATTTAGGAGCATTTTGAAAGATAATTATGTAGATAGTAAAAGTCACTTCAGTTTAATTCAGTTTAATTGTCTTCATATTTTAAAAAATAAAGTATGTGCACCCTCACTGGCAACACTGCTTCTGAGAAATCCTCCAGGTAATGACACGAGGCCCCTTTAGTGAGGTTTCCTACGGACAGATCTTTGCAAATAGTCCATTGGTTGTTTGAGGGGGAGGGGGCTCCTGTTCACAAGTTGTCTCTCTGGTCACAGCAGCACCACTCAACACACACACGACAAAATTTTGCAGGAATGTCAGGAATGGCTCCTCCTGGGCCAGAAATGTGAAGAGTGACTGAAGTGACCGCACCTAATTAACATTCCCCTTCCCTCTTCCCCTCCACTGAACATCAAACTAAAGCTGACAACTATCTGAGGGCCGGCATCAGGATATTCTCTCTAGTTAGTTAATTAAACACACAGTATGTAACTTCTGCTGGTAGGGGTCTCTCAATTAAAACAATAACAAAAGATGGCCGCCCATGTTACTTCACCGCTTGGCATGAGAAGGAGCATGGGGTCATGGGAGTTGTTGTCAACAGTTAGCCTCTCCCGGTTAGTCAATCATTCGCAAGGTTTTGGCGCGATAGGACTTGTCCACAGAGGACTCCTTCTCTCCAAAACTAACAGACCAGGCCATTAAAGCTGGTTCCAATGCTGAAAATCGTCCTGGATGATAAAGTAGCCGACCTTCCTTATGTCTGCTCAGCTTGTTGATGATCTTGATGACTTATGACTCGGATATTTAAGAGCTTTTTTTTTACCAGGAGCTGAATTATCAACAGATTGCTTGAGAGAAATCAGTGTTTCTCTGACGCTGTTTGACGGACACGTGTCAGAAGGGCTGCTAGCCGAACTGCTGCTAATCTTTACTCAGCTTTTTTCTTTGACAGCTTAGATCCAGACATTCAAGAGGTTTTTAGCAGCAGCTAAATCATCCACAGATGTCCCTTCCCCTCCCAAAGTAACTCAAAAGAATTACCTTAAAATCTCTTTCCTCGACACTGACTCGTGGAACAGAACTAGCTAATTTCCTCTTGCTCCAGTCTTGATGCTAAGCTAAACATACCTCCTCAAAGGTCTCAAATTAATGAGGTCACTTGCTTATATATTATTGGCTACAAAGTGCGAGGCTTGTATCAGTCATGGTGGCGACATAGTAAAATGTAACACTTTCTGGTGCGTTGTTGTGTCTGAGGTTTCGGTTGATTCTCTTTAACTGACCTGGTCTTCAGCTTCTGGTCAATGATTGTGTCTGTTGTCAGTGTTTGATAGTTAACAGGCTGATAACTGGAGACATTTAGCTCAGTCCCAGAGCAGTTAGCTAACTGCTAGCTAACTGTTAGCTAACTGTTAGCTAACTGTTAGCTAACTGCTAGCTTCACCCACATAATGTCATACTAAATTGTTGACTGATGATGTGGCAAAACGGTCAGTTACACTGAAATCCAACCACACTGTAAAACAGACAATTAAATCATTGTGTTTGAATGAACACAAGTTGAAATGGAATTGAAAACAACACGTAGCCTGACACTTCGCAGTAGCTCTGTGGTCACTCTCTGACAGTATGAGAAACACTACGACAGAGATTGCTTTAAAACGTTTAGCATTAAAAAGCCTTTTAAGCATTATTTTCAAATAAACACTAGACAATGCCTCTCAACTGAACAGGATGGTTGCAGTGGAGCAAATTGTTGATAACAGCCATTTTAACATGATTGAAAGAAGTCGAATTGACTCAGTGTGTTCTCACAGAGTCTGGCTGCTCTAAGTCACCTGACAGAGAAGATGCTGAGGCCACACAGGCCTCGCTTTAACTGACAGGAGCATGTTCTGGCCCACTGTGTCCCCACGTGAAGAGCAAGGAGACGCTCACGAAGGACAGGGTCAAGGACAGATACATCCTTGCTTTGAAACAGCTCTCATATCTGCTGACTTCCAAAAAATAACCTCTGGAATACCAAGCATTGCAAACATATAGGGCATAAATAACCCTGAATGACAGTTAAATACCAGGGCAATGTGCTCGTCTTCATTGAGGAGGATTTTCAGGAACATATTGAATGGCTCTGTTTCCACAAGCTGAGAATCTGAATAGGATTTTCGCCCCCCCCCCCTTATCATTGTTGTCTTTGAAAACCAGGGGGTGGGGGTTCGGGTGGAGGGGTGGGGATGGCGAGAGGGCGGCGAGATGCCAGGGACACCCCTCCTCGCCAGACACAGTGGAAGGGTACAAACACTTGGCAGAGTCTGGCGGCAAATTTGCCAAAAGCCACTCTGGCAACCATCAACTCCGAAGGTTCAGTGAGAGGTGAATCATCACTCACCGGTAGTAAACACAGAAGCACACTGCATACTGTACTGTACACACTCCTGCAAGCTGCAACTGCAGATATCATCAGCTGGAAATTACAAAACAAAATAATGTCAATTATGTACTAAGCACTGGCTAATATTAATATTTGTGTGGACTTCTTTCATTTAATGTAGCTTACAACTGCATTTTGTGCCATGCTAGCAGCATTCCTATATGGATGACAGTATCAACAAAATTTCCATGACATTTGGTCCAATTATATAATTATTATGACTTTATGACAGTTTTCATCTGCATATAGCTAGCTAGTTATGTTCAGTGACAAGGAGTTTAAAACCAGATGGTTTTAGAGCCTGATCTCATCACTAAGCCAGTTTGGGATTTCAGTCCAAGTCAATGGAAAGTTGTCCAAGATGCTTGGAACAACCTATCCACCCAATAGATAGGTTGTTCTAATAGACAAGTGTACTTAGGAGAATTGGTGCTGTTGCAAAGGCTAAGGGAAGCCACAATCTTTTTCATGGCAGTAGTGTTTGCTTTTTGCTAGCATTCTGACTTTCCAAAAACACAGTTTATCCAGGCTTTTCTGTTAACAACTGTGCAACTTCAGGCAAATACAGGAAAATAATAATACCAGCAAATTGTTTATTTACAGTCCAATATTTGGACAATTGCACTGATATGGAAATATAGCCTCTTTAACACATGGACCAAACTGCAAAGGTTTAGAAGTAATTCCACACTTTATCTGTCGAGTAAAGAGGTGACCATGCAAAATAATATAAAATGCAATAATAAAACAGCCTCAGTGAGGTTTTACATGTCCTCTCTCAGGTTTCTCTCTGGATCTCTAGTAACAGCAGGACCAAACAGAGGAGAGGATCTGATCCTCTCCAGACCAGATTTAAGAAGAAACCAAATCCTGTGAGGTTGGGTGGTGGGTCCAGGTGGGCTGGTTTTGGGGGTGTGGCCGAGGGTGGTAACTGCTTTGTTGTGACATCACAAAGTCCAGACGGCTGGTTTTAAGGCTCAGTGTCTGAACACAGCCTGTGAGCATTTCTCTGTGGACTGAGACCTTTGATACTTTTACGAGAACATAGAACCTAGACCTGATTTATGATGAGAGAACACATGCAGGTCTCACTTTAGGGGACCTAAAAGTAAAGTGAAGTGTTTTTCATGGTATGGAGTCTTGCATCATTGGCCTGTCTTTGATAGTCATAAACCTGCTGGGGTGAAAATGCTAAACAAGTTGGTATTAGACCAGACAAAACTGATGAATTGATGTAGACTTAGACATAATTAGTGATTTGGCTCACTGCAGAGAAAGAACATGAGAATGGAGTGTGTTCATCCGTCGTTAACTCGAATTACTGAAGTGTACTTCATTAAGGCTGCCTACCTCCTGCATATTAAAAGGCACCTACTCTCACTGCTGTATGGGGAGTGTATTTGAACACATTTCCACTGTGGTTGCTTTAATTACTTTCAAAAAGAAAAATAAACTTCTTTAAGAACAGAAGGATAAAAGTGAGAAAGGAAGCATGAGTGGAGGAGTGAGAGAAAAAGAGATAATGGAGAAAATGGGGGTTTGTCTCCTGCTACAGTCACATTCAAACTACTGCAATGCACCTCTCAACCATTATGTCAAATAAAAAATCCACATTTCAGAAAGTTTGACAGCAACTTTGCTGCAGTGAAAGGAGAACCTCCATCTGTACTCCTCCATGTGGAGGCAGAAGAGAAAGTTCAGCACTGAGCTGGATAAACTACCTTACAGAATAATACACAGTAGATCGATGTTGCTTTCCTTGTTGGTCAACTTCGAATCTCCAATACCAAACTCTGTCTAATGCATGAATGAGTTGACAATAATAAGATATAATCCACACTCTCTCCATTAGGGTCTGGTGCTCTGTTCACACAGAATGCTGAGCAGACACAATCTGCCTGCATTTAAAGTCAATGTGGAGACAAAAATGGACATACATTCACTATACATAATGAAAATTGAAGCAAAAATGCACCTGCACCAGTTTTCAGAGCTTTATGTAGCATCATAAACATACAAAAACAAGATTAACAAAAAAAAAGAAAGAGACAGAAAAATAAGAGAGTCCTGCAGCTCAGTTATGATCATCACATAAATGTTCAGCGCATACGTGCTAGCTTATGGCTAATGTCTGTAGAGTTGATACATTGGCTGTTTCAGATGAAAAATATGGTTTCCATTAGGGCATAACATACATGATGTGTGGGGAATATTACAACAGTGTTTATGACAACTAGAGGTCATATATGGTGAAAACCAAAGTCTACATTCAAACTCCAGTGGAACTAATACAAAATACAAATATTTTTGTCCCATAAGCAATCCCAAATAAAAATAATTCGACAATGGTTTAACCAGCATGTGAAACATAGTGAAAGAGTGTCGTCTTAAGAGCGTAAAAGCTCTGACAAGTCAAATTTGTTGTAAATTTAACTAAATTGTTGCACAAATACAATCATTATCATGGTAACACTGCTCACAGCTCAAAATGATTTGGAATGATTATATGAAAGTGGGACAAAGAAGCTGAGTGAATGCCTTCACAATCCATGAGAATAAACAAGATAGGAAACTGGGTTTTGCGCAGATTATGGAGGCAACTCACAGTTGGGATAGGTGAGTACAACATGGCCAACATGGCAGCTCGGAGGTTTTTATATTATTTATACTGATGCTTCATTTCTTACAAAATGTGAGGCTACTTGTTTTAAACACACTGCTGCTTTTCTAGATTTATAGTTGGTGATTTAATTAAATTGGGCAAATGTTTTGCTTCTGATGAAATCTAACAAATGTACCGTAGAAGTTGGACAAAGGGCCTTAGGTTGAAGTTTGCAAAACATTTATCTATTATTCTATTTATTTATCTTATTTATTTTAGATTCTGTCCTTATTTTTTATTTTATTTCTTATCATACAAATTCAAATTTCAAATTAATTTTATTTATATGGTGCAAAATCACAAGGCAACATAGTTGTGTCAAGGCACTTTACATATAAACCAGGTCTAAAACAAAAACTCTTTAAAATTATTTAAAGGGACCCAACAAATCCCTTGCCCTTGTGTTGCTGTATCAATCCTCTACAGGGATCAGTAACAGTCAATAATCTTATATTGTTGTTGTTTGTATATAATTATATAGATATATTATATAGAGTAGAATTTATAGGCCCCATATTGTATAAAGTGGCACTTCCATATGGTCTCTGATTATAAATCAGGTCCAGTGAAAGTATCAAAGGTCTCAGTCCACAGAGAAATGCTCACAGCCTGTTTTCAGAAACTGAGCCTTAAAACCAGAGTCAGGACTGGTTTGTTGTGACACTTGTGATGTCACAACAAAGCAGTCACCACCCTCAGCCACGCCCACCTGGACCCAACATCCAATATTGCAGGTTTTGGTTTCTCTGTTTACCTGAAATCTGCTATAGTCTTATTCTCTCATTCAGAAAACAGTCAGCCTGAGTGACCTGTTGTGACCAGAGCTCCCTCAGCAGAGAGAAGCCTGAGAGGAGATGGAAAACTACACTGAGATGATTTTTGGTTCTAAAAACCACAAATATATTTTATGGATATCAACACTTCAAATACAGAAACAGAACAATGGTTATCACTATGGGAGTTGAATTGAACTGGGAAACCCCAGTTCATGCTTAGCATGATGCTAAGCAATGAGAAGGAGTCAAACAAAGCCTGTGTGTGTGTGTGTGTGTGTGTGTAAACGCTGTTTGACCTTTAAGTTCAGGCTGCACCGAGTGAGCAGGAGCTGACAAAGAGTGCGAGCGGTTTACCACAGCAGCAAGCCTGCGACAGACACATTACAGAGTATGATGATGCCAAAGTATTAGGTAACCAAGAGGATTATTCAGATGAGAATGAGAGTCATTTGCATTGCAAATTAAAACCGTATTTAAAGCAGAGTAACATGCCCTTCAAATAACATTTGCCGCAGAGAAATCCCAGTCCTCCTCCCTGTTAAAATAGTTGTACAGAGGGAAGTTCAGCACATGAAAGAGTCAGTGCTTCCACACTCAACATAATCATCACACTGAATTATCTTCGGCTCAGCCTCCTCCCTGAGATACAGCAGACTGTGTCACAATCATTTCATGGATATTTTTGTAGGGGAATTGAACATGTGATTAAAATCACTGTTCCTCCTGCAGGTTAACTATCAATAATCAATAAGCCCTTGTGCTGCATGGAGTCCACACTGTAAAAGTTAAGGTCACGCCAGTGTTTGAGCTGTTGTGAAGATGCTACAGAAAGAAGAAACTACTGTACTGAAAGTAAAATGCCTTGAAGTGAGTCTGTGTCTTTAAGTCTGGCAAAGAAAAAAGAAAAAGAAAAAGGCAAATGTCAGGTCAGAAGAATTTCACAACTATGATCAGCTATTGGATTAAACCCCATGTCTCTAAAGTTAAGTTTATACTGTATAGGCCTGTTCGAATAAATACAGTATGATATTCTATATTGAATGTTTCCTCATAAGTAAACTAAACTACTAATGACTTGATAATGTGGAGTAAATATTAAAGCATTAGGCTGGTTACTCTATGTTAAGCAAAGGAGAAGACCAAAACCAATAATGTACAAATTATTGTGGAATCAAAACCTCACAACTTCCTTACACTGTCTGTGTCGACTCAACCCATTGCTTCCTAGCGAAGATGCGTTTCATATCTGTCTCCATGGGTGTTTTGTGGCTCTCCTTGTAGAGTACATACCACAGACTCAGTCCTAACCACAGTAGTCTGGGTTTGAGTGCAACCCACGGTGCTTTCCAGAGGTTTTCCAGAGGCAATAGACCAGAACATGATTGGACATTTGCCCAAAAACAATCTAATATGAACCCGCTGGAAAGCAGCCGTAAACTATCCATAAGCTGGTCATTAATATGCATCAGTATGAACATAGCTGTGGTTACAGTTTCCAAGGGAAAAGGAGCCTGAACACAGAACATCTGGATTGCATTTGCTTGTTTTCATTTTCTTCAGTCTTTCTCAAGTTTGTTCTGGAAACACACACTTTTAAAGTGAATAAATTATAAAACACAGAGTAATAATAAACCTATGATTCATACTTATTTGACTTTCACACGGTTACATCGGCAGCTCCCAGCAAGACGGTCCTGGGTGGCAGTCTGCGTCTTCTCCCCTGTGCTTGTGTGCGTGTTTATCTTGTTTCTATTAACTGACCGTTCCACAAAGTTAACCACGTTGCCATTATTGTAACCATGGCAACAAATATGATTTAATGTGGAGGAAGTACTTATTTTAACTCAAATCACCATCTTTTCCTATGACCATTGGTATTGTAACCATGGCAATGAAGGTAGGTATGTTGCTGTCGGTGTAGTCCACGTGTTTATTAGTGTAACCATGACAACCAAGGTCCAGTACCCCTGCTGCTGTAGGGGGGCTATTTCAGGAGACACCCCAATGGGTTGTATCAAGAAGGAAAAGGAGCTGAGGTTGTTCAGGCTGGAGACTGGTTGGCTCAACAGGGTTCTAGATGAAAGCACCTTTGAATCCCAAGGAAAGTACTGTATGACACGATAAATGAACTTTACATAGACATCCGCCTCAAATAGTCTATTGACACTGTTATATAAACCACAGCGAATGAATTAGCACTTCATCAGTTAGGGAAACAATTCAAAATAATGGAATTTGGTAAAATAAGACAGGCAGGCTTCTTTTTGTTTCTCTGGGTTATTGTTTGTGCACCCCACCCATTCATCTACTATTGTTATCAGCAACAGCTCTTTATCTGACTGATGAAGCACAGATAGTACCTTGATGCAATTTTTACATAAGGTTCATGGTAACAAATCAGTATGCCAGTTATGTTCAGTCTTCCACTGAACAAGATATCTTTCATTCATTATTGATGTTGTGTGAGAGGAGCTTTCCCCTGAAGGCACACTAGGATTCCCATAGCCAGACTCAGCATCAAAGGCTGCTCTATAATCTTGTCTTCTCTTTTTCTTACCCTTCTACTCCCTGACTCTCCACATTACATGGTCCATCTTACTCATCTACTGCTTTCCCTTGCCATATGTGTTTAATTATGCCATCACTTGTCGTAGATAGTATGTGCGATAAACAGTGCAATAGCTGCTATTTGTGACATCCTTATTAAGAGCTAAAATTTCCGTGTATAATAGCATTGATTCTGCATAGCTGACATTGTTTCATCTCTGCATTAGCTCAGGCCTGCGACTGTGCAGTGCACATTAGCACACTGTGTGGCGTACCTGGCAAAGCCAGGCGATGTACCTGCTCGGACAGCTAGGAGTTTGACTCTGTGGACGAGGACGCCACAGTCTTACACATACTCCTGCACCAAGGTGATGCTGTAGCCACAGCAGAGATGTCACTGGTCTAGCAAATTATTTATAAGCTGTGTCTGAGGACCTGGAACAACTTCTTTGAATGTGGGTGAGGTTCAAGCAGCATTCAGCATTTTAATGAATCCTTCTGAATCAAAGTTACCTTGCAATGTTTGCAAGTTGTTAAAGAAGTCAGATTGTATTGAAGTCTATGGGGAAAATGTCCCTACTTCTCCCTTGATTTATCAGCTCAGTAAATGTTTTCCTAATGAGTTTATGGTCTCAGTCTCTAGTTTCAAGTCTTCAATACAATATGATGTTCATTTTTTAAATGATGGTCCATTTAGAGGGAAAAAAAGCTGATAAAAGATGCTAACTATGCTTACCGTTCTGACACAACTGCTAGTCTCTGATTCTGGTCTCAACAGACTCCTCATCTGGGTCTGACTGGGACTCACTTCTCAACCTAGAGCCAACAGGTCGTGGACAGGGCTCAAACCCTGATCCAGACTGCCAGTGTGGAAGTCAGAGTATGTCTACATGAAAAAATACAGTGAAATTATTTTATATCAGTGAAATAGAGTTATTTCATTTTTCCTTTTTATGTGCTCATGAGTCATAGTTGAAAATGATGTTACAAGAACAATTAATTACTATTAATTAATGATCAAAAAGACTGTTATGTTTCTGTTAAGGAATATTGGGAATATCATTAAAAGGAAATATCAAAGCTCAAAGCATCCAATATTGAGTCAGTGTGAGTATTATGTAACAACCTGGGTATGAAAACAGGTTATATATCAAGACTTAATTTACCAGATTCATAACTCAAAGACTCAAAGAGAGTCAACTTTTTTTATGAGTAGAAGTAAAAGTTGCACTTTTTTGCCTCACAGCGAGCAGACAAATCCAGGCACAACAGTGTGGCAGACTATAAACTTCAGAAACCAAGTCTCATCTTAAAATGACCGATCCACAAAACCAACTTTCATGGAAATAGAGACGGAGGGCTGCACAGTGCTGGGCAGCGTCAGCTCTGGTGTCCGGCTGACAGAAGCCCACCGGGGGAGACACTCCGCATTGCAGCAGGATTTCATAACTGAGCTTTGACAAAAAAAAAAAAAAAAAACTTTCTCTAATTTTGTGGACATTGGATATTTCACATACAAAAGGATGAAAAAAGACAAGTTTTTAGATGAAAACATGAGAGTTGTGTACAGAAGTATTATGTGAGGCTGAGCTGACACTGAATCATGTATATATCCATATCATATGTATATTATATATATACATATATAAAATATATACCCATCATGGAGTGAGCCGTCAGACTATGCACGGTCAATTTTAACATTATTAAGTGCTGATGCTAGTAACCTTGGATTTCTTGACCTTCAACCACATTACATTTTTTAACAAAATATGAAAGAAGTAGAGTCAAGGTTTCACATATTCATTTAAATCTGATGTATTTAGAAAGCTCTTAAGAAGGGAAAAAACAGGAACAACCCATTAAACAATATGCAAATAATAAATAAATGAACAAATAACTACTGCCCTCATCATTATGTGAGGTGGTGTGCTGCCATTATTTATCCTTCTTTTACAATTTCCAACCATTTTAACTGTCCTCCCTTCTTCATTCTTTTTCTTCTGTTTCTTTCTTACAAGAATTTATAAAATGAATATATCGACCATACATCTATATTTTGTAGCCACATCATTTACAACAACTTTCTGTTGAGCTGAAATGAAAAATGCCCTTTGAACCATTTAAAATCACATCCTTGGTGATGCTATGAACATACTAAACAACACAATGACAAAAAGAAATCACAGCTGCAGCTGGATAATGTTCTGTGTGTCGCTGCTTTTCAATGTGACAATTTGCCCCGGAAGCACGTAGACAACTGAGACAACTTGCAATAGCTAGCTGTACATAGGACTTTGGTTTAGCTATTAGTATCAAAATACAGCTCTGCTCACCTCTAATGTGGGCAAAAGTAATATCACTGAACACTTTATTAAATAAAGAGGGCAGCTTGTATTTTGCACATGTATGCACATAACATTATATACATTAATATATTACATAATATATATAAACATATTTTATAAGTCATCCTTTAAGTAAGTAATAAGTATCCAGTTGTCACTTCAATAACACTGAACTTGTTTTTTTGAGCACAAATATCAATTCATTTATTAACTGCTCATTTATTATTAGATTGTTATTTATTAACTTGTAGATTTTAGGCATAATTTTCTCTAATTTCTTGTTTTCTCTTAATTTCTTATTCATTTCAAATGTATTATTTAAATGCATTATTCAAATTTCTTTTCAAAAAGTTAAATTACCTTTTATCTGTTTTATTACCTCTTAGTCCTCTTGCTCTAAAATTTGAATTTTTGTCTCATCAGGCAATCTTACATATAAAATCTTATCTAAAGTGACCACAATATAAAGCAGAAAACTTAATCTTAAAGTTTGACAGACAGGACCCCTCATGATAAGCCCTCAACATCAGGTTTGCCTTAGTTGATATTGCACATCGGCAGTGCTGCTTCTTAGACTACATTTGTAAAATGCAATAAAGAAAATAATCTCAAGGTCTGTTTGTTTGCTCTTTCTGGAGCTTTCAATTGTGTGGAGTAGTTGAGCAAATGGTGTCTGCAGTTGGAAAGGAAGAGCAAATATTCAAATCAATATTCAAAAGTTAAGCGGACCTTTAATTGAGACATTTTTGCCAAATTAGTGATGCATCAAATTGCACACACAGTGACCCTGGGGCTGTGGGTCCATGCCTTTGCCTGTGGAATATATTAGCATGCATCAATAAAGCATGGGTGTAACCATAACTTCCCCTCTGATACATGGCACAGCACAAGTTCAACAGCCCATACTCCCTGGCAGTGAGGATGAATCTGCTTTTTAAAGAGGACCAAGTTTCATCCTCAGAAGACTTAAATGGGATGAGACACAGGCAACGGTGATGTCTTTGAAACTCAGCCGAGCAGCTCTGACTCTACACTGAGCTGCCCTTCACAATGTTGCATGGCGCTGTGATAGATCTCCTCTTATCCCTGAGAGCATTTTGCCACCTGCTGACTGTTAGTGGTAATCACCTGACTAATCATATTTCACGAGCGCCTCATACATACATCCACACATGGTCATCCGTGATTAAAAATCACAACTTAAAAATCTATGATGATGAATGTGAGTCGACAATCTTTTCCTGTGCAGAAATTTGCAAATGATGAGCTTGAAAAAGAAAAAAAAAATTTTAAAAATAAATAAAAAAACACAGCCTACGTCAGAATAATGTAAATCCTGAGAAAATGAAATGTATGGAATAATTAAAAAGCTTTGATTTGGGCAGAAGGCTCAACATGAAAGCGCTGAAGAAACACTCGAAATGCTGATGGAATTAAGCACATTATTAATGTAGGCTTACTTCAGGCTATTGCATCTCTGAGGTTCATCCTTTGATATCTTCCAAAGTCATTAATATTGCATAGTGTAGCTGAAGTCTTAATCACCAGATCCACCAGTGTATAGAGCACTACTTTTTTCTTTTTTTTTTTGTTTTTTATCCAGGGTGGATTTCTCACAGAAATAAGTTGCAGACAATATCAAGCCGGCAATCATTTAGGCACAAACTGCCATTGACTTTGAAATTCCCAATGACAGCATGTCATTCTGTCATGGCTCCATTTCCCCCTGATGGCATTTCACAGAGGACAATGCTGCTGTGCGCATACAAGTGGGTTAATTAAAAGATTCATAAGTCAATCAGAGAACATTAACATACTCAAGAGTGGCTTCAATGCACAGGGTTCAGTGCAAGAAAACATCAAAGGGTTTAAACTGCAGGCATGAAAAGCATGGGAAATGAGCTTTCAGGAGGAGAGGCACTGCCAAAGCCTGCAGGAGGAGAGGAGCCTCTCACTGCCAGTCAGGTACTGAGAGCCTCCGCTGAAGCCCCACCGGCTGCAGGAGGAGGAGGAGGAGGAGGAGGAAGAGGGGAGCAGAGGAAGAGCTCAAACAATAACGTCAATAATGATTTTGAATCTGTTTGTGGAAGCCATGTTATTGCTTCTTTTGACTTTACCCCAAATACCCACAGGTCTTGAATGAGCATTCCTGTATAGTCAGTGTTACCTGTGCTGCTGAATATGAATTAATGCAGCGACCCACACTCCTGTGTCTGCATTAAAGCTATTCTCCATTCCTGAACATTAGTCAGTTTTATTAAAAAAAAATAACATGACTGCAAAACACTTGCTGATGCATGAAGAGATACATAAGCAACATGTAAAGTATGGATGCTGTGTCCCAGATGAAATGTGCGTGCATGCAGAATGATGTCTCCACTGTGAATCTTTATGCCTCCACTCCAGCCAGCGGAGACTTTTACACTGGTCAGTTTTGAGCTGCAACAGGTCATTACAGTCAGTGCCCATCATCATCATCATCATCACCATCATCATCATCATCCTCCAAACTGTCCCCGCCAACGCACCACGTTCATTCATGATGGCACCCACAGCTGAAATCAGCCTTTCCTAATAAAAAAAAAAAATAAAAAAAAAAACAACCAAAAATCATACTGGTGCTGAGGTTGGCTGTGTGTTTGTGGGTCCTTGGTCCAAAGCTCTACCACTTCCAGACGCACCAAAACAAACCGGCGAGGAGCCCTGGATCAAAGCAGCCGCGCGTCGCTCCCTGACCCACTTCACCGGCCGAGACAGCGCAGCTCTGAGCGGCCGCGGGTCTCCGGGTCTCCGGGTCTCCGGGCCACGCAAACTTTTCTCAGCGCTTTCCATCTCACACGCATCAAACAGCTGTAATTAGCCACAAAGAGTCGTCCCCTGCAGGGGGGGGGGGGAGGGAGCGCGCGCGTGTGTGTGTGTGTGTGGGGGGGGTCGTTCAGACTTAACTTACCCGCATCCCGCCGCTGGTCCTGGCATCTTTATTTCAAATCCTTAGTGTCCGCCCCGCGCCCTCAGCAGCCGCACCTTGGCCTCAATGCAGCCGAGCAGAGGGAAGAGCCGCCTTCATTTCCTCCGGGGGGTGGGGGGGGGTCGGGGGGTGTGAGGTGAAGTCCTCTCGGAGCGGGGTACCCGAGCGCGCGCAGCCACCGCTCGCAGACGGAGCGCATAGGCTGTTTCTAACGGGCGCGCTGCCGCAACATGGCAACGCGGGGTCCAACAGCAGCGCGAGGGGAGCGCTCGTTAAAACTGACTCTGTTAACCACATGACACGAGCGCCAAGGTGGCGCGTGCCCACACAACACAGATCACGCTCTCCGATGACTCCAGCGGGACGGCGGCGCAGGGGTCCGCGTCCGGAGCTGAACTCTGGGGACTGGACCGACCGACTGACCGACTGACTGACTGACTTGGAGGGGGGGTTGTGGGGGGGGGGGGGGGGGCTGCAATCGCCAAGGAGTTATTCATGAACATTTTGTGAACAGCGCTGATCCAACGTGCAACACCGGAACTTGTGGGAATGGCCCACACTGAGGTGTTCATGCCCCATGTGGACTGAATGGTGAGCACAATCGAGCTCAAGCTGCTCTGTTGCAGTTGTCGCACTCAAAGGGAGTTTACATGATGCTGGCAACGAGCTTCTCACTTCATTTGGAGGAGATCCTGCGGTGCCCCCCCCCCCCCCCCCAGAGCTCACTGCACAGCAATATGCAAACAGACAAAATACCAGCGAATTCAGAAAACATCTTCGTCAAGTTGACATCGCAAATACTCAAAACGCACCTGGCTTCAGTGCTTTGTGACTTTTGAAGTTAAACGCACTGAACTGCGACCCTGCATGGATGTACTGCATGCTCTTATATATTGTAATACATCCGTGAAAGTATGTTTCACTGGGGTAGGTCAGTGGTGTTTATTCAGCCCAAAGACAGGGCTCACAGATCAATGGTTTCACTTTGGAAGCAGCTCAGACATTTTTATGTCACAGAAGAAAATCGTCCCATACGTGCATCCCTGGCAACAGGAACAGGTACAGTGAATCTCTAGGACTTGAGTAAAATGAACTCCAGTGTGCGGTTATGACAATGAAGGACTGTCACCCCTTGGTTCACTGACGTGTCAAACAGTTTTTGGGTGGACCACAACAGCGAGACCAGCCGTAGAAACAGTGAGCGACTGACTGAGTGACAACATGACACCCAGTGGTCAGCTGGTTGACTGTTGACCGGGAGCTCTTCCTCAGTATCACAATTTATTGGTAAGAGTAGAGTGTGGGACTGTCTCAACCAACCCAATCTTGCGACTTTTTGGACAAACCTAGTAGACTTTGTATAATACACTTCAAGCTGTATTTAAAATTGGCTGAAGTCCCCGTGTTGTGGTCATGACCTGAGGTCAGTTTAGCTCTATTCTGCCCTTTATTGTCCACAAACTGTTAAATATTAGTTATACTCTAGGAATAGACTGGGATAGTGAGATTGATCAGAATGACAAACCTTCAATGCCATGTGCAAACCAAAAGAAGAAAAGTGGGAGATGTGACTCTTTGGTGATTGGATGCCGTTGTGATTTGTCATCCTGCGTGAAGAGGCGGTGAGACTGTGCGAGGTATAGGAAACACCCCAGGGTCTAGACACGGGTCCTGTTGATGGGAAGAAGAGAAAGTTGAAATTCTGGATGTGATGAGGACTCTGAGCTGGACCCGGAGGCTGATAGTGTGGAGGAGGGTCTTGACAGAATGACAGCTGACAGCAGGAGAGAGGAGAGCAGACTTCAAAGTATGACAGGAACAACATGATTGGCTGGTTGAGGTTGTGGCAACATCTGATTGGTTACTCAAAACACCTGAAGTCAGCTGGATACAGGAAGAGGAGTGAGAGCATAAAAAAGAGTTGTGAGTGAATGAGGCATAAAGAGTCCTTCTGATTCAACATACTGTTCAAAACATAGACTGTCAATAAAAGTGGATGTACTGTTGGCAGTCTTCAAATTTTAGCTGCATGGTGAGTACTCCAGAATCTGGTGAGTGAACAAAGGTTGGTTGATTTCATTGATTTTCAATAAAAGTGGACGTAGACTCTGTAAAGTGAAGCCAATGCTGAAGAGCCTTGAACCTTCATTCTCTCTAATAACCATCAGGGGGCGACTCCACTGGTTGTTAAAGAAGTCAGATTGTATTGAAGTCTATGGGAAAATGTCCCTACTTCTCCCTTGATTTATTAGCTCAGTAAATGTTTTCCTAATGAGTTTATGGTCTCAGTCTCTAGTTTCAAGTCTTCAATACAACATGATGTTCATTTTTTAAATGATGGTCCATTTAGAGGAAAAGAGACCAGAAAGCAGGGGATGAATTAGGGCGTGGCCACTGCGTGTCAGATTGTACCACATAGTCAGATCCTCCCCTCACTCCCCCTCAGCTCCACCTTCTCCTCCAAATATGGTTTCTGCTCGTTTAAAAAAAAAAAAAAAACAAGATGGCTACGGACAAATTACAAACTGGAGGCTTTGAAACAGCAGCTCATAAACCAATGGGTGACGTCACGGTTGGTTGCCACCTGGTTCAAAATCAGCAGCTTATTTGACTTTACATAGTGATATATAGATACAGCATATATAGATATACAGATATAGCATATAGAGCTGTGGTTCTTTGCCTGCACTGGGCCTCATGCTGTTAGCTGTACAGGGTACCTCAAATATTGCACTATTTGCCATTGACTTCTTAATGTACTCAGCAGCCCCCCTCCCCTCTGCAGACCATTCAGTGGCAAAAGATGATGTTGTTATCAGCACTAAGGGCTGAGTGTGCATTCCTCTTCCTGAAGATATTATCTGTGCCCTCCTCTGCAGACAGCCAGAGAAAGGAAAGAGTGATGGTAGCAGAGGGGTGGGAAACTCCTCTTTTTGACACCATATCAACTCAGCGTTCCTTATCACTCCCATTTGCTGCTGAGCCAGACGATTACCGGAGTGGCTTTATTCACCTAACCTCGACACTCAATTAGTCTCCCACACCCACTCGCTCTGTTAGCGCTCCGTGCTGGGGATCCACAGCAGCAGAGACAAGAGCGGGAAATAGCCGATGAGTTGACCCACATCAACAGATCGAAGCTCGCTGTGTTTTAAAGGAAAATCCACCCCAGACCTCATGTCTCAGATAATGATTTTTGTGCTGTGTGAATGGAAAGAAAATTTTTTTTTGTAAGTGCTCCAATGTTTTGTGCTCTTGTTTCATCTTAAGTAGAGCTAAGGAAAAATTACAGCTTGAAGCGTCATGTCTCTTAGCTCATTTTGTGCAATATGAATATGACTGTGTAAAGTAAACATTTTGGAAAATAATACTAATATCTGTCAGGTACCAGGTGGCATCTTTAAAGGTCCCATATAGTATAATGGTAGATGTCCATGTCTGTTTTGAATATGAATCAGGTCTAGGTCCTGGATTCATACAGTGAAGTATCAAAGCGACACAGCCTGTCAACACAACTTTCAAGAAGTTTTTCATGATTGCAGTCCACTCACTTCCTGCAGATAACAGGACTCCCTCAGGATATGCTTTTCTTTTAGACCTTCACCAGTGTGTTCATTAAAAGTTCATACAGTCTAGAGGTAGACCTTGATGTGGTCTTTGATTCTAAATCAGGTCTAGTTTCTGTATTAATACTGTGAAAGTATCAAGGTCTCAGTCCACAGAGAAATGCTCACAGTCTGTATTCAGAAACTGAGCCTGAGCACGTTCACCTGCTCAGCTCCAGCCACGTTACCCACTGTTTCCAGTCCTTCTCCTCAATCTCTGGTCCTGAATCTCTCTGTTCCAGCACAACAAGCCGCTCAACTGCCCAATACTGGATTCACTCTAACAGCACAGAGATCAGTGTGACTGAACTTCGACCTGTGAAATCACATGACTGTCCACTGTCCAGCTGGTGTGAGAGAGGGTTGGACTGATCTCTCAATCAGGAAATAATCTTTGTTGTTTTACCACTGCACAGTGAAATCATACAAAGGAGCAGAGGAGAAGTGTTGACAGTGACAGACACTGCTGAGGAGTCAAATCTATAATTTGTCACTCAGGGCATCACTGCTGCCATGCTAGTTCCTACAGCTTATGTTTACAACCCCACCAACACTATTTCCTGTCCCATCCAGCTCCACGGGATTTAACTACACCATAACCAGGAGGGCACCATCTATTGGAAGGAAGAGGTCTTAATCGCCAGTATATCTGTTTTTAATGACAGGTGCTACAAACAACCCATCTCTTTGTTGCTGAGGTTTAATGTGATGGCTGTATAAAAGAGCCAGTTGTTGAAATGTGTTTTTACTGTTTTTAAATCTTAATGTCCTATTTTCCCCTGTAAAGCAATTTGAATAACTTATATATACCTATATATATATCTATATATATATATATAGAGAGAGAGAGAGAGATGTGAGATCCAGTATGAGATGTTCAACATAGACTTTAAGTGTTTATAGTTCCATTATCTTATCTTATTTTAAATTATTATCATTATTCATTTAATTTTCTTTTTTTTTTCAACATAACATTATGGCTTTTAATCATATTTGTTATAAATATAAACTATTGTCTTCAAAATTGAATAGTTCAATAGTTTTTATATTTTCCCAACACTCCATTTAATACACATCCATTTAAATAATGACCTAGTTAACTGAATGTGCATCCCACATTCATATTGAATATGAATGCTGTTGGTAATCTGCAGTTGAGATTCCTTTACGACTTCACCGAGTCACATTTGTATGGTTTTCCTGAGCAGTGAAGTGTGTGAAATCTTAGATTTACCTCCAAATAAAGTGGTTTAGACAAACTCTTGGCTTCCTCGTGCCTCATCAGATGGCAGTCCACTCCCTCTGTCCAGATGTACCTATTTTTATTGATTTTAACAAATTCCCAGACTCAATAATTATTATATAACATGTGTTCCTCTAAAAACCTAATTACATCTGAATAAAATCTGCTCTAGCCGACAGCCTCAGATAAGGAATCAAAATCTCAGCCTTTATGGCGGGCCATCAGTAATCTCAGGCTCCATTCAGCTTGTCGTATAAGGAATGTCTTCATGTCGTTCTCTCTGTTGGCTTACAGAGACTCAGCTGCTACTAATGTGGAGCATTTGACAGGAAATGTTGTCATTTATCCCTCTATTGACTCACGCTCAAAGAGGAGAAGACAACTTTGGTGTGTTTACCAGGAGCTGAGAGGATAAATGTTCCATCCCTCAGTGCCGGGCTGCTCCAATCACCAACATAATTACGCAAAGTCTATTTGCAGGGGAGGATTTGCTTCAGCTCTGCTTTTGATTAGTGTCCATGCATGCTGACCCCCATGCCCCTCCTTGTTACATTTACTCTGACCTATCCCAGTCATCCCGTCTGTTTCTCACTGTTAAATTCCTCTGACCATTTCTTTTTTTCCACACACACACACAGGATTGGATTTTTTTTAAGAATGTGGAAATGTGAAGTCAGCAAGCAAGATCTAATGTCTGTCATATTTCAGTATGATGAGCACAGTGTACTCCTTTCGAGAAATTTTTGATTATTGCAGTCTGCTCACTGCCTGCAGACACAGCAATGCTGACGGGATTGTACACCTTCAGGACATGATTTTCTTTAAGACCTTCATCTGTGTGTTCATTAAAGGGCCCATATACTGTAGTCTAAAGGTAGATGTCCATGTGTTCTCTGATTATAAATCAGTTCTAGGTTCTGTATTAATACAGTGAAAGTATCAAAGGTCTCAGTCCACAGAGAAATGCTCACAGCCTGTTTTCAGAAACTGAGCCTTAAAACCAGCCGTCAGGACTTCTGGGACTTTGTGATGTCACAACAAAGCAGTCACTGCCCCCAGGTATACCCACAAGCCCTCACCCAAGTAAAATGGCATGTGAAAAAGAGACCTAAAACTACTCAGAGACATTTTTTAGTTTTAAAATCACAAATACCTTATATCATCATCTTAGGGATGTGAAATATTAAAATGACCTCGAAGGTGATGTGTAGACGACTGAGTCAGAGCTTCTTCAACACTGCAGCTCTGTGGGATGTTCTTGGGCTGCAGTGGTCAGGACCTACCAGAAGTGGTCCAAGGAAGTAAAAACCACTGGACCACAGACAGGGTCATGGCTCATTCAGACAGAACATTATTTGCACTGCGCTCACACTCAGCACACTGTTTGGAGAGGACAGAGCTAACGCAGGTAGACTTTTCCAAACTCCTAGTCAGATATGTCACTGTGAAACAGGAAGCTTCTGTTTCTCTACATTGTTAAAAAAAATAAGTGTTAGCACTAGCCGTGCTAATACAAAGGGGAGCAAGTAGCAAGAGACTGTGGGTGTGCTTAGACACAGAGGCTTCAGGCTTGTGAAGGAGCTTTGTTTCCATAGTGATTAATTTCATGTCTACTTTCCATTTATTTTCCATGCATGGCTGAAAGCCTCGTTTCTATTGGCCACACGGGTGTTCGAGGCAATAATGGAAATAATGGGTTCCAGAGCACGGTGGTGTCTTTGTGGTGTTTTCACTGAAGGCCACATTTAGCTAATGTTGCCCATTAGCATGTCTGTAGCATAGCGTCTGTGAGACTCCTAAGAAATGTGGTGTAAATGTATCTGTGATAGCTTAGCATTAGATGTTTTTAAAATCAAACAATTATTGTAAGTAGAAGCTACTAATACCTGTCACCTTTGCTGGTTGTACTTACAATACATGCTAAATGAGATCTTTTATGTTCTTTTGATAGCTAGACATAGTTTGAATGAATGCTCTTGAGAGAAACAGAATCCTTTAAGTGTTTTGAATTAATCCTTCCAGTTAAATGGGATGCTTCTATGCCTTTGCAGGATTCCTTTTAACAGTATCTTCTATATGAGATGTGTGTGGGCGCCTTTGAAACTGATAGAAGCTTCCTGTATAGCTTGCACTTAATAATGGTGAGTGATGTTGAGATTCATGTTGAGTAAAAAAGTGGTTATTAATATCTTATTCAATTTGGTATAGATTCAATACTTTTTCCTGATGTAATTTTAATGTTCACATGGGATTTTTCTCTGACTTGCGAGGTCGTAACGTTAAGCCTGCTGCATGCTTCTTGTCCTGGTTCCTTGTACTTTGAACCTCTGCCTGTTCCTCACTGGATTTGTTTGCCTGATTTGGACAGTTTTCTCTGCTTTTGACCCAAGCTTTGTTTGTTGTCAGTAAACTGAACTGAACTTTAAAAAAAGGATTTTTTGTAACCAGTAGAATTTGCCTTTGCAGATGAGGAGCTGTGTTCAGGGAGGCAGCGCTGCTGGACCGGGACAAGTCAGGGGTTGATGGGAGTTTGAGGCGGAGCAGACCTTGATTATCTTATGGATCACAGGTGCACAGGTGGAAGCAGAAACTAGGTCGCCATGCTCAGCGGGACACCCACAAACACACACACACACACTCACACACACACACACACTCACACTCACGCACACACTCACACACAGGGAAGGAGAACAGAATAGAAGAGAGTGAATGAGAATGAGAGAGCGACATAGTTTACCCTGACAGCTTGCACAAGTTGTGACACTATCTGCTTCAGCTGTTAAATGCTACAGTATGTTCACAAACTAGCGCAGAACTGTGTCTGTTGGCTGTTGCTGGACAGCAATGGTTGGTGCAACAAAGTCCAAAATAATCAGCTCAGTCCCAGATTGTAGAAAGTGACATTTGTCTTTCTTGATGATAAAGCAGGTCTAGGTTCTGTATAAATAGTCACTCAACTGAGAAATGCACACGCAGCCATTGGATATTTTGTGACGTCACATCTACACAGTCACTTCCCCTCAGCACAGCCCACCTGGACCCATTGTCTACCCTTTTTTGTTGCGCGCTAAACTTAATTAACAACATGACTCTAGGCAGTTGTTCTGTTGCCGAGTTATGCCGGAGACACACGTGCACGCCGTGTGCGTTGCAGCTGCCGTTGCTCATCTGCTGCATAAAAACAGGCGTGGGTTCACACCAGCTCTGTCACTGCTACTGCAGCTCTATCTCTCTACATAGATAGATAGATAGATAGATAGATAGATAGATAGATAGATAGATAGAGTTCTCAGGATATGTCTGTCACATATACCAGATTCAGTCTAGACATTCAGTCTAAATGCTGAATCTTTAGATCACGTGACACGTGTTACCAAACAATCAATGGATGTCAGGAAGCCAGTATGTCAGCCTTCCCAAGGATAACAGAATATTCAGTGGGATATAGAGACCAGTGGCTAAACTTTGTTTTTCTGATATCCATAGCTCATTTCAGCACCGACTGCTTCCTCAATCAGACAAAATACACTCTGGCTTCAGAACACCCACACACTTTTTCACTTACTGCTGAAATATATAATGGATTATAATTTTGACTGTCTGACCTTCATGAGGTATCGTCATCTTATTTACTTACTAAGTTGCTACACGAATGCAATGATTTTCATGTGAACATTACTATTTGATTGTTTAACAGTCAAATCAAAACGTCAAATAAAACAGGAAAAATGAAAATATAAAGTATCACTATGTCTCAGTTTCTATTTCTAGCAAGACACAGCATGTGGATTGGAAAGGGATGAAGGTAGAGTCATTTCTTGCTTTTGTTGGAGTCTTATAAGTCGACATACTTTCTAAAGACTGAAAGCAGTCTTTGTGTACTGGGAAAACAGAGACGAAATTATTATTGATCCTCTGATTTGACAGAGGGTTTCATGGAGAATAAGTTTATTATCCAAAATGAATGTCCTCTCAAGGCTATATATGGTTATGGTTTTATTCTATTCATCTTTTTATACCATTGCATTTTATGGCATTTCTCTCAGTACCATTGACATGGATGATGCTGATCATCCATCATATCCAATGTGAAATGAAGGGCACGTTTTGACCCGTGTACAGCAATCAGTACAGTCTGTAATAGTCTGTGTGTGTGGCCTACCGAAGTGATGCAAAGCACAGTTGTGTCCACATGAAGTCCACCATCTTCCTTTGGCCTCTCTCCTGAGCGCTGCTCCAGGCCTGGATGCTTCTTCATTGCTGAGACAGTACTGAGGGACGTACAGGTTATTAACATGTTTACCTCACATACACTTCACGCAAATCGATGCCCACTTTGTCGCATTGATTGATGGAGGGCGAGGAGCTGCAGCCTGAGCCGCAGAAATAAATAAATATTGAGCCGATGTGAGAGGATAAAGTGCGGCTCATCCCGGCTCGGTGGACGTCGAGTCGAGGACAGAGCTGCTGATAAAGTGCACTGCAGATGATAAAGTTGATGTTCCGCTCACTCTGAACCATGCAGCTGACAGGTCCTCAGGGAAAATCAGGCTTTTTTTTTTTTTTTTTCCTTTTCTTACTTTCATTTCCAATTCTTCAAATTGTCTTTCAAAGGACTCACACAGCACAGCACGGCAGCAACAACAACAGAGAGCAGAGCAAACTTCAAACAAACATGACACGTGAAACAACTATATGATCACAAATAACAATAATATGCAAATACAATAATATTCAAAGTATGTAATGACATGAACTATTGGTGTCTTCTGTATCGTTCAGTCCAAACAACACGTTCACCAAAATAAAAATAAAATAAGTGAACACAAAGCTCCGTGAAGAGAAATGACAGCAACGACCCTGTTGCCTTACATTTGAATGATTTTAAACATGACATCTCGTCAGTTGGGTTCCAGGGTTTTGAAAAGGTGACTTGACCCGAGAGAGATGGAAACATTAATGAAATCCTCAGTAGAAGAGAAGTGCACTGGAGTTTCAGGTTACAAACCTTATCCCCTAAACGACTGAATGGTGAGATCCCATGACATGTGACCCTCTGTGAAGATACCAATACAGTTATATACTTTGAATGACCCTGAGAGCTGTGATGTTTTCATTCAACAGATCAGCAAATAACCTCAAAGATATAGCTACAATTATACACTGGGATCTATTACTTATTTATATATTTATACCAACTAGGCGCAGAGAAGTTCATCTGTTTAAGGCCAGGGTTATAAGAACTGTTTAGCTATTTCTGATGAAGGTATAGAGACTGAAACGATAAATTGCGAGGGTGAGGAGGAGCAGTGTGCGGGGTTTTCTTTCTTTCAAAGCAGAGTCGCAAAGTGCTGCGCATACATAAAAACAAAACGAGGCAATAAAAGAAAGAAAGTGTCAGTTACCAAGTGAGATTAAAAGAGCAAACTACAAACTTATGTGTTAAAACAATGAAACCAAACGAGAAAACCAAAGATAAAAACATTACGATGAAGGATTACAAGCTGCTTTATACAAGTGTGTTTTGAGTAGTGTCTTAAACCGGGGCAGCGACTCAGCACAGGCGCCGTTGGTTTTTATGCTGAGACCTTGGGACAGATAGCTGAGTCTGGTCATGAGGGTGGAGCAGGAAGGTAACAGACCAGACAGAGCCTTTAAAGTGATTAAAGGTATTTTAAAATCGGCTGCCAATCTGAAACTGGTGTAATTTGGGGTGGTCTGAAAGGAACAAAGAGATATCTGGCAGAGACGTGTATACAGTAGTTTCAGTATTCAAGATGTGATGAGATGACTGTGTGAATAACCGTCTTCAGATCAAATGATTTGAATTTGGCAGTGATCTGTAGCTGTTAAAAACAAGAGCAGACAACCCTTTTTACATGGAGGTCCAGTTGGAAGTCAGAGGCAAATTTTGCACCAAGAATTCAGGCCGAGGGCTTTAGGTTGGAACGCGGGACGTGGTTAAAATCATGATTGACTTGATTTGGTTTGAATCGTGTGGTTTGGTTTTACAACATCTAGAAGCCCCGGCATCTCAGTCAAACCTTAAAAACCCACCTCAAACAGTTCAAATGTGTCATTCCAGCAGCTGCTCTTAAGCTCTCGTTTTTTTTTATTCCTCAGGCTTAATCTCATCAGATATGAGGGAGGAAAGTCATCAGGGTCCGGCCAGTGTAATGTGATCCTCTGGAGTCTCTTGGGGTGGGGGTGTGGGTGGAGAAATCATCAGCGAAGGCTCGAACCAGCTGCCCTGAGCACAGAGAACAGTCCTCAAATGTATCATCACCGAGACAGGAGAACTTACGACTAACACACCTTGCATTTCTCAATCAGTCTCAGCTTAAGACGTTACATGAAGCTCATCCATCTTTTTCATTTCTGAACATCTTTTGGATTCTTCTGAGCTGCTCAGACACTCCAGCACGGCGCCGATGCTGCTGTTAAATGATATTGTTAAAGCTGTTTTGCTGAGGACAACACTTCTCATTTGAGACGGATGGTGGTCTGTGTTCACCCCGTGGTGTATGATTTCTTATCTCTGTCAGCAGGCAGTGGAGTAAGCTCACCAGGCTTCAGAGGGCTATCTATTTGAGTCTGCAGCACAGCTCAGGGGAACTATTGAAGGGGTCAAACTGAGGGCAGCGCGGGAAACAATAACACAAAGCTGATAATGACAATACAATACAGTCGGCTGAAAATGGCTGCCTTATCATCAAGGATATCATATGTTGGGGGGGGGGGACTCTGTGACAGCCATATGAAAAACAAGTACTCCCCCTAGTGAGGAAACACATGAGGTCTGGATAGATTTGAGAATGATGTTCCACCTGAACATGACTGAGGTTGAGGTAAGAAAAGCAACTCCACCAGCATTCACCAGTGAGCCAATAACACAATGTTCGCTCGCAAGGACCACAACATCACCAGGGATTGGAATGGTTTCTTGGAAAGCGTTGACAGAGGATGTTGTTTGATTCTTGATCTTTGGATGCGGTGTGGGGAGGCTTCGTGGGGAATCCGTTATTTGCACCTGGGCAACGACAAACAGCCTCAGGGTCCAATGAGAGAGGGAGGGTGTGTGATACAAGCGTGAAAGAGAGTAGAGGGTAGTTGATACTTATGGGCTGTCTGCATGTGGCATGGTGGGGGTGTGGTCCTGCTCCTGAAAGTTCACGACAAACCTCCATTGCAATTCATAAACTGAATTCATGCAATGACCTTTGAACCGATCAGTCAGCAAATACCAGACTCCACAGTCTTAGCTTTCTACAGTATCAACTTTATTTGTAAGTAGTGAATTGTGCATCGTTTTCGGAGGAGGCTACTCCACATTCTGTAATTGATAGTCTGACTCTTCCTGTGCCTCCTAAATGCTGTTGCATCAATGATTCGTTTATGTTCAATCAACCTACTGATGGATTTGGACTTGGATTTGAATCTTTCTTTTTCCAAAATCTCACTAGGGGGCTTCTTACCAAACTGATACTTTATCCTTTAGCCTTAATCGGATCTCACAGGTGTAATCACTTTGCTCGCAGTGGTCACTACACTATTAGTACACTATTGTACTGAGTTTTTCCAACGTATTTAATCCAACCTGGTTGTTTTAAATCATACATTGTCTCAATCATTCAATCATCATCAGATGAGTCACTGCACCATCATCATCAGGTCTGAATCCAGGAGAACACCTTTGGAATAGCTCACAATGGGTAATCTGTGTTTCTGACAAATTTGCAGTATTTGGGCTGTAGCTGAAGATGTTTCACAACTATAACACATGTTATATACATGCTTCTCTGTAAATTTACAGAGAAACACCTGAAGAAAAAATATTCAACAACTTCCAGCTGCAACAACTTCTGGTCAATGTCATCAGTCCACCAGGTTCTGCTGAGACACCTGCACAGTGCTTCTCCTCACACTACAATTCAAGTTCTCACCAGACTTCATATAAAAGTGGACGTAGACTCTGGCTCTGTAAAGTGAAGCCAATGCTGAAGAGCCTTCAACCTTCATTCTCTCTAATGACCATCAGGGGGCGACTCCACTGGTTGTTAAAGAAGTCAGATTGTATTGAAGTCTATGGGAAAATGTCCCTACTTCTCCCTTGATTTATTAGCTCAGTAAATGTTTTCCTAATGAGTTTATAGTCTCAGTCTCTAGTTTCAAGTCTTCAATACAACATGATGTTCATTTTTTAAATGATGGTCCATTTAGAGGAAAATAGACCATAAAGCAGGGAATGAATTAGAGTGTGGCTACTGTGTGATTGACAGACTGTACCACCTAATCAGGATAGAGTACAGAGCAGGTCAGCTCCACCCCTCACTCCTCCTCAGCTCCACCTTCTCCTCCAAATATGGTTTCTAATGGTTTCAATAAACCAAGATGGCCGACAGACAAATTACAAACTTGAGGCTTCAAAACAGCAGCTCAGAAACCCACTGGGGGATGTCACAGACTGTTGACACTTGGTTCTCGCCGGTGGCCATTATTTCTTCTAATCCTGTTTGGTTGCTGGTATCTTGGATAATTCAGCTTTGGTCTTATATGCAAATGAATGTACATTTTCAAGCTCTTTCGTGTCAATACTAGTAGTGAGATCCGTTTTGTTAAATTTAACCTGGCTGTGCTCCCTTTTCAAAGTCACGTTTTGATATGTACATAAAATAAGTGTAATATATTAATATAATGTAATATATCCAAATATTACTGTTGTGTCTACATGAATGTATATTTTACTAAAGGTGAACACAGCAGTCTTATCAACTGCTGTGTTCATTTGATTTGGTCTACTGTGATACTGTATGACTAACCACCTATCAAAATTATATAATAGTTTTAAATCACTAAATTACAATTAAATTCTAATCTTACATTCGCAAAGTTAGATATTTGACACTTTACCGTAGTCTGGTCTGGTGTAGTTTGCCTGTTTCCCTTATTATGTTTTTTTTTTTTTTTAACTAAAATATGGATGGACACATAATCTGCTCTGGAGACAAACTATGAGCTTCTTTTGTATGAGTGGAGCTCGATTGTGAAATACCTCATATTTCCACTTGATGGCGGCAGCAGACTGTTTCTCACATATGGCACAAACCCAAAACTTCAGCCAATCAGATAAAACCTTAAAACTGCCACACATCCACACCAAATATGTGATTAATTCCTGTTTTGAAAGTGTCAAGGCTCAATGGAGTAAGACACCTCAGTAAAAGGCTCATATAAATATATAAAGGCCTCATAAGTCACATTTCTCAGTTTTGTGGGAGACCTGCCAGGATGCAGGGAAATATTTGGTTTTTGGCAGGTGGGGTAGGCTTCCTGATGACACTGTGAGAGACTGACGTTAGCGTGTGTGTTTAAACTGTCTAACCAGCTGTTGGGATTACACACTTACAGAGCCGAGCGGTGGGAGCCCAGAGAAATCTCGGTCTGTTTCCAGCAGCCTCACTGGATCTGTGGCCTGAACTGAACCTGACAACACTCACTGCGTGTTATTCAACTGCTATTAAGTGATGCTTCGTAATAATATGCTGTCTTGTGTTCCAGGGTGTGTTTTGAGATATGTTCTTTTGAATCATCAAATGTCTGAAACATAGTTTGGAAACAGTTTCCACATATCGCCACGCAACTGATTGATGAACTGAACACTTATGTAACAAAACATTATGTGACACGTGTATGTGAGATGAGTTCGATGATCAACATCTACAGATTATAATGCCAAGATACCATTAACCCTATTGTTGTTGCTGTTATCAGTCTTACTGCAGGTGATCATATCCCCTGTTCTCTCTCTCTCTCTCTCTCTCTCTCTCTCTCTCTCTCCTCTCTGCCACTTGCTGCCACTGTCACTAAGTGCTGCTCTTAGTGGAAATTGTTGGGTCTGTAAATGATTTTATATCGAGAAAAGCTCGAGCTGCTCTATTTGGAAAGTGCCTTGAGATTATTTTTGTTGTGAACTGGCACTATACAAATAAAAATTTACTTGACTCTTTACTTGTACAAAAGGTTCAGATTTCCTTGAGTTATATTCTTTCCATGGAAGCATGTGTTCACCTGTTATAAATAAGGCTGAGCCTCAAGTTTCCAGCACATTGTTGCTAAATAAGTAGCACTGAGGCAGAAAAACAGCATCAGAACAAGGAGAAAGTGTCAGAAGTCAGTTGTTCTTCACAAAGCAAGGCTCCCGACTCATCACATGCAGACCATTCGTCTCGACCCCAAGGCATCACTTTTTAATGCTCTGCCCCCAGTTTTCAACAAATACAAGCAACATTTTTTTTTTTTTTGAATGAATGACGTGTTCCATTTATTAACAGCAGAGGTGGTTGGGGTGGGAAGGATTATTATGTGGTTTCATGCAAAAACCAAAAGTTCACTGTGACGTCAAAACCATAATGTGGTCTCGGCCTATATTCATCAGCTGACAATGTGCTGCAGTCTGCTTGACTCATGGAAATCTGTGGCATTAGCCTGCATGCTGTAAAATAATGATAAAGGGCCACCCAGTGCATTAAAACATGACACAAGGGGTCCAGACTAAACATCTTTCAGAGTGCATGACTGGTAGAAGTTAAAATTGTTAAAATGCTTTAAAAGAACAGAATTGAACTTTCAGATGAAGGGAGTGGCCAAACTTATAAATCGTCTGGTAGCTGTTGCATCAACTAATAGGGTCTGACTAGCCTGAAATACTGTTTCAGTCCACACCTGAAGGCTGAAGGTTGGGGTTTGGATCAGACTGTCCACAGCGAACGGAAGTCACTGCAATCCTCAAACAAGGATGTATGAGTGTGTGTGTGTGTGTGTGTGTGTGTGTGTGTGTGTGTGTGTGTGTGAACTGGTCTGGAGGGATCTGTGTTGATGTTGATCATAACGCTACTTGACAGCTCCCAGAACAAAATGCCCCAGTTGCCAGAGGGAGTGGGCACTCAACTACACACAGATACTTTATTTATAGGTGGAGGAGATCAGAGAGAGGACAGGTTCACAAGGTCAGTGTCCGACACATCCGTGTTTGCTTTTTTTTTTTTTTTTTTTGCATTGCTGAATGGCACCACAGTCAAACCACAAAAAAAGAGAGGAATGCTCTTTGAGGCAGGCCTCTGGACTAGAATGATGCAATTTTGTTCGAGTACCTCAACTAGAAATTAAAGGTCCCCTGTTGTATTTCCGGAGACATCGGTGTCTTTGTTGATTAAAAAGCAGGTCAAGGTTCTGCATTGTTCTGTACTGTTTGTATTCTGAACATAGAGATACAAACAGCTCGTATTGAGAAACTGATCCTTAAAACGAGCTGTCAGGTGGAATTTTATGATGTCACAACAAAGCAGTCCAAATCCTTAACCACACCCCAGGCCCAGCTCACTCAGATCCAACATCCAGTCTTGTTGGATTTGTTTTCTCCAATGCTACACTGTGTGAGGATCCACAGTGTCACGGCGTCTTTCCCTTTTTGTTTCTCTGGTGTTTCCTCTTCCCTGTTGTGGAGTGTTTGTCTACCTTCTGTCTGGTTTCATGTGTGTGTGTGTGTCTTAGTCTGGGTGTGGCTGACCTACATTCCTCTCCCCTGCCAACCTACTCATGCACCTGTCCTTCATCATCACAGATTGTCACCTAGTCCTGCTCCTGATATATACCCAGCCTTTCTCTCCAGCCTCACCTGGTTCCATCCAGCCCTGGTCTTCTGTTGTTCCTGCACTCACCGTGTCCTGGCTCTGGTTCTGGTTCCTGCTGTTCCCTACCTGTTCCCAGTCCAGGTTGTGTTTGTTGCTGGTTCCGCAACTGATTGTGCTCCATCTTGAAGCTCCAAAGCAAACCAGCTTCAGTTTTCTCCAGGAACCTGCTCATATCTGCCGGTAAACGGTTAAATTACTTTCCCGTCTCTTGTGTCTGCATTGTGAGTCCAGATCTGTTCATCTAAAACCTTATACACTCAGAAAGGAAGGAACTGAGGAAGTTTTTCCTCACCACTGTTGCCAAGTGCTGCTCATGGTGGGGTTTGTTGGGTCCATTTAAATAATTCTATAAAGAGTTTGGGCTGGACCTGCTCTATATGTAAAGTACCTTGAGGTAAGTTTGTCATGATTTGGTGCTGTATAAATAATTTTTAATCTGAGATGGTTCTTTTGATGCTTTAAATGACACATCTTTGAACAGAACACAGGAAAACTGTAAAATATGGGACCTTTTTTTTATATGTGGTGGCACAATAGTTCTGAGCTCAATTCCCAGGTCTTTCTGTGTGGAGTTTACCTGTTCTTTCCAGGTTCTCCAGCTTCCTCCCGCAGTCCAAAGACATGCACATCACGCTAACTGACTCTAAATTGCCCCGTAGTTGTGAGTGCGAGCATGAATGGAACGGTTGTGTCTCTCCATTGTGTCGGCCCTGTGATAGACCGGCAACCTATCCAGCGTGAACCCCCGCCCTTGCCCTATGCCAGTTGAGATTGGCTCCAGCCTCTGCCCCACGGCACTAACGGATAAGCGCTATAGATAATGGCTGGATGGGCAATCAGTGGAGTAAGTAAGTGATGAGTATCAGTTACAGTGATGTCAAAGCAGACAAGTTATGACAGGCTCTGTTCCCATCACTAAGTGCTGTATGTCACAAGTCATTGCTGTTAGAAATCTTTGTCAGTAAAGGCTCTGGGACTGTCCAGCCATGGCCCAATATTCAGGGATTTCCACCCTATGTCCCAGAGTCTTAGCATAGTTCACATATTTGAGTGAGTATTGCCACATTCAGTACACACACACACACACACACACACACAGCTTCGTTCTCTACTAGCACAAAAAGCAGGTCAAATTTGTTGGTTGCCATTGGTTTGCTTAAATTAGTTATCATGCTATCATGGCTGTTGATGAGGTAAAATATTAGCAAGGCTCTTCTGTCTCTGGTTGTAATCTAGTCCTCCACTCTTGTACAAGGAGGCCATTTATTTGATATTAAAGGCTATTCTGAGATTATGACGCACCCTGTGTTTACAACCACTTCCTACGACATGATCAAATCAACAAGTTAATGTCATGTGACGACGACGCAACAAGTTGGAGCTTAGATATGTGAAATGAGGGTTGAAAAGGACTTCATCACAACAGAATTAGCTACTTGCTTTTTGGTATTTCGTTTTGTTATAATATTCATAAAATACTGGTTGTGTTAGAATATTTCAAAGCAAAGTGACTGACTTGCAAATAAAAACTCACAAGCAGCATTGTGGGGAAAAATAGTCAAATGCATTCTGACCTAGAAAGAAGGAAAGATGATATACTGCTATCTCAGAAGTCATTAATTTAAGAGGTCTCCAGTCTAAAAGTATTGTTTTTAGTACTAAATTCTCCCACAGCTCAAACCCACATGGGCCAAACATCAAAGCCAAAGCTTGAGTAATATTAGACCAGGTTGTATTACACTGGATCTGACAAAACTTAAATGATGCATGTGGTGAAACTAGGTCACTGTAGCAGGCAGAAAGTTGGAGAAAATAATACATGAAGGGAAGAGAGGATAATAAAACAATTACAAAGACTGACACAGTGTCTCTAAATAAATAAAGATACAATGTCTCTTTTCCTTCTCAATCAACAACTCCGATTGTTCCACTAAACATTGCCAAGTTAGTGGATGTTGGCATTATTACAAAACTGTAGCTGAAAGACTATATGCATAGCTAATAAAGAAGCACTGTCTATATTACAGTTACAGAGCAGATGTCTCAACACCAGCATGTTCACATGATCATCATAGATAGAAAAAAACATCTACACAAATGTGTAGAGACTGTGAAAACAGGTGGCCTTCTATAGTATTAAAATGAATGCCTGTTCATTCTCAACACAGTTTTCAGCTATAAAACAATGTGTTGTTATAGCATATCTGTCATTCACAATATTACAATGGTTAGAAAAGTTGTCAAATGCATCTTTATCCATGGATAAAGTGAATCATTTAGACACACAAGGCTTTTTTTTTTTTTTTTTTCCATACAGCTATTCAAGTTATTTGTTCTCAAAGTCTTGGGCCAGTGCAGGGATCAAATGATCAGCCTGTTCCAGGTGGGAATGTTCCACCTTTATTCTGTTTCACCTTTCTGCATAAATGGTACCAATTCAGGATGGGAGAGCATTGTTGAATCACCTTTATGCCAGCAGTGGATGTAAAAGGACCCTGTTGTGCTACACATTGTGCCTCCGACTCTGATGCCACGTAAAACGCGCTGGGATGGTGATATGCCAGCTTGTGTGGGTCAGTGTAAACAAGCAGAGGTGACAGAACAAGAGTCTCCTTTTTTCTATGGAATATGGGAAAAAAAAATGTGGTGCATAGTCTTGTCCAGCCCAGTGGTCAAGTTTCAGTCTAGTGCAAAGGGTCAAAGGTTATTAGTCTATTGCAGGGCTCTTAAAGTCTTGGACCAGCACCAGGGTCTTGGTCAAATGAAGGAATCATGTTTGAGTCAAGTGGAAAAAGGTCCCAAACTCCAGTGGGGGCATCTGGGGGCAAGTGCAGGCTTCTCAAAATCTGGGTTAACTAAAGAGATTACTACAGAGATTCTTGATCAAGTGCAGGGGTTTCACAAGTGTAAATAGTCTGTATATATATATATTCCACGGTTCAAATTCAGCTTTGTTGTCATTACCACCTAATATGCATCTGTTTTTAAGGATGATGGATTTTGCTTGAAGGGCTGTCTGTTTCTGTTGCAGCAGTGATTGTGGCTGTACAGACCTGCTCTAAAGAGACTATCTCTACTGCAGTTGGCACAGGAGTTTGGCACTGAAGATGGGGCTGCTGTTTGTAGTTTTATCTTCTGTCTCTTCTAAACTAAATAATCGTAATTTATCTGCTAAATAGGTGTTAGATGAAATGAAACGCTGTGTAAAGAGGCTCAGCATCAGATCAATCAATAAGACTCCCTACTCTACTACTACTTCCATTCATGATTCAACCTATAAGATCTTGAAACGATCTCAACCAGCCAAGCGCGTGGTTCCTGTCACACTTGACACTGTGTTCTCCTCTCACTTGCTGTCAGTTGTGATTACAGTGCGTCCCTCCTCCAGACGATCCACCTCCAGTCTTCATATCCAGAGCAGGTCAAGTTCCTCCATTAGCCCTCATCACATTCAGATCTCCAGCTTCTCTTCCTCCCATCAACAGGACAGGGGCGCCTACAATTTTCACATATGATGGCATCTCTTACTTGTTTCCGCTTCTGATTGAACTAAAAGTCAGATTTTAGCAGCATGAAAAGGAGAGGGTTGAGCGAACAACCCTAACAAGCGTTAGTGGTCATTTAGCTGCTGATCTGGACCGACTGTGGCCAACCGGTGAGGAAGTCCAAAGGTTGCAAAGGGAGGCATTGAAGCTGAGGTGGCACAACCTCACCATCAGGTGTTTTGGGATTATTGATGATGAAAAGGGCACGTCACTCCACAGGCTGCCCATAGCCACCCAGTCAATACAAGTCAGTAATGCTTGGCTTCAGAGCGACTTTAATGTCAAATGTAAATGTTTGAAGGCTGAGCTGAAGTCAGTAAAGTAGCATTGTTATCTGATTGCTCTTTCTCTCAAAGCTGGACAGAGCTGGGTGGAGGACAGAGATTCAGATAAACAGTCTCACAAAAATCTCAAATGATTTCAATTAAAATGATGGAAAGTCTAGTAGAAGCATTATGGTTTAAATGAATCTTTACATGACTAGAGAGACTATATACACATGTCTGTGTGTGAGAGAGAGAGAAAGACAAGTGACAGACTTTGTGTGAGAGGCAATGATTATGAGCATGCAGTGAGGGAAATCTCTTCGTACCAACTCGCTGCTCACACTTGGATCCCGATAAGTGTGGGTATACATACGAAAAGAGACAGCGTGGGCATGCAAGAGCTGTCTTATTTGAAACAAACATGTGTTGGCTTCCAGGCCAGACTGGCATAACCCCTCAAATACAGTCAGTGTGTGTGGGTCTCAAAGTCTTGGTCTAGAGCAGGGGTCTTAAGGTCTTGGTCCAGTGCAGGGGCCTCAAATATTTGGACAAGTGAAGAAGTCCTAATGCCTTTTTCAAGTGCAAGGGTTCATGTTGAATCTTACTGCAGGCTTCTCAAAGTCCTGGTGCAAGGAAAGGGTCTAATTAAAAATGAATTTAAAAAATTTATTCAGTGACTCTACTTCAGTACAATTCTGACATAGTTGTACTTTGTGAATATTTTATACTACTTCAAACAAATACTGCACAATATCTCATAGGAAAATATTGTACTTCCCACTCCACTCCATTTATTTGCCAGTTTTATTTACTAGTAACTCTTTAGATGAAGATTTTACACAATGGATACATTGTGCGATACATCTTTGAAATACCACACAGCGTTAAAGATTAAAACAGTGACTTTTGGCTTCTGATGTCTTCCAAACGCTGTCCCACTAAACTTCTCACATTTTTTCATTTTAATAAATGTTAAAACATTCCAACATCTATATAAAAATCAAAGCATCTAGAAAAAGTCCAAAAACTGACTTGTGAATTATTACAATAGTTTTTTTTGTTCTGGCCCATCAATCCCCAAGTGTAATAAAAGTGACAGTTGAAACTAACTCCACCTCAACACAATGATGCTTCAGTATTAGTCATCTGTTGTCACCTTTGTCATTTCAGTCAGAAGGACCAAATGAATGGTTTTACTTTAACTACTTTTTGCAGTAAATACGTGTAATTTTACTTTGGTAGGACAGGATGCAGGACCTTTAATTGGACTGGTTTATCTTAACTGTTAGTAAAGTAATGAACATTCTTGATCTATTACAGGGGTTGTATTAGGTCTCAATTACCACAGGGTTCTCAAATAACTGGTCAACCACAGTCATCAATTTTAAGTCTACTGAAGCTCAAAACTTGTGATGAGAAAAGATTAGATTAGGAAAACTGACATTTCATCCCATGCTATTAGTTAATCTGTGTAAATTTGTTTATTTTTATAAATGAATCCATGTGACACGATGTCATCTTATTGTGCAATCGAAGGCTGAAGAGTGCAGAACCCCTGTGCTAATGTGAGACTTTGAGACTAAGCATCCATTCACTTTAGTCTTAAGGTGTTTCCAGGGGACAACTGCAGCCACCAGTCAGCTATCGGCTACCTCCAGTCCTGTGACATGTATATTTAGCCACAGGTTGACTTTATCTTCCTTCTTTACTAACGTCACATTCAAAAATAGTCTGTGTAGTAGATTCGATTATCATAGCAACTCGTATCTTATCTGGAAAGAACCCTCTTCAGCTCAGACAGCAGCGGTTCTTAAATAGCAGTGTGTTCACAGAGTAGCAGCCACCCACTACTGTGCTGTTGCCGCCGACCTTAGCTTGCTATCTGTGAGCCAAACGCAGCAGACGGTACATACTTGACCATCAACAGTCTAAATCTTAATGCTGTGCCTGACGCCTGACTCCAAAATGTCTCGTTCTGAACTTCGGCGAAAGGCTGACCTGGAGCAAAGACAGCTGACAACTCTTTATTTTCTCCTGGAGTTCAATGTGACTGTCACTGCTGTTCTCCTGGAATGTCATCTCAAGTGGCATTGCTTACCATGCAGAGCAGTATGCTAGCTACGAGGGAGAGGAGGAGAAAAAGGCAAGCAGCTCGGCTATAGAATTTATTTGTAGATGTTTTCTTTTCCCATGAAGTAAAGTGATCCCACCAGGAGAGAACAGCTTGGCAAATACATACCCCAAATCTAGTGTGTCCTGTTTAAAGGTCCCGTATTTTACCATTTTTACAATGTCATTTGAAGTGTTGATATCCATAAGAAGATATATTTGTAGTTTTAAGAACCAAAAACATCTTGTTTTCCAAATTCTCTCTCTGGAGGCCTAGTAATGACAGGTCAGTCAGCCAATCAGAAGAGAGGATCTGAGCCTCTTCTTTTGTACGTTTGCAAGGCACATAAACCTACAATTCTACAACAATGGAATTTGAACAATGAGCATTCAACTCATACTCTACAAGTCTGACTTACTGTATGTTGAGACCAAAAGCGATGGGAGTGCTCTGGTTGTCCTGCCAAGGTTTGTGTGTGCTCTGACACTGATAGTTTTACAAACTATATTCAAAAGAACCAGACCAGGAAACATAAATATCAACCAATATCATTAGGCCAACTGACTGCAAGTGGTGTACAGTTACCTTAATATCACGACTTATTTGCATCAAGTTGTCAAAAAATACTGTTTAGCATGTTATGGTGCTGGTTAGCATGCAATTCTCTTCCATTTTCACAAAACCCAGACACCTTTTATCCATGTATCATTTCTTTAAGTTCCTGTAAGCAAACAGGGAGACGTTGTAAATGACACGGAAACCCGCTACGGTAATTATCAGCCTCTGTTCCATTGACCTTGGGAACAAAGGTTTGATAGGGGACAAAGTTTAAATGTTTGTGTTCATGGGTTTCTAGAACGGGGCACTTCTAACATTCCCAGTGGATGCCGCCAAGCCGCGTCATAGGCCATTACCATAAAGTTGGCTGGACTTCAACAAGTTCCCCCGCCAAGAGATGCTGGCTCACATCAAAAACGAGTGACTCCTGGGCAGCACGGCCTAAAGACAGTCAGCCTTCACTTCCCTCTGGCTCTTGATCGACTAGATGCAACAACAGGCCTCATGGCAGCTATAGAGTTAATCTCCCAACAGAGAGTGGAACCCTCCCAGAGATAGAAGAGCTCATAACGTACATTATTTTTTAATAATTACAGATTTCCATGGTTCTTTTTTAAATTGGAAGGTTTTGTGTTAAAGTGTTCGTTTTGGGGTTTTTTTTTCTTCACAGCAACTCACTCAGCTTCTGTACCAGTGCTCCTGCTGCTTCTCTAAACTGGCAGCTGAACTGAATCTACTGCGGGTAACACACTGACAGCATTAGCATTAGAACCAATCTCTTATGTAGGTCCCCCTTTTGCCACTAAACAGCCCTGACCCTGGAGGCCTGGACTCCTCTAGACCTCTGAAGCTGAGCTGTGGTATCTGGACCAAGACGTTAGCAGCTGATCCTTTAAGTCCTGAAGCTGTGAGGTGGAGCCTCTGTGGATCAAACAGATTTGGAGCCAAGTCAACAACTTGTGTTCATGCAGACCCCATAAATCACTCCCCACCACAATCAATGAGCCTTGACCCCAGTGGTTTTCCCTCCTTGGACCACTTCTGGTAGGTCCTGACCACTGCAGCCCAGGAACATCCCACAGAGCTGCAGTGTTGGAGAAGCTCTGACTCAGTCGTCACATCACAGTTTGGTCAAAGTCAAAGTCCCTCACATCCTCACACTTGACCAGGACTAAATGTTCAGCTGCTGCCTGATAGATCCACCACTGACAGGTAACCAGGTAATGTTATTACTTCACCTGTCAGTGTCATAGTTTTTATTTCTGATCTGTGTATAGGAGGTATAATTCAGAATAACTGGAGGTCCGTAACCTCTGTGGTTGGCGTTGTCCTTTCTCATCACTAATCAGTTTAAAGTCCAACATCTTGATGTGAATCATCAACAGTGAATCATCTGCATGTCCCCAACAACAAGTATCAGCTAAAAAAAGCTCCTACTGCTTTAACTGCTCTGGTTCCTCGTGGACCACCTGATGAGACTCCTCATGTTGTCTTGTCCTGCATTTAAGGTCATCTGGGGGCGTTTTCTACAATGATGCTCTGAAACTGACATTGGAGGTTTTTCAGTTCATATTTTAGCTTCTGATGCTTCTTGATTGTTTGGGGCTTCAGAAACATGAACAAGACAAATAACTACTAATAATTACCGCTAACTCGCTGACCTTCGAAGATGAGGGATATTTGTATAACAAACTCCAATCCGCCTATGATTCAGAATTTGCCGGTGCCCTCAACCTGCACTGCTCTGAGCCTTTCCATGACAACTAATGATGGGTTTATACACACAAGAGTCAACTAAATGGTTCTTACCATGCTTCAAGGACTCTCTAATGGGAATGAGTTGTTTTCAGTCAGTGTTGTATACAAATGCTGGCTTGGATGTAAACACTGAGAGTGTCCTTCCGTGTTGGTTTCAAGTGTTAGAGCCACCACCAAAGGGCTGAATAAAGCATTGGACAGTGAAACTGTTTTACACCATAACCAGTCGGTGACATGGAAGCAAGCCATTTTGGAAAATCTGTAGGAAAGCATACAGTAAGTCTACTGTAATGGAAAAAAATCACATTGCTATCAATGCAATGTTCTTGTGAGAAACCTATAATAAATTGCGGTATTACATGATCATTTTGGCTGACAATGTCTCACTACAACATAACAGGTTTGTGCAGACATTTATTTCTTGAATGTCTGCATCAAATTTGATGGTAATTCAATATTTGATGAGACATCAGAGTCCATGTCATTTGGATTCATCTGCCGGGGACCACGAATGTCTGTACAAAATATGTGCCAGATTATCTTTAAAGCTATTTCAGTTGATAAATTATCATTTTGACCTGGTAGCAAACTTAATCCCCTGGATATCTGCTCTAAATTTTATGGCAATGAATTCAAAGGTTATTTAGATAAATTGATATAAGACAAGTAAGAGGCAATTGAGATAGAAAATATTTACGTCTTCATGACAATGAACTGGCACTGACATTATTAGAACCACACCACTCACAAGGCTGAAATTAGCTGAACAGAATAAAAAAAAGTGTGTTTAAATAATAATACCACACAAAATTAGTACAAATTATTCATCCTGCCCAGGAATCACAAATGAAAATTTTCTTTTTTCCTAAATCTGAAACACTGACATCTTATTAATGTGAATTAACAGGCGCTGTCCCTGTTGAATCAGTCAGAAATATAAAAAATAAAGGGTTTATTGATAAAGTTGTCAAGACTGACCGCCTGACCAATGCACATGTACATCTTTTGCTCTGTTTTAATCTCCTTAAAGATTAAACATTTAGCAATTAAAGGCTCATTGTCTTTAATTGCTAAATGTTTAATGTTGTGCAGCTAGTTCCCAACTTGTCATTTGAGGCTCAGTGGGTGATGAACAGTGAAGTCGTAACATTTTTCTTTAGAAGTGCAACTGATTGCTGCAGCTAGAAACTTTTAGCTCTTTCTTTAGTTCTTCTTTAGTTTGTGACAGCAATGAGACTGAACTAAACAGCAAATGTGTTGTACAACCAAAACAAGCTAAAACAGGCTCCTAGAAGCCTCCTTGGTTGCAGAGATTGTAAATAGCTCTTTGTGGGTCCATCAACCCTTCCAAATAACACACTCATTTGATCCGGTATTATAGGTCCCATATAATATTTTCACTTTCCCGATGTAATTTAAGGTTTTGATATCGATAATGAAATATATTTGTGGTTTTAAGAACATAAAACCATTTTAGTCTCGTTTTACATCTCACTCTGGAGAATATCACAGATTTACGGAAAACGCTCACAGAAACAAAATGTCTGAGGGTGGCGACTGTTGTGTTGTGACATAAAGTTTCTGAAAACAGGCTGTGAGCATTTCTCTGTGGACTGAGACCTTTGATACTTTCACTGTATTAATATAGAACCTGGACCTGATTGATGATCATAAAAGACATGTTATATAACATGGGATCTTAAATATAAAAACATGTATTAATGCATCTTAAATGGTGTTTAAGTCGCTAAAAGAAGATAACTGATTTTTTTTCTTTTTTTTCTCTGAACTCAATGTGAACACGTAAATCATGCCATATGAACTTATTGAACCTGTAATGTGACCTTGAATGTGCTATGATCACTAGATCAGTAACACAATGTACTTCTCAGAGGCAAGCAGACTTTATGCAAACAGGTTCTGCATTTTTCCCGCATACAACAACAGGTCACATGGTTTACGTATGCCGCTGTGGTTTGGCATGCCTCAGCAACATCCTCCTGCCATGTTTGTGTTCTCCCTCATGTTCCACGCACTGTATAATGAAGGTGTGTGTGGTTTGCTTGAAGCTTACATTTACCTTCAAAATAAAAAATCCACCTTAATATGTGCAATATTTCTATGGCATTTAGTTGAAAACAATGATTGTTACTATATTATTGCGTGCTGTGAATTAGGCGTTATGTTGAGATATTTTCCTGTTTAGCTGCGATGCAGTTTGACAGCAGAAAATGTGTCAGCTACTAAAAAAGCATCAACAGAACGCACAAGCTTTGGTGTCAGTCCCTGAGAATCAAAGAGCAAGGGCTTCTTCTGAGAGTTTTGCACTTACAGGAAGGAACGAGGAGGCAAAGCAGGGAGAACACCTCACTCCTGCTAACAGCAGCCTCATGTATAGATTTTAAACATTGTTCCATTGTGTCCTGCATTCTCACTTTTTCTCTGTTCTTGCAGACTGTTAAAGAAAAGTCAGTCAAGGAGAAATGGGGACAGGGGCAGATTTTATCACATTCACTCCAGGAATGCTGTGCATATAATAAACACAGAGAGATGTTGTAAAATTGCAATGGCCTCGATCTGTATTTAACCAAACTGCAGGTTTCAATACATATAATTTGTCTGTTGGAGCTAAAAGTCCTTAGTATGGAAGGAAACCTACAGTAGTTGTCTCTGTAGTGTATTGTATCAGACAGTTAGGGCGTTTGAGGCTCAAACATCCACTCCCGCAGTGGAAAAAAAAAAAAAAAAAAAAGCAGCCAAATTACAGCCCTTTTACACACTTGGAACACGTCCAACCTAATACAGGAAAGCAAAGGTGATATAAGGTAAGTGAACAAGCCCACACCAAGGGATCAGTGCTATCCAAGGTACTGTATGCATTACAGGGGCATTCGCAGATCACTCCCACAAGACTTTGAAACCTTCCACTAATAATTTACCTGCAAGATCTGATCCTGCCATTGGAGCAGTGTGAGACATGTGGGACGGGCCTATACGCTTCTGATCATTATTTACCATGCAATTATATGTTGCAGGACTAGAAAGCAAAAATAAAACAAACGCACGCAAAAAAACATATTAGATAATATCAGTTTACAATTGCAGAACAAAGGTGGTTAAAAAGGACCAAGGGCAAACACACACACAGTTAGATAATGTTAATATGAATAAATATACCCCCAAGGGCATATTTAGGTGTCCATAATAATAATAATAATACTAATAATAATTTCCATCTGATCTACTTGAACACACACAGACACACACAGTAAGTTGGAGCAATATGTTTCCTGCCTTGTCGGCATGTACCAGGCCTACTGTAAAAACAGCCAACCGCCATCGAAAAAAAAGAAAGAAAGAAAAAAACAAAAAAAAAAAAAACAAAACTTGGGAGTTTGTAATTAGGGCGAGGCTTATTTTTGCTCGGTTCCTGGCCGAGCTTCGGCTCTCTGATTCCCCGTAGCGATCGGTCGGGAGCGCTGCAAGTTGCCGTGTGCCGTTTTTGTTTTTTTGTTTTTTTATAAGCGTTTAGTTCTCGGCTCCATGTTGAAGTTTTTTGCGTCCAGAGTCTCGTAGCCGCATGCAGCGTTAGCCCATACACACACAGACACACACACAGATACACTGCACACACACACACACACACACACACACGCGCGTGCGCGCAGAGCAGAGCAGAGCAGAGCCCTCGCCTGATTTGCACTAGCGCGGGTCATTTCAGGTTAAACCCTGGCGCTGCGTCTCGTCCAGTTTAGCCGACGGAGATCAGCGCTGCTTCCAGCTGAGGGGGAATGCACGGACACCGGGACTCCAAATAATTCCTGGATACGAGCGTCTTCTCGCATATGCGGTATGTTTGATTTTCTGCCTGTTTGTGTCCACAGCGAATCCGGTGACAGCCTCCCCGCAGACGGGGTTGTTTGACAGCAAAGCCACCCTCGGTGGGCGTACGTCGCGCTCCACAACCTAACCGTCGTGTCAACGTTCACGCTTTTAACACGGCCGCCGATGTATGTTCGATGTCCGAAGGACTGGGGGTGGGTGGGGGTGTTCGGGTCTGCTGAACTACGTTCAACATTTCTGCGTTTCAACGCTGGCTTGCTAATCGGCAGACGGTTCGCGCGCGGGTGAACATGACTTCGACCTTTCCAGAAGGGATCGAGTGTTTTTGACATTTCGGAGTACGGTTTATCCACCAGGCAGCACTTTATCGCCGGAGCATTTGAACTTTATAAGTGGTTAACTCCGCTCCCTTCCGCCCACCGCGCTGTGTTTTTGTCGGAATGAGACAGCAGGAAAACAGGAGAATTTAACCAAAAAGTTTCAAATTTCCCTCGTTTCGGGCATGTTTTGTTCACGCCGAATTGAACGCCGGCTCGTATTAACACAGAAACCGATTTAGAAGTTGCTGTCGTGGGCTGTTAGGTGCAACTAAAGGCGAGAGCAAAATGAAATGCGTGGATATTTCGCTAGAGGTTCGGTCGGAAGAGGAGACCAGCACGTACCCGGGCTAGGCTTTTATGAAGTCTTAAGGGAGTTTTATGGGCCCGAGTTATCGTCTCCCTCGCAGCCTGGGGCTCTGGGGCAGGCGTCCATCTCATGATGATGATATGGTGCGGTCTCACTTTTACTTCTGCGGCCATTAAAATACATCGTTTCCTCTGCTGTAACCGCCGCTTCGGTCTGGCAGCATTAACTTCTCACTGAATCAACATCTACTATGCAAAACAACGCGCATCCGAAGCCTCTGAACATGACAGCAGCTCAGTGTGTCACTGACATTGCACAAACAAAAGTCTCGAGTTGTTGCTTCACAGGACAAAGCCCGAGCTTTGGTCCGGGGGGTTTGTTTGAAGCTGCATCTGCCTGTTGACAAATATTTTTTTGGAACAGCCGCTTTTTATCCAACTGTCATTTGCAGGCGCGTGACGGGATATATGATGTGGTGATGATACGTTAATTAACATGGGCTTAAGATGATGCCTTCAAAGGCTATCGGAATATGCACGAGTGATCAAGCAAGGTGTCTTTTTTGAAGTCTATTGAGCTACGAAGACTTTGCCAAGAAACACATCTATAAAACATCTATAAACCTCACACTGGGCATCATCAGTTTCAGTTTCCTTTCAGTCTACTATCAAGTATCATATTCTTTTGCTTAAGAAGTAAAATATATTCAATGTCAGTATGAATACTTCCGCGAGGCGCAGATAAACATTTTCTGTGCGTGCACGGTTTATTTGTCTGGCGTTGATTTTAAAGAAAACGCATACCTGTATGAGAAAGGGCTTTCAGCACATCATAGGTAAGATGGTGCTTTGCTCAAGAGCCAGAAGCGAGAGTCTGCATGGCATGTCATATTTACAATAATGCAAACTGGGAGGCACAACTGAAGGCAGCATCACTTCTCAGCTGAGGGTATTTAAGGTCATTCTGTCTGCTTTACACCAACAGCATCAGCTGGCGGACCGGGCTCACTGTCTGCAACAGTGCGGCGTGCAGCCCGCATACTGCTGCAAGTTGCACGCTTGCAGCTTTTTCAAATGACGTCATCTGTTTGTGGCGACCCGGGAAAAAGCCTGGATAACCTGCGATACTCACTGTTCAATTCACTGACCTCCTCGACGTGTTTGTTCAAACTTGTTAGATGAGTTTCAAGTGTGATGATGCCCCACCCCAACAACGACAGTTGTGAATTTCAAATAACAAACTTTGACTCCTAATGGGGTAAAGCTGTGGCACGAGGGCACAAACAGTGAGAGAGTTCGGTCTCTTGCTACAGACATCTATGATCTATGGGTTTTGCGCAAATGAAACTTGTGGCATTTCATTCACAGACAGGCTGGTAAGAAACTGCCGCACCACTTTTTGGCAAATGAGTTTGTGTAATTGAGTCACATCAGTTTGTCACACGAGCAATTTGATTGAAGAGCTGTTATTTTGCTTTTCAATTAGTTTCAAAAGGCTAAGATTGGATTCGGTCACAATAAACCAAAAATTAATTTTCATTCTTAAATGGGCACAGCTTTGAAACTGCTGGTATTCCCATAAAAGGTGAAAATAAAGCAACTTTTATCGTGCGGGCCAGTAAATATTAAAGACCCTACACACTCATGAAGGACCCACACAGGTGTTTTCGCTTACTCGGCCTGATAAGACCCAAGAAAGTGCACACTTTGATTGACATCGCTCTGTTTTACTTCAACTTATTAATGCAGAACAACTCTATTACCCCTTGTGAGTCTGTCTGCGTGCGCGTGTGTGTGTGTGTGAGTCTGCCTGTGTGTGTGAGTGTGTGTGTGTGTGTGTGTGTATGAGTCTGTCTGTGTGTGTGTGTGAGTCTGCCTGTGTGCGTGTGCGTGTGTGTGTGTGTGTGTGTGCGCCTTGGTTCCTGGATTATCAGTGAGGCAGCTCTGAGTTCTTTGACAGTTGTTTATCTGTCTGTGAACAGATTTTGTCGCCATGTGAGTTTGAAGATGGATGTGGTCGGTGCATGAGGACTGAGTAGTCTCAGTCCAGCTCAGGGGCCGGACCCTGCTAACATAGATGACTTTAAACATCTCCCCTGCTTTCTTCATTTCCCATCAGCCACCAGTGAGAAGAGAAACGGATTCATTTAGGTTTTCGTTTCTGTATTTAGGTGTTTTGGTTTGTTTTTAAATCACCAGCCCAACTCTTGAATCTATATTCATGTTATTACTTACACTGAGCTGGTTAGCTAACAGTTAGCCACCTTTCTACCCTGATAGCAGAGGGCCAGAGGGCCCGAGGGCCAGAGAGCGGTTTGTTTTATCACTTTCACACTCACAGTGAAGCTCTCTTCATGCTGAACAATGCTGCTGACCGGTAACAGTTTAACTCTCCGCTAACTGCTCACTGTTGTTGTTGGTTTTTTGCTGTATGCGCTTGGTGCCTCAGAAGCACCAGTGTTTCCACGTCATTTTAATATCATCTTAATGACCGGCTCTTTGTTGGCTGGGCTTTAAGACAGAGCCAAAGGGTTCATAGCAGTGATGGAGTTGAAACGAAGCTCAGAGATATGGCTCCTCGTATCCAAAAAAAAAAAAAAAAAAAATATCCTGGAATCACAATACACAGTGAATCGGCCCCCAAGTAGGTGGAGATCATGAAGAGTGCACTGTGCTATGTACAGCTGCAGTGTGCAGCTTTATCAAATAGTTAATTGCAAGAAAATTAAATGGAAACTATTATGGAAATATTTATTAGCATTTTTTTTAAAGCAAAAACACCACAAGGTTGTTGATTGAACATTTTCTGCTTCTCCTGCTTTACAATATTGTAAATTGGATCTTCGCGGGTTTTGGACCCTTGTTGGGACAAAACAAGACCCTTGACCTTTTTACTCTGTGCTCTCGAATATTCTCTGAGGTGTTTTTCCTCAGTTTTCCGACATTTTATTGACCAATTGGTTCATCTGGAGGGTAACTCGCAGATGAATCAACGATGAAAATAACTAGTCAGTTGCAGCCCCAGGAAACAATACGTAGAAATGGACGAGAGCTCCGACTGGCCAGTGGACACAGTGCGGGACCGGAGGCAAAAAACACAGCTCAGCTAGCATCTTAAGTTGGCTGCTTTCATTTTCCCAGTAAGGTCAGCTGTAATCTTAACATATCACAGTCAGTGTTTCATCCAATACTGGTCGCAGTAGGACCGTAAAGGCGTAGCGCAGAAAGGCAAGGTGCATTAGCAGGATCATCTCGTGAGTCATCAGGTGCCTGTTGTGGTACGAAAAGGGATCTGTTGTTTTTCTTCAAGGGTTCAACTGTTTTCAACTTTTGAGTGAAAAGAACATTGCTGCGTCCCAACACCGCTCTGCCCTGAGGCCACGAGATGCGTTTATCCTCTCAAAGCGCATCGAGTTCAAAGCAGGTTCTCCTGAGCCATGTGTTATGTACAGTACGCTTCACCTGGAAAAAGAGCCCCCGCAGAACGAGCTGTACAGTGTTATTGTCAGCAGATACGACCATAAATGCAGCCGGTAAATGCACGTTCATTCGTATTTCCTTGTTTTTAGTGATTGTGTATGGGCTGAATGTGAGTTCACCTGAACCAGGCATGTCAGAATGAAACGCTTCAGGAAAGTATATATATATTTTTTTAAGTACATGAGGAGCTAAGGATGTTATTGAACCAGAAATAAACTGGGACAACCCCCCCCCCACGCCTACTACCTCTACCCCTTTCCCCATCCCGCGGATCCACGGTGCAAAGCTAAAGAAGTTATCACGCTATCACTCTGTTATGATTCAAGCACAGCCAAAGCACCGCTCCAACTGCTGCTGTGGCTCATGAGGCCGCTGGCTGTGTAAGTTGGCAAGTGTGCGTTTGTTTGCAAGTACAGGCTCATTCTGAAGGCTATGATGTCTGGAATGAGTTTATCTCATCTTGCAAAAATAGAACAAAGTGTTGTAGCAGCTTCAATATTTAAATCAGTTTGGTTCAATGCATCCACTGTGAGGGCTACAGTTGAACACATGATCCATAGGGTTGAATGCTGCAGTTGGCTTTATGCTTTAAGGAGGATAGAAGTGTTGGTATAGCTAACCTGACCGACTAACAGTGAGACAGTTTCTGAATTGATATAGGAATTAATTGTATGATATGAGAAGCAGTGAGGAAAGTACGGTGGCCCCGAGAGCTCAACACACTACAACCTAAAGGGAAAATAACACTGCCAACATATGCCAAGTGTTTCCAAAAGGACACAAAAAAGTGATGAACTTGGCAGGGACATGCTTGTTGTTCAATGCCTTTGTGAGTTTCTAAGAAAAAGCCATATTAAACAAGTGTGTCCCAGCTGGGTTCTTCGCTTTTTTTCTGTCCCATGGAAACACTTCTGTTGTTGTCTGTTTTTTTTTTTGTTTTTTTTTTTTGTGTGTGTCTTGGATGCGTTGTGTGTATTTGCAACGTGTTCGTGTACCTGGTTGTATTGTTTGTATGCACCGCACATGTGTTGTCGAATTGATAAAGCAGTTTTTCCGAATTATTTGCATGTTTCCTGAAGCTGCAGTGATTTGACGTCTCTCTGCAGAGAATGGTATTTGAGATATTTCCAAATCTTGAATTTTACATGCCGAGTCAAGACTGCAGTGTTTACAGAAATAACCACAGGATGATGTGGACACTTGAAACTGACAGGCAGTAAAAAGGTTATCAGATGAGTCAGAACCATCAATAGGTAATACAGCTACAATACACTGCAACAAATAATGAACAGAAATATTAACTATCCATGGGCAAAGTAGGTGTGGATCTGAGCACATTTGATTAATTGGCCTAACTGCTCGCTAAGTCTGTTGGTGTTGTTGCTGGGTAGAAGGAACAGGTTTATGGGTTTATACACTGATGGGCAGAGCCCCTGGGCACCAACATTCAAATGCCCCGTGATAATGAAAAGGAACTGCAGTCATTTCTTTGGAGCCACCACAGGACGTTCAGAGACAAGACTGTAACAGAAATGCTGCTACAAAGTAAAGAACTTTGTAGAGTGATTTTTTTTTTTTTTTATAGAGCCACCACTGAGGAAGTCCAGAGGCAGGAAACAGAAAAGGCAAAATGAAGTAACATTTTGTTCATCAGCTTGTTTTTAAATGGAAAAACAACCCGTCGAACCTAAATTCTGAGAATGGGAGAATGTTTCCTTCAGTCCATTTCTCAGCATAGAGAACATTCAGACGCAAGACACGACGTTCATTCAATCTGAGATGAAACGAGCAACTTTTTCTCCTGAATAGTGAGCGAACGTGTTTAACTGACAGCCATCTTCTGGTCCTGTGCAGCGTGGAGGCTCTTGAGGCCAACAGGCCGTTGTTACAAGCTGCTGGGGGCTTCTCTCTGTGCTAACTGCCGATGTTTGGCTGCCCCGACGGCTGCCGAAGAAAAGTCCGATTGTGACAGTTGTGACAATGCCAGCTTAGCCCTCTCCTCTGGAGCACACAACAGAAGGTGCAGTGTATACAATACATTAAAATACAGAAAAACATACCTGACAGAAGACGTAAATAGGAAAGACGGTCTTGGTTTTGGTCAGTTGTGAAATGGAAACTTAGCCCTACATATATTATATAACACGATATGTTAATAACATAATACAGAAACTGAGTCACACACATTCAACATATTGACTCCAGAGGCATTTCAGGTTATAACTATATACACAGATATTGTGTAGTTATAATGCTACATTATTAGTGATGTGTAATAAACGCTGTTACAATAGTACACAGTATATTAATGTTTATATCTGCACTGGCTGGTGAGTTTAAAGAGTAACTCACTATATAACACCGTCTGTTGATCCTGGTTTCAGGAGTGGCCAGTATTCCCATGGTACCGTGGGGCACCATAGAGAGCTCGTCTGGTTTATACAGTTGCTGTTGCTGCGGCTCAAATCACATCCATTTCTCCAACTGTACGTCTCCTATATTTCATCAGCTCACTGTGCCTCATCAATGAACCGTAGCATGTGGAAGTATTTACTTGAAACATGGAATATTGCAATAAAATAAAATGCAGAATTGCAAACATGCATAATTCACCCTATAAACATAATTATAGTGCAACAACAACAGCAATTATATTTATTTATGTTGCACTTCACACTATATTCAGTAATGGTCAGTAGTTTGTTTGGAGGCTCCCAGCAGTGGGTCTAAAAAGGAAAGAGATGATGGTTATGAAATCCAGTTCTGTTCAGATTGAGGCTTTAAATGGCTGCAACCATCTTGCATTTTGCATGTTGTGATGTCGGCAACAATAGTTGGCGACACACTGGCTGTTAGAGTTGCAGTAACAGGGGGCAGGTAGGGGGACATTAAAGCTCACACCGGGACACAGAGGATTACAGTTGACAACCGGCGTTCAGTCTCACAGACAGATAAAGCAAAACAGGTAAAAAGGAAGTCAAGTTTTGAACATGAAATGAACCTAAAGGGGAACTCTGCTGATTGTACAGATCCAGATGAGTTTACTAGACGTCAGGAGTAATACTGAGGATGTGAAAACAGTGGCGTGTGGTCTTCTGTGACTATGAGGAAGCTTTTCAAAACCCGGAGAATCTTAGCTTGGATTAGGAGACGGCACATTTTAACAGAATCTGTACCACAAACTGAGAGGAAAGGAGGCTCCACTGAAAGATGTTTATAAAGGTGCGTTGTAGGGCTCCAGTGTTTTTGCAGCTTGACTCTCATTTATAAGGTTAGTAAGGACACTCAGGACTGATAGTCAGGATATTTTTGCCTCAGCTGCATCAATTCTGACTCATTTTTGGTATGACTCAACCAATACTGGACTTTCTAGGACAATAGTAATATGGACATTTGAGAGATTTGAGTTTCTCATCAGGTAATAATGATTTATTTTAAAGGCATAGATCAATGTTTTGGGAAATACATGTTTGCATGTACATGTATACATGTGTTTCTTGGCATCTAATACAGCAAGTACTGAGCTGGAGTTGGTAGCTTAGCTTAGTTTAACTGACAGCAGAGGGAATAAGATACCTTGACTCGCACAAAGTTGGAAAACACTCTAAAAGCTCATTAAGATAACAGAAGCATTTTGAAAAATAATGAATTATGTGAAATTGTAATAGTTTATGTTTATTCAAAATTGAGGAGAATTCAAATTCCGGTTCAGGTTTAGGCATGTATAGAGGACTCAGCTGTTAAAAGAAGTCAGATTGTATTGAAGTCTATGGGAAAATGTCCCTACTTCTCCCTTGATTTATTAGCTCAGTAAATGTTTTTCTAATGAGTTTATGGTCTCAGTCTCTAGTTTCAAGTCTTCAATACAACATGATGTTCGTTTTTAAAATGATGGCCCATTTAGAGGAAAATAGACCAGGACCCTAATGCATAGCAAGCAGGGTGTGCAAAAATGACAGCTCACAAACCAATGGGTGATCTCATGAAGGGTTTACTCTGGATCTAAATAAGACTAGATATAAACCCAGCACAGCAGATGTGCCGGTTAACAGTTTCATACAGCCTTCTTACATGTTTTCACATCAAAGTTAGCAGGTACAAGCTTTTTAAATGCCAGTCAACCTGCGAAACATGCTGATTGAATCCTGCAGCTCCAAGCTCAGTGCAGTCATGGTGTTTCCGGTGTAACAGCACCGAGCTGGACAGGCGACAGGGGTGGTTACAATGTCTGCGCTCTGAAAGACGTTACAGCACAGATAATGATAATAATACATTTGCTCCCTTGTTTAGAGTGGACATTCAGCAGTAAAACCCAGCACTGGTCCTGGTCCTGGTCCTGGTCCTGGTTCTCACTTGTGACACAGGCGTGTTGTTGTTGTTGTTGTTGTTATTTTAGATTTTCAATGCAAATGATCTCAGGTTGTTTTATTATTCATTATTTTTGAACATTTTCAGCACATTTTAACAACGCTACGGTAACGCTGATAACCGTGGTCATTACTCACATTTTTCTACCGTTTAACCTCTACACAGTTTATGGCTGAACCATGCGTGGCTGTACGCAGGGTGTGATTTGTGAAAGAAGTCATGTCAGTCATGCGTCCAGGGCAAAACCCTATTTCTCAGCCTGACCATGTCCCATGTCCTTTCCTCATGTAGCCACACGGGGGCTGTGACACAACAAAATAAAAGGTTAAATGCTAAGCTAACGTGCCAGAATCAAAGCCCCCTTTCAGTACCATGGAGAGTGTCACTCAGGCGCGCCAAAACACTTCAATATTTACTTGACCTTTAACTGAAAATGCAATACAACAATGTCCTGTCGACATAGAAATAATCGAGTGCTGGAAGTTATCGTCCATTTCTGATTTTAATATTTTTTGGACTTCAGACTAAATGCCAGAGTATTAACCCTGTTCATAAAGGGTTTCTGGTCCACTAAATGCAAGAGGACTTTTAATTTGAAATAGTGAAAGAAGGTGTTGATTTTGTATTAACACCAAACATAGTAACTTTAACAGGGCAAATGGGAGCAAATCAAAATGAGGCATCATAGTGAAAAAACGCCAGGATAACCAATCATACATTTCATACAGAGGGAATTAGAAATGCAGGTCTGCCTCTAATAAAGGTCTGATACCCTCTGCAGTTAGACACTGTTGGTGCCATTTTGAAGGAGCAATGGCCAATGGGAAAAGTCCAACACTGGGCCAGTTGACCATTGGTCGCTCAGTCTGTCCATCCATGTGTCCATTCAACCCTCACTCACATTCACTGTAGTTCTAGCCTGTAGCTGGTCCAGAAGAAAACTGAGGTTCAAATACTTTAAGGCAATGTATGTGTTACATAGTCACGTGATTGACTGAAAGTGGATGAAAGCCAACGCTGTAACGTCCAATCCAGGAAAAAATTAACTTTTAAAAGGTCATTATTTTTCAAAATTGATGCCTTCAATGCTGATTATGCATAAATACAAGCCCCTTGTTTTCTTTATTTAAAAAGTCCCATCACCCAGCACTTACATAAATGCCATGTGAGCAGTTGTTTCTGACAGCTGCAGAGTACAGTATGTTCAGCCAGCCAAACATCACACCACCCGCCACAGTTTGTCAAGAGTTCTGCCTCATTGTCACCATTGCAGTTTTCCACACAGTAGTAGCAGGATATGGCAGTGAAATACTTTCTTGTTGACATATACAGTAAATAGGTGAAAATACTGCGAATCTCACAAATATATGATGATGGCAACAGGAAACGGCACTATAGTTAGTCAGGAGTGTCAAGAGGTCTAAGACGCTAAGGTCTGATGTCTGAAGGCAAAGGTCAACTCACACCAGACAAACAGCTTTGGCACCAAGTTTCAACCCTCTGTCACCCATTGGTTTGTGGGCTGCCATTTTGAAACTTCCACTTTGTAATTTGGTTGTCACCATCTTGGTTTTTCCATCTTGGTTTTTCCAAAAAAAAACAAAACAAAACAAACATATTTGGAGGAGAAGGTGTTGGATCTGACCTGCTCAGGTTTAAGGCTCTTCAGAGTATATGTCCAGGTTTATAAAGTGTGTATGGTTTAGATGCAGCGCAGAGCTGACATCACTGCACTTGTTGAAGGTGTGATCTTCACCATAATACACACTTGGCCTATTACAGCAGCCAGTTCAAGAAAGGTTAAATGCAGTGTTTATTATAAACTATATGGCCATTGACCACGTACCGTTTCTTCTTTCTTTTCGCTTTCCAGTGCAAACTCCCTCATAGGTTTTTGGTCTGTATCTTTTCTGCCCACATCTGCTCAGAAATAATGGTCTTTGGCTGAGTGAGCTCATTAAGCAAACACAAAACGGCATCATAAATACTTTATAATACTGCATGTACTTGTGGGTTTGTGGTTAGGAAAAGGCAAACACCTTGGCATTGCATGGCTTAAGCTGTGAAAAAAACAGCTAAAGTTGGCAGTGGTTGTTGGATTTTCATACAGTTGCCCTCGAGAAAGTCGATTCTCTGAGCCTGTTTGAAAATCAGTAATTTCATCTGGTCGATTTTGGGATCGAAACATTTGCTGTATGGTTTTTCCTCCCCAGGATAACAATGCAACAATCAACAAGGCTCTTTAAAATGGTGAAATTCTGTGGTGAAATACATTTTTCAATGGAATCACTGCGATATTGCACCATTGACAAATGGCAAGCTTGACCTTGAGACCTGAGCCAGAGAGTTGAAGTTCCACTCCAGACATGTTGTAACCTACATTAAAAATACACGTGTGACAGCTCTCCACCGCTGCTTGTGCTAGGTTGACAGGTGAGCGAGCAGAGTGTCGAGGCGGTTAGAAGAGGAAACCTCAGACTCAGCCAGACTCAAGAGTTGTTGAGGACTAGAAGACATATCAGAACGGTAAGCATAGTTAGTTATTTAAGTGCTTTGTCAGCTGTAAAAGGCAACGGATATTACAGGGTTGGTGGCTGTGCTAAAGCAAACTCTCGCTCTCTGTACTGACGGTGCTGGTTTGGGTTAGAGGCGAAAGGATAGTGATTTTCAAGAAGGTTGGTGTTAGGGGAAACATCAAGGAGACTCAGCTACTTGTCTGAGCCTCAGTCACAAGTGTCAGCCCACCGTGTCGTCACCCATTGGTTTGTGAACTGCAGTTCTGAAGCATCCAGTTTGTAATTTGTCCGTCACCATCTTGGTTTGTTGAAACCTGACTGTCAGGCAGGTCACTGTGTGTGGTCCAGTCTGTCAGTCACACAGTAGCCACGCCCCAATTCATCCCCTGCTTTATGGTCTGTTTTCCTCTAAATGGACCATCATTTAAAAAATGAACATCATGTTGTATTGAAGACTTGAAACTAGAGACTGAGACCATAAACTCATTAGGAAAACGTTTACTGAGCTAATAAATAAAGGGAGAAGTAGGAACATTTTCCCATAGACTTCAATACAATCTGACTTCTTTAACAACCAGTGGAGTCGCCCCCTGATGGACAATAGAGAGAATGAAGGTTTAAGGCTCTTTAGCATCGGCTTCACTGATCAGACCCAGAGACCAGCAGATGTATCAGAACACTTAGTCTTGGTCACCACGTTATATTTTCTTATGTTTGTTACCCTGCAACTGTCAGTGGCTGACACAAACTCACGCCCTCTGCAGTGACTGTTTTGGGTGTATTAAACTGTAATAATAAAGAGGATGCACTGGGTGGAACATAACACTGAACCGTTCTCATATGATAAGCCTCAGTCAAATCACAAAAATGACTGGACTTCCTGTAGGTTTTTACTGTCACCCTTTTTTCATGAAATCAAGATTTTAAGATGAGAGACCAGTTCCAAAAGGTTATATTAAAATCAATACAGTAGAGTTTCTAAATATAATTTTTTTCTTGTGTTAGATCTGAGCAGATTCTTCCTTGCAGATTTTGCAAGAGATGCAGAGTTTTGTCAGACTGGAAGGTTAAGCCTGCATCTCTGCACGGTTTGTTTCAGTTCACTTCAGTTGAGTTTGTTTTACTGGCATGAATGTCAGATGGACAAAGTTAAGTGTTTTGTATGCTCATAATAAAGAGCTATTAACTGTTTAATAAACAGGTGATGCAGGTATTTTAAGTGTCTAATTGAGTTTGTTGACTGTTTTCGTGGATGTTTCAGGTCTCGCAAGCTTCATGTCTTCATTCATTCATGTAGCTGGGACTCTGCTCTGACGTGTGCGATGTGAATCACTGTGTAGTTTTGACTGGCACAGAATTGGATATCTGAGGCTAATGCAAACAGTCGAACGCTCAGGCTTTCTTCGAAATTACATGTGGTTTTTGAACTGCCACCGTGCGTAAAGACTGGCAGTGCTTTCCCAACATAAGCTCAGTGTGTGTGTGTTTGCATGTGCTTGTGCACTTGTAGCATGCACCCGCGCACCACGTGACCTCTTCACCGCTGTGGCTCGGTGTGTTATTTTGCCCTACTGTTCCTGCTTGTGTGTAGCTATCGTCCCTGCTCGCTGACAGCAGTAGGTGTGCGACACTTTCACCCTGACTGCTCAGGGCCACCGCAAGATTGTTATTAAACCAATGAATAGCAAAGCTTTGTTACTCTATATTCATGTAAGAAATATTCAAATTCCAATTTCGATGGTAATCTGCAGGAGAACGAAAGAAAAAGAAAAGAATCTGGTCATAATAATCATCCAACTATATAGGTTTCAACTGCAAGGTGCAAGGAAATGATAGAGAATGAAGAATATATGTCTGAATTCAAGCAAAATAAATAAATAAATGGATAATAAGAAAAATGTGTGGTCATGTCAAGATAATTGTAACACTCTGCGATGTTTGTTTTAATTGTGTACCTCAGTTTGTGACATGCAGGCACATTGTGCAGCGACGCTTGCTGCACGTCCCTCTCCAAATAGAATCTGTTGCTTTTCACCGTCACCCAGCTCAGTGAAGTTTGTTTTTGTGGAGTTCAAGTTCAAACTTTGTTTGGGTCATTCAAGGACACTCAAATTTGAAGCTGCTCCAGCTTTGCCTTGGCTTCATGCCTTGGCCACTCATGCTCTTCCTGTCTGAGGCTGCGCGCGCTCTGCAGTAGGCTTCTTCTACGGCCTCTCTGTATTTGGCTCCATGTGTAGTGCCCTCTGTCCTGACTTACTCTCCCCCGTCTAAAGTGATAATGCCAGCACCATGCTCCACAGCAGGAAAGGTGTTGTCCAGATGTTGAGGGGGTCTCAGATGTAAGGGTTGGTACTCAGGTCACAAGGTTGTGTCATCAAACCATTTGTCTCTTTGCACATGCTGAGTCATTTAAAGGTCCCATGTGTTACACATATTCAGTGTTTTGTTTGAAATGTAAATGTAAATGTTCTGTGGTTTTCCAAGTTCCACATCGTCTCTTTGAGGCTTCTTTCTACAGCTCTGGTAACAGGTCAGTTAGCCAATCAGCCTCTCTGACTGGCGATGACTGCTTTGTTGTGACATCACAAAGTTCCAGGAGTCCTGACTCTGGTTTTAAGGCTCCGTTACTGAAAACAGGCTGTGAGCATTTCTCTGTGGATTGAGACCTTTGATACTTTCACTGTATTAATATAGAACCTGGACCTGAGTTCAAATTTAAAGAAGACGTGGAGGTCTCATTTTTACAATATGGGACCTTTAAAGGACAGGTCCACCATTTCTCTAAAAGGACTTCCCTCATTTTGATGGACAGGGTTGTAAAAATTATCTCTTGTCATAATCTCTTACACTCATTTAAATTTTAATTTTAATGATAATGAGACAGAGCCGCAGTTAATAACAGTTAACAGTTGTTAATCTCAGGAGTTAATTTTGAAAAACAACTTTGATTATACTTTAATGAGGTCATTGAGAGAAAAGATAAACATAGCTACTGATTGTGCAGTTACTTTTCATGTCAACACCACATGAGTAGATCAATATTATTTTCTGACGTGACAGGCAACACTTTAACACTGTTGCTGTTGTGCCAAAACAGGCAAATGTGAATGATGAAGTTTTGCAGAATTTGACAATTATAGTTAGAAACAAACCAAAACCAAAATGTTTCTCTGTGGACTTAAAATGGCTGCCCCCTTTAGCATAATTAAATGAATCAAGGCAGATTGCTGCACAGTTGTTGTTCTAAAGGTGATAAAAAGCCAGAGATCTGAGGCTGGACCAAGGCTAAAAGGGGGACATCCCTCCTGTTGAAAACATCCTCTGCATCTCACAACAGTTGGCCCTTGAAAGGAGCCAAGCTGCTGACAGTATCCCCCTACATAATAAAAATCAAGATGTTACTTTTGGCATGAGTTATCACTTGAGGCATTCAGCCGTTTGTGCGGCCTGGCTGCAGGACATGGAAAAAGTCCTGGCTGCAGGACAAGAGAAAACTGAGGGAGAATCGTTGCCTTCTTCTCTGCAACAGAAGGTGTCTGCAGGTGCCGTGAGCTGCTAGCAGTCATGCTTGAGCAACAACATGCAGCAATAGGAAGCAAAATTTTAAAGCGCGTTGAGTCATGCCTGTTGTAGGGGCTTTTGGCACACTTCATGTCATTGCTTACGCCAGCATTTCTCAACTGGCAGGTACGTTCAAATGCTCATAAACTGACCTCCACTGCAGTTGTCCTTCCTATATGTGTGATGTCAAAAGCTTCAGTCTTCAGAACACCCTGAAGATGCTTGGACAGATGGTCTATGTGCTCGTTTTTTACAGCAGGACAGACTCTAGATTCCCCTGAACAACATGCATGGTTGGGGACTTGTTGTGGAAATGTAATTAAACCAATACAAAGTGTTTTTTCCTTATTAAGGTTTTTTTTTTTTTTTTTTTATTATTATTAAAAGAAAAAAATGGTTTCATATATACATTTTTTGTTGCTTTGCTTTCATAAACACATATCCAAGGATCATCGATGGCCGTGGGGAGTGAAGGCTGGGCCGAATTGCATGAGGTGTCTTTTGTGAATGTTGGTCACTAGTTGAACCACGAGCTCCATTCCACCATACCTTGTATGTTACAGTACAAGTGACTTAAAACGTGTTGCAATGCGTGTAGTTGTATATGTAGACAAAGCTCCTGTGTGTAGATCAACAATATGCAGGGTTCATAGGTTCAGTTCGAATTCACTTCTCAACATCTAACCCTACTAATAACCTCACCTGGCTCTAATGTTTGGACTTTAACCCGATCAGTAAATTACATGATCGAACTTTGCTTTGAAAACTAGCGAGCCAAGCCAAACAGATAAGCATGACACCAAACCATATGTCAAGTCATGTCAGGAAGCACTTTGGATGTTCCTTCCAGAGGGGAGAGTCATGGATAAAGTGAAGCAGAAGAGACAACAAGAATAAATAGAAGGCAAATCTTGGCATTACTGGTTAGCTGCTGAGTGAAGATTGATGAGGGGAAATGAATTTAGCAAGATCTCAACATAAGGCTGCTGCATAAACAAAACTGAAGGAGTCTGAGCACTTTCCAAATGCTCTGCAGCTTCAATATTTCTGCAGAAATCATTTTACTATCCCATTATGGGGCAGCGTGTGAAACATAAAAGCAGATTAAAGGGGCCATTCTGCTATGTGACGCCTCTTTGTGTAGTCATGCCGTTTTCAGTCGCACTTCTTCACCCTCCTCATCTCCTCTCAGCATAACACAGGGACGCTCAGACAGAAGGAAGTCAAACTCGTAGCTAAGCAGAAAGGAACCTGTCAGACTGTGCTCCAGGTGCAACGCACATTAACCCAGTGTGGTTTTTTTTTTTTTTTTGGTTCGGCTTTTCGACGACTCCCCGTGGACATGTACGTATCACTGTGCAGAAGAACACAGGTTAGCCAAGTGTTGTTATTTTTTATTTTATTTCTTTCTTTTTTTTTTTTTTTTTCTTTTTTTTTTTGCCATGAGGTTTGCTTGACTCATTCCTGTCATTCTGCTTTCTCTTCCTGTGTCACTTCATTTTTTTCTTTCCTTGTTCCCTATTTATCATGTCAGGCTGTGGTGTGTGTGTGCGTGTGTGCGCGTGTGTGCGCGTGTGTGTGCGTGCATGCGTGTCCTTCTGTGGTTATCTCGTTATATAAAAAGTGTTATGAAAAGCAAAGAAAAGAAAATGCTGCAAATTCACTAACTCTGAGTGAGTGGTTGGTTTTTAAACCTCATCTTTACCTGTCAGATAGACGCTGTGGCATGATGTGCAGATTAGCTTAATGGAAAAAAAAAGATTAAAATAAAAGCAGCCGATAGCCCATTTATTTCACCGGGGCTGCACAGGCAGTGTGTATTTGAAGTTGTTCTTGCAATTCCTTGAAACCTTGAAAACTGATTTTTTTTTAAAAGAGCGTGTTTATTGTGGAGAATGAGGCATGGGAACACAAACAGTAGAAAGGTTTTCAGAGAAAAAACATCTTAAATTTGTATCTTCACAGTAGGATTTTCTGAGAAGAAGCATTAAGGTAATTGCATCTAAGGATACGTAAGTATTTAGGTGATTCAGGCTGGTTTGGAGGAAATGGCAGAGAAGTACACAAAGGCTTTAATACAGCCCCACAAACTGCTCTTAATGTTGGACTGAGACTTAACCTTCAATTAGTCCTAAACTTATTGTAGATTTGTGTCAAATCTGTTTTCGATTTGAAACATTTGGAACAAAGATTTATTGGTTTTCTGGGAATGTGTTAGAAAAGCTTGAAGCTTTGAACCAGGGTTTGTTTGCATGTGGTGCGAGTGGCTCTGTGCTCAGACACAAGTGAATTTAAAAAGGCCATGATGAAGCATTATACAGTATGTATTCAATGTATCAAAGCCCATTAATGCATTTGTGTTGATGTGAGAGCAAATGGATCAGATGGATGTTGTATCAGGCTGAGCCTTTGATACAGATAAAATATCATGAAATAACAAAGTCATGCACTATGATTCCATTAGTGAAGAAAAATTTAATCCACATGAGGTCTTCACCACGATACCAATCTGCAATGTAGAAGCTAAGTGTACAATATTAAACACAATAATTAGAGTTCTATCTTATATTTTTATATTTTATTGTCACTTGTCTCACTTATTACTGTAATTTGGAGCAAACTGTCACAAGAGTTTCCCTCTGGATCAATAAAGATCTATCTTATCTTATCTCTTAAAAATGATTGAATTCAATATGAAACCAATGAGCAAATCTGCAAAGTTTGATGAATCAGCCAATGAATTGGAAAATAATTCATGGCTAAAAAAAAACGATTATTAGAAAATTGATGTTTCACTATTTCTTGTATCGCTAATTTTCAAATTATTACCTCATTGTTATTACAAAATGCTCTTTTTCAAATGTTTGCTTAATTTCCTCAGTCACAACATTGTTTCATGTAACACACATGTTGCGTTTCATAATGTCTCATTATGGTTTTCCCCATTTCAGACAGACAGACTAGATCCCATGAGCAAATCAACCACATAGAAGGAATCTGTCTTTTTTCCCTGTTCTGTCTGTCTTTCTCTTAAATCCATCCATCCATTTTTTGCTTCTTATCTGGAGTCAGGTCCTCCTGGGGGACCACAGATGTCTTAGCTCATTGTATCTATGAGATTGTATCCCTCCACCTTATGGAGGGAAATTATTTTGAACACTCCAATTCCATTGTTTGGATAATTACTCAAGCTCATGATGAAGAGGGTAGGAACTTGGATCGACTGGTAAATCGAAAGCTTTGTCTTCCAGCTCTGCTTTCTCTTTAGTCTAGTAAAATACCCACATTGCTGCTGATGCTGCACCAATAACCCTGTTAGTCTCATACTCCGTTTGACCCTCATTTCTGAGCAAGACTTCAAGATACTTTTCCTCCTTTACTTGGGGCAGCAACTTACAACCTTTGTGATCAATGCACACATTTCAGACCAGAGAACCTTGGCCTCAGACTTGACTCTCTAGACTCTCATCCCAACCAGATGCAAAACCTCTCAGTGCATGCTGGAGGTCATAATCTGCTCTAATCCAACAGAATCACATCATCTGCAAAAAGCAGAAAGGCAATTCTGAGATTCTCTACCCGGGCTAACAAGTCTCACTCTTTAACCACTCCAGTAAACTTGCATGGGTCCACTGTTCCACACCCAGGTCTGAGTTTGCAATGCTCCTCCTAGATCCGATCCTCTCATAAGCTTTACAGGGGAGGCTGAGCTGTGTGACACTCCAATAGTTTGAGCAAACTCGAGCCTTTAGCATCTCAAGGTGAATCAAATTCTCCTCATGTGTTCCTCCCCGGGGATGCATGAGATGTTGTCCGAGACATTGGAGTTGAAGACCTTCCTGACAGGGTCCTCAGCCAGGTGTTCTCAGGACACATCAGGACTCCATTTTTGGGTTTAGTCTGTCCAGCAGCCTCACCTGCCTCCTGATGCAGCTCAGCATCTGACGATGCGACCACAAAGCCAATCATTGATCTTAAGCACAGGGTTTTTTGTTACAAAGGGCACTTATAAATCACTCTATGCTCGAACATTGTGTTTGTTATGGCCAATGACAAAACACCTCATGGGCTCAGATCAGGCAGGCTTTTCCTCACAGTCACCCCCCCGCGTGTTTCTCCATTGTTGTCTATGTGAGCACTGAAATGCCCCTAGAGGACATAAAGTCTCACCCAGAGACTCTGGAGTATCTCTACACCTGTCTGGCTCCTCACACCCTTGGCAACTCCATCCCTTCTTCAGGAGATTTGTTTAAATCCCAGTGTTTTGTAGGGTGGTGAATCCAATTATATTTAGTTGTTACCGTTTTACCTCCATTACCTCCAGAGAGGTGACATTCCATATCCCCATGCCAGCAATGCCCTAGGTCCCACCTCTGCCACTGGCTTGCATTGCACCCATCAGTGTTGTTATAGGGGAACAAAGTCCATGTAGGCAACCCTGAGTGTATGGATGATCGGACTTTAACATGGGAGACTACTGCCTGTTTCCTGTTTCAAACTCTTAGTTTCTTTAGTCGTAATTATTCAAAATTATTTCATAATAATCCTCCCTGTGAGTTAAAGATCGACAATACAAAACTCAACTCAATCATTCATATGGTAATTAATGCAAAATTGAACACAAATGTGTAATTGGACAAATGACAAATGATGAAGTGATGGCATTTTATGTTCAGATGGTCAAAGGTCAACTTCACTTCTAAAACACTTGGCTGGACATCATTCACCGCTATAACTCTGACAGGGGAGATTGTGACCATATTTCCTGCAACTTAACTGGTTGGTGGAGGCAAACAACAGAAAGTTGGCAATTCTATTTTATTTAATATTGAGACTTACTTGAAAGTTCAACAGTGCACTCTAAACACTCTGAGGTTGACCGTTTTTAATTGGCATTTCAGTAAAAACAGCCTGGAACTAATGAGTGTTGTATTTTGGTTGAATAGAAAAAGGTCTTTGACATTTCTCTAAGAGGAACCCCTGCGGATTGGAAAACACTGCTGTTGATCACAGAAGGAACTGTGCTGCATACAAATTTAAAGTTCAGTGAGGAGAGCAAACCGTGCAGCCATTCCCAGGAAGGCGTATGCACACACAAAGAGTGCGAGCCAGAATGAATGTTATTCCAATTTAAAAGACAGGCAGGGTAGAGGTGCGCAGATTTTTAAGTAAAAGCTGCCGTCTTATTTTTTTTCCTTCTTGTCATCCACAACTGTTTCTTTCCAGAACATGTCATTTGATCCACTTCCTGACGCCTTGAACTAAAGCCGAAACCATTAGTCTATAAATACAAACTAAAAACTGAACTGCGGCGTATTCATACAGTATTCTGTAAGACAATGCCAAGCAAATGAACAGAATATCTTTTAGGCAGGGTAAGGCAACAATGTGAAAACAATAGTATTGTATCGGTGGAAAGTATGCCCAGCATGGCCTGATGTCAGGGCAGTGAGAAACTTATTTCATTATGCACTAAGTAGCCTACACATACATCTCTATTCATCTCTAACCTTCATCTAGTAACCTAATGCTTTCCTAGCCTCAGTAGCAGAAACGCCTTTTCCTTTTTAAAATGCTCATTATACTAGTTTGGTTTCAATGAAAGAGCATGAGTAAACCATTCGATTCTCATCACTAACCCATGCTGAAAAAGTGAAACCACGTTTTTCTGATTTTTTTTTTTACTAATTTATTCAAAAATCGAAAACTGAAATCTCACAGTACCAGGAGCCCAGAAATCCCCGCCTACCTTTAGTTTAGCACAAAGACTGACTTTTGGGTTAAAGAATGCACATGAACAGGAAGTTAACATTTAAATTGTAATGACCTGTTCAAAATTCAAAATTTACAGTCTAGTGCAAGAGGCCATTTCAAACAGTTTCCCTTTTAATCCAATAAAGGGCTCTCAGAAACTTCACCATCAACCTAATGGCCTATTAGTAAATTAAGCAGCTAGTAATGTAATGTTGTTTGCTATGAAAATTGAGGACGCTAGTGAGCAAAGGTGTCCTTAGGGGACAATTACTAACGCCAAAAGCACTTGCCACCCATGTGAGACGGGAGATGCACCAAACCTGAGCAAACAACACTATCTGACTGTCCAGTACTTGGTCCTCTTAGCTTCAACCAGGCTTTTAAAGATTCCATCACCAGTAAGATAGCAAGATTTATGTGGAGTAGAAAGTACTGGCCTTGGGATGTGAATAGCCCTAATACATTTACTTGTAACGTTTTAAGGGGAGGATACTTCCTGTATTAATGTCTTGACTGTTTCTTTTGAAGAACAATAGTGTATCCCAGTATTTCTCTGTGCGGTATTTCTGAATATAATGCTGATGCCAGAAAATTATATTGACTAGAGCCAGGGAAGATGGGAAACCAGGTTTGATTCCCATGTGAAAGTTACAGTTTATGTTGTTTCTATTATACGTGATCGTTCCAAGTTAACCGTGTTCTTATTATTCTAACCGTGACAACAGAGATTGTTGAGAAATGTAACATAATGTTAAGCTACTTAATTTAACCCAAATCACCATCTTTTCCTAAACCCGACCAAACCACCGCTATTGGTACAGTCCGTATGTTTATTAATGTAACCTTGACAACTGGAGACAACTGGAGACATTCTTATGGGTCGTACCAGAGGGTTGATATAATGACCTGCAGGGTTGTCGAGGTCGGAGGACGTGTTGGTGGTTTGGGTTGGTACAGAATCTACAACGATCCCTGCAGTGGTCACAACTCACAGCAGGACCACAGTTAATAATAGTCTTGTGCTAGTGGGGATTTTACTTGTGATTGAAGTTATTAAACTCCATTAATCAGTCACTGGTCATCAAGACAAACAGAGCGCACAGTAAGTGACTCGTCGGCTACTGTCAAATACTGAAGCATATATGACAGAAACAAGTTACGGGTGCTCTTACGGACTGCTGTCGTTTTACGTGGAACAAGTATGGAAGGATTCGCCACCCTTCACTGAGCAGGTCATCGCCAGCAAAAGTTCAACACAGATATATCATCCATTCAGTGTGTGGTTGTCTTTTAACACATTTCATTGAGATGTACATTAATACTGAACTGGATCACACTGTGCGGCCTGGCCTCAAGAAATGAATAAGACTTCATGTGAAAAGACATCTGACTGAAACTGAATGGCTGAATTATCTGTATTGTTCGACAGTGCAATAAACTAATGTTGTACCTTTTTTTTTTCTCCTTCTTTTTCTCCTATGTGACTGGATCATGACACTCAATGACTGACACCACTACAGGTAAGTTAACTCTTTTTAATCGGTATTAAATATGAACCGTGGCAGTGTGGAAACTCTGGCATCGGAGTTTCCCAAATGAAGAAATGCTGCCCACAGTTCTACTTGGTCCCATTTCAATACGCACATTTTGCTTTTATTACTCTTTAGTCTTGACCAACTTGGCGTTGACTGTCTTCTCAGATTCATAATATTGTTCATTCATCTGACTTTGTTTAGACAAAGCCTTTGCATTGCTGCTTGTGTTCACACAACACTGAACATTTTAGAAAGTTTCTTTTGTTAAATCAAATCAGCCTTGGACTTGAACGGACTCACAGATCTGGAGAGAGAGAGCGCAAACTAGGCTTTACAGAATTTTCAAAGTCATTGTAACAGCAATGATTTTGTGACTTCACTTGGACTTTAGCCTTTTGGCTAACCCCCCCCCCCGACACCTCAAGAACCCAACAACGATGTCATGAAAAGGTTGGCAATCAATCTTTTTTTGTTTAACCCTTTTAGAGCCACATTAAGACTTTTCCGTTTTTTCATTCCTGTTTCTTTTTACTTATAAAGTTGTCATTCTTTTTAAGATTTCATCAAGTGCTCCACATATTCAGAATCAGAACAACCTCTGTTAATTATATGTCGCCCATTAAAGACTCTGTTCACTGTGAGAGGGGATAGAAGCTCAGAAAATAAGAAAAACGAAAAAAAAAAACAACAAAAGAGCAAGTAAGTGATAGCCAGTCCTCACTGAGACGCTGATGGACTGTGGACATCACCCACAGGAGCCAATAGGAGTGTCCGATGTAGAGACGTGACTTTAGACGTTGGAGAAGATGGAGGATGGTTTTACCGTTTTTACTGTTTCGCTTCAGTCTCAGAGCTCTCAACAACATTTGGTTTACAGGGAGATCGTTCTGATAAATCCACACTCGACAGAAGAAGTTAATGACTAGCTGGTGAGGCATTTAGCAGCTAAATGTCCAGACAATTTTCTCAGGGGTTGATGGAGACCAAAAACAGAGCTAAAAGGACAGCGGACCAAATGAATGCTAATGGTGACAGTTTGCCAACATATTAACTATAATAATTGAAACATGAAGGAGCCCAGGACACAGTCTGTGCCCAGACGTTTTCGTCCATGTCTCGGTCGCCTAAATGTTATCGTTAAGAATATGTGTTGTATGAAAAGTCACATGTTAGCTCTCTGTCCTTAATAGGTAGTTGCAGCGGTAACATTTCCCTAATGGTATCACTGTTTCCGCTCACTCCCTTGCTTGTCTTTGGTTGTGATGCTAAATTCATGACTTCATTCAAGACTTGTGACGAGCACTCGTATCAAAAATTCTCAAACGACGCCCAGTGCTAATGATCATACACGCGAGCATTGGTTTTGTACTATTTTTTCAAATTCTGAATCGAAAACAATGCAAGAGAGCGACAATATAATAATGGCACGCGCAGAAAGGCTGCAGGGCTCAGCCGTGATTAAAAGTGGTTCCAGATGACCTGTGTGTGACAGCCCCTTCAAGTGCCTTGTAAAATATGTGGTGACTGTTTCCAGGCTTTAAAATAATTTGCGTTATCTTCCATCGATAAACCAAGCAGCTCGACTCCATTCAACAATCGCAACATGCCGAGAAAGTTGTGTTAGTTTTATCGCTGAAATTGTTAAATCAGCACATTTGCAGAAACCTCATGTTACAACTGGTCTTCCACGTTTATTTCAGATTTTGTTTGTAAATCCAGATTCCTTGATGCAGTGCACGATTTACACAAAACGGATAACACAGGGCCCTGCGTAGGTTAACACACTACCTGTTTCTGTGCCTTCAGCAAAACCTCTAGTTGTGTGGCTTAACGTGATCCTATTATAATCGGGAGTGGATTTATGTTAGGTATGAGGAGCTTATGAACCTCCTGGCAGTCAGTGTGGAGCTGCTCTGTGTTTTCATGCTTCAGGGAAAGTTGAAAAACGCTCTCAGGCTTGGATGGGGTTGAATAATTCATGGAGATAGAGGGAGAGGAGCTGTAAAAGCCTTCATTTTCACTTTTCTGCCCCTGGCTGTGCTACTCAGTGGAGTGATGGGGTGAGTGGGGGTAAGAAAGGCACGTGATTATCCTCATAGAGTATCAATACAGCATTGAATAGCTGGAGACGAGCAAATAGAGGGGCTCCGCTAAAGGTTAAACCAATTGCCTTTTCCTAGAAGATTCCCATTCAGACCACAACTTTTTGGGATCCATATCTAACATGTGTTTTGGATTTTGGTTCAGCCATCGTGCTGGTAGTCATGTTGACATTGTCACGCAGTATATGCTGTAGCTGTCAAGGGTATCAGCAGGTTGTAAAATGTGGAAAAGTTATGACTGTGTAATGCTAGCAGGCATGGCGACAAATTGTAGCCGCGTATATGGATGAACAAGTTTAATCACCGTTGGGATTAATTATTCACCGGTTACTTTGAGTTTGACAGTTGACGAGTCCCTTGTAATGATAAAAACAGACAATTAACTCATCTCGCTAACAAGTATTGCCTGTGTCCTTCTGCAAATACTCACTACAACACCATATGTGTGTTACTTCACCACTAAAAATAGTCCCCGATAAATGCAGAGTTTCCCCTGTTTGAGCAGCATCTGCCAAAAGCTACAGTGCCCAGCTGTGTTCGGAAATGAATGAGTGGTTTTTAAAAAAAATGAATCGATATATTTGTAACCCATAGTTTAAATGTTTACTTGTTTAGTGACACTAAATGAGCTGTGCCCGAGAGAAGGGAGGGAAATGGCAAGGTTCTGCGAAATGAACAAAAGTAACTGTTCTTTTTGTGCTTTTCGTGGAGTTTGTTAACAAGAAAAACATAGAAATTTTCCTTATTCTTTAACAAGTTTGGTCTGAATAATGCATCACGTCATACAGGATGACAAGTGAGTCTGTTTGACATGTTGGCGTTTACGGATCCAGTCGCTCAAACAGCTGAAAGTAGACTCACCTTGACGTGAGCTTCACTTTTGTTGGCTTTGTTTGGTCGTCCAACAGAAAATAAAAGCATCTTCACAGGAACATTGTGAACAAACTGGTAATAATAGAAGGAAGTGGGGATCAGGGGTCGCATTAACCAAATGTTTCTGTTCAACCGAATGAACAGGATTTTGACAGAAGAAGGCCGTCCATCATTTTGACAGATTAGAGCAGAGTCAGATGACAGAGTCTGTGCGAGTGTCAACCCCCGTGACGTCACCCACTGGTTTGGGAGCTGCTGTTTTGAAACTTCCAGTTTGTAGTTCGGCCGTTGCCATCTTGGTTAGAGAGTTGGTGCCAGAAGGGCTGGTTTGAATATTTCTGAAACTGCTGATCTCCTGAGATTTTCATACACAACAGTCTCTAGGGTTTTTTTTTTTTTTTTAACTCAGAATGGAGGCAAAAAAACAAAAGAACATCCAGTAAGCAGCAGATCTACAGACAGAAATACCTTGTTGATGAGAGATGTCAGAGGAGAAGGGAAAAGGCTGGTAACTAGTAGAAACCTTGTTTGGAGCAGAAGGTGGAGCTGAGGAGGAGTGAGGGGTGGAGCTGACCTGCTCTATACTCTGTCCTGATTGGGTGGTACAGTCTGTCAACCACACTGTAGCCACGCCCTAATGCAGTCCACGCTTTATGGTCTATTTTCCTCTAACCTCCATGTTCACATTTTAATTGTGTTAAATTTTAAGTTTCATATTTGTCTATTTAGGCAAATTGGCTACAAAAAAAATCAATTCACCTGCTTCATGTGGACGAGAAAGTCTGGGACACAACCTCTGTTTGGTTTAAAAAATACCATTTATTTGATGCAGACATTCTTAATAAAAAAAAAAAAAAGTAAAGCTATTATTTCAGGTAATATTTGTTCTGCATCTCTGTGTATAATGTGAGGAACCTGTGCATTAATAATGGGGGAAATTCAAGGTTCCCCTGTTCAAAGTGCAGACTGGGTGATTTTACTGTAAGTGCTGTTACCTGCTATAATTCTTCAAGAGAAATGTCAGGCAGGTGTAGAGAAAATCTTTATTTTTTTTTTTGTAATAAGAGGAAGCATTGATAAGTGGTGTTGGTTGGTGTTGTAATAATAAACAAATAAATATGCTATATAATATATCATTTATAGTTTAATAATAAAACTTGATCTGCAACGAGAAATGGATTCAATAAGTCTGAGTAAGACATAAATGGATGTAAATAGTTTGGAGGATAGTTTCTTTCCAGGTTTTCAAAAACCAGCAGATACAAGATCAAAAGTGTAGACAACTGATTAAATATAATGTTTATAGCTGGAACCACGTCCAGCAGAGTGTTATTTCCAAGGCAAATGAGCACACCATTTATTAACTACAATAATTTAAAAGTAAGACTTTAAGCTTTTATAAAAATGTGTCTTTGTTGTTCAAAGTAAATTGCCCTGACAGACAAGGCCCCGTCTCTCCAACCTTGGTACATATGTCCAGCAAAGAACCACAGGAGGATCTCAGACGGCTCCAGGCTCATAAGGGGATAAAAGCTCAGAAATCTATGGACACACCAGCTCAAACCTGTCCTTAAAAGAGTTTTAAAATCAAACCTATTATAAACTGAGAGCCAGCGTAGAGAGACGCCAGGACCGAGGCGATGTTAGCACAGTTTTAAGACTGATTCAAGAGACTCAGAGGCTGCAGCATCCGAACTAACTGTAGATGGTGGGTTGATATTTACCTGAGACAGATACACAGTGAGTTGCACTAGTCAAGGAAAAAAAAGCATGCACAAGCTTCTCCAGATCTGTGGTTGAGATAAAAGACTTCACCCTAGACACGTCTTGATCAGCAATTAGTGATTTTTAGTCGAGGACTCCAGCATGTACACAAGGTGTCTTATCTTATCTTTATTTATTAATATGTGCATGATCACAAATCTGCAAGTGAACACATTTTTGCCTTGCAGCATCCTCACTCTGGCTCATTACTCCATCAGCAACACGTATGTGTTTTTAAAGATTCAAGACTCCTGATGATCAATGGTCAAGTGCAGATCACCAGACACAAACATTTGCATTTCTAAATCCATCATGTGCACATCACTTATTACATATCATGGATAATTCATATTACTATACATAGGGATTTAGCATTTTTCCTGCTCCAGCTCAGCACCCTGCCGGATGGAGACAGAGCCATGCAAAGGATGATTTATCAGTTTGAAATATAGTGTTGCTACAGTGGCAAGTGCAGAAAAAAATGAGCTAGTGGTGTTGGTTATCAGTCTTCAGTCGCCTTCAAGTGCCCTTACACGCAGATTTAAAATAAATTCGGCCCATATTTGATGGAATTTTGGAAATTTGGTATTTAGGGGTGAAATATATCGAGTATACTCAATGTGCTGTGGCTTGTTCCATGTGTGATGTGGTAAATGACTTCAGAGTCAACATCAAGTACAAACTCACTGTCATGTCATTTCAAATCACTGCCATGAAATTCACTGTTTCCTGTTTCCGCTCTGATTTTATTCTGAAAGTCCTGACCAGGAGTTGTGATTTGTATGTTGACACTAGTTTCTTCTCCCATGACGCTGTCCTCGGTTTGCAGAGTGTTACTGTCGCAAAAAGCTTTGGGTCAACTGTCTAAGAAAATTAAAACAAGAAAAACATTTTCAAGAAATGATCACCTGCGGGGTTCAGCCTGTTTGAGGGCCTTGTTGGCCAGAGCCTGATAACTCCTAAGCCCCTCCCTGCAGACCAACCAAAAGCTACTGAATCAATTACCTTTAATTTCCCCCAAAAGGCAACTGGAGTGCCAGTTCCCAAATAAAAACACAACAGAACAGAAAACACAATTTCCCAATTAAATTACTTAAATAAATCCCCAAATCTCACCACATTTTGACTAATCAGCCAACGTTACCCATAACCTGGTCAAATATGGCGTCACCACATTGGTGCAGGTAACTGCTCCGGTACAGCCCTGGGACCGTGGAGGGGAGGAATTGACTAACGTTGTGCGTTGTGCATATTAGTGTGGTGTGTAAGTTGTGATTGTAGTTTTAATGTTGTGTGTGCACTCGCCAGATGTCAGAGTGGCATTGTGTGTTTGTGCGACTGTCTGTGAAAGTACAACCAGGCCTCCTCTTCACCATGTGTTGTCTGTAATCATTGACACAAGCTCTTTGTCCCAGTGACACGACCAATCACACTTATTGTTGGTTCACATGATGTATTTGTTTTAGACCACGCTCTTATGCATTGATGACAGCGACAGATGTCCCAAGATATTTTGGGATGATAGGTGGATGATTGCCACGGTGTTTACTAGGCAGTCCCATGTTCCCAAATGCTGAGTTAAAATTTTACATTTATTTCCATTTGAATCGATGTATCTTTGGTGTTAGTGACCAACGTTGCTGTTTAGGGCCCGAGCACCAAGGGTGAGAGAATCATTGTTTGAAGGCTGTGCATACTGTGTCCTGCCCATGGGTTTGTCAGAATGGCCCCATAACACCATCAGGCCCCTTCAATCCCTTCAGTTTGATCTGCATGCACCAAACTTGGTAGGTTGCATGGCACAAAGGCCTCTTGCACCCATAGCCTCAGCCCAACAGCATTTTGAAAATATTTGTTTATCATGATAACTCCACTGTGGTATCACATAAAATGTGATAAACATCGGTCAATGGTAACCTCCAGTGGGTTTGATCAAAGGAAGAGAGAGGGGGTCAGATGAGGTACATTTCTTTCTGAATTGCAGATATTGCAATGTACGTGCATGTTAGACAGTGTCGGTGTGGTGCTGTATGTGCAGCCTTGTGTGTATGTGGCATATATGAATGTGCATTAGTGTAGAAGAGGGAAAAGGGATGGAAGGATTTGAATAAAAATAAATGGATAAAACTTTGCACAAACTGGAAATGAAAAGTGATTTTTTATTTATTTTTTTTTCCCTTCACCAAATTTAGTGTAAATTGTGTCAATTCAGCACAATAATAGACATGGGTAAAACACGTAACCTCCTTCATGAAGGTAATAAGGTGATAAACAACCATAGATGACGTTTAAACATCATTTAACAGACTCCGAGTGTTTTAAGTTCCACATTTCCATCCAGTTATTTCAAATACCGGTGTGTAATGAACATTTTATCTTCAGCAGGCAGCTGGTGAGGCTTAAAGCGTTTGGTCTGCCGTCCTCTGTCCTTCTGCCTCGTGTGCTTCACCTTTAAGGGCTGTGCTGGAATGGGAGCGTTCAGCTCTGTGGCCTGTTATGTAACACTTTGGCTGTGGCACTCAGAGCTGCGTGGCCCCTGTGCTGTCTCCCTGCCAACAAAGCACAGGAGGTTTCATCACCCCGATGTTTCAAAGGGCCCTTTGGACTCTGGATATTGTTAACTGCTTCTCTGTAGTTTTCCTAATTCATTTTCTCCTTTCTCTCTCCTTTACACCAGCCATCTGTCATCCTCCCTCACACTTCCTCTTTTAAACCCTCCGTCATTTTCCTCATTCGCTCTCCCCTCTTTTGCTGACTCACTCTGCTCTCAGAAATTATAATGCACCGAAATAGCTGACTCCGTTGCACATGCTCTTATTGCACCATTTTGTTTTTATAGCTGATTCTCCTCTGTGATTCCCACTCCCTCGAGACTTTGTCTAACAAGAGGCTTTGAATAAAGATAAGGCCAGGATGACCTCGCCGCTTTGTTTTTTTTTTTGTTTGTTTGTTTGTTTGTTTTTTCTGTTTGTGCTAAAATACGTCATTGGTTTTACACGCAGAAGAAAGTAGAGTCTGTTATGATTTGTCACATTGAGGTATGAAGCTAGATATCATTTATTCATCCTCATAATGACATAGATTTTATTGAATGGATATATAAAACATGTTGAAATAACTTTTTATACGTTATTAGGAATACATAATCAGAACCATGTTGTATAAAGTGAAAGGTCCAGCTCTTCTTTGATTATGAATCAGGTCAGGGACATGTGTAGAAATTTAAAGGTCCCATAAAATCTAAATGTGGATGATTATAAAGCATGATTATAAGTCTAGGTTCTATATCAATACAGTGAAAGTATCAAAGGTCTCAGTCCACAGAGAAATGCTCACAGCCTGTTTTCAGAAACTGAGCCTTAAAACCAGAGTCAGGACTTCTGGGACTTTGTGATGTCACAATGCCCCATTCACAAAGCCCACCCCCGCCCACCATCAACCTTGCAGGGTGATTACCTGAAATCTGTTGGACCACTCAGAAAACAGTCATCCAATCAGAAGAGAGAATCAGATCCTCTCCTCTGATTGGCTGACTGACCTGTTACTAGAGCTCCAGAGCTCAGCCGGAGAGAGGAGATGGAAAACTACACTGAGATGATTAAAACCACAAATATATCTCCTTATGGAGATCAACAATTCAACTAAAACACTGTAAAAGTGAAAAATATGGGATCTTTTAATAAGGTAAATATATCATAAATTCCATTTATAAAGTTGAGGAAATACAGTTTATCTGATGATCGGTTTAAGTCAAGTTGGTTTCCAAGCAGCCGGGAAGATGCTATGAAAGGGAACGGTGCATGCAGGTGCTAGGAAGTTAGTTACTGTGGTTTTACCCCACTTATCAACACGGTCAGACACACAAGCACGAGGCAACCAGACAATTACTGTACAGCAAATGCCACAGATTTGCACTAAAAATCATGCTTGGATGCTTGGAGTCATCACTCAATCAAATCTGAACTCACATACATGAAAGACAGGATAAAATCATCTCTGATCGGGAGTAAACTATACATAAGCTTAGAAATCACATTATAAAGATGCTCTTTATAAACAGAAACTGCTAATAACTCATTCAGCTTGCTTTTATTGGTAGCAGTTTCCCAAAATGTAAACAAATATCACCCCTGTCTCATATAAACTGTGTTTCAATGCATCTAAACTGCAACAGCAAATGAGTTTCATAGGAAAAGTAATTACTGACTGGATTATACTCAGATGCATCGTATTTTTGATAGAGTGAAGAGCCTTATTCATTAACCACAGCAGAGCTGCCAGGAGGTGGTTGTGGGGGATTTGCAGGTGTACAAAGTGCATGATTAGCAAACCAGAGACCAGAACACAATATTTCCCTCATGTTAACAAAGTGCTGTTGGAGCCTAAATATAACCATAAAAAGGTATAATAATGCTGTAGTCACTACAAGTGGTTGTTGCACCGCAAGGAAGCATATTTCGCTGAAAAGCAAATAAGATTAAAAAAAAAACAAAAAAAAAAAAACATCTGATCACAGTTACTTTTTCTGTGGCAGTTTGATTGTAAAAGAGGGGTTGGAAATATATGTTTAGCCCACATTGTAACTCACTGAATACATGGCAACATTGAAGGTCCCATGCGGTGTCAACGTAGACCTCCATGTGGGAGTCATTTTATTTGAGTCTCATGTGAAGTTGTGCACTTTGCTGCTTCTGACTTGACTCAAAATCACTCATTACCTTTTTTTAACAAGCTTTCGAATGCATCTCATGCACTTCGACTACCATGTATACCTACATTCATACACTGATGGAACAACAATCAGAGGCAATTTAGGGTTCAGTATCTTGCCCAAATACACTTTGACATGCAGACTGGAGAAGTCGGGGATCAAACCACAGACCTGCTAATTAGTGGACCTGCTTTACCCCCAGAGCTGCCCCTGTGAGATCTTCATCTTCATCTTCTTGTTTGATTATCTAGGTTCTGTATTAATACAGTGAAAGTATCAAAGGTCTCAGTCCACAGAGAAATGCTCACAGCCTGTATTCAGAAACTGAGCCTTAAAACCAGCCGTCAGGACTTCACAACAAGACAATCACCACACTCAACCACGCCCCAAACCCAGCCCACCTGGACCCGCCGTCCAACATTACAGGACTTAGTGTTTACCTTAAATCTGCTATATTTTTATTTGATCACATAGAAAACAGTCAGCCAATCGGGAGAGAGACTCAGAGGAGATGGTAAATGTACTGAAACTACACTTTTTGGTTTTTAAAACCACAAATATATCTTTGTATGGATTACAACACTTTGGATAGAACACTGGAGAAGTTAAAATATGGACCAAGAAATTGTAACTCAAGGTCAACTTACTAACTTTTTTCACCTACATCTTGTTCTCCTCCTCTCAATGCAATTGCACAATACAATTGAAGTCTCTGGAAAAGGTTCTTCTCCTTCCATAACCTTAGGTCACATCATTTTTCCAGTTCTACCGTAAAATATTATTCCTCCTCTCTTAAAACTGATGAATCTGGTATTTTGATTTTGTCTTTTCAAATGCAAATAAAGATCATCATTGAGGTCATCAAAGAAGGTGAAAATACTTTTTAACATTGTCCAGCTAGAAGGAAAATACAAATATGAGCTGCTGCCAACAGCTGATTGGTGCAAAAAGATCGGTCTCGGTCAGCGTCTGCACCAACATCCACACGCTGGCTGACTTTGTGCTGTTTAGCTGCTCTCTCTTGAAAATTAACAGACTTCAATTGATGTGTCAGATATTAGACGATCAAAATGCATCAATTCCTCCTAACCATGGCCTTTCTTATGTACAGCTGTACAATCCTATGTATCTCAACACAATGGTCTCTTCTAGACTCACAGCTGTGAATGTGGCTTCAGCTGGACTCACTGCCCTAGTTTGGCTGTATATTGGCACACACACACACACACACACACACACACACACACACAAGATGGTCTATAGTTGTGAGGACACTTATTGACGTAATGCCTTTCCTTGTCCCTTCCCATAAATTTAACCATCACATCTAAATGCCTCTAATCTCTAATCTAAACCCAATTCTCATCTGCACCTTAAAACAAGTCTGAACCATTAACATCAGACAACAAAACAACATAGAAGGCAACACAGTATGTGGTATTAGAAGGCCCAGTGTCCAAACTGACCAAATGAAAGAGACCCCAGTCTGTCTTGTTTGTTGCACATCGCATTGTTCCTTGTTGTGATGTGGCCCAGATTCCCTCAACTGGGTGCCGTGGCTAAAAGTAGCTCTTTGTAAACAGAGGCTGCTCAGTTAAACTATGTGTGGTTCTGTCAGCACTCAGAGATTTGTAGCATTAGCTATGTCTTGCCTGAGTGATTGCACTGGGTTCAGCCATCTGCAGTCACTTCCAGGGGGATGTGGGTAGAGGAAAAAATTAGAATTGGCTTATAGTATAATATCACTTTTGTTTGGCTGGTCCTAACTTGTTCCAGAGCCTGAAGGAAATTCATGCAGACCCTCTGTCAAGAACTTGGAGAATATTCTTAGAAGACAGCTGTTGGTGTTGGTGAAAGCGTTCCCACTTTTCGCTAATGTCATTACGATCATTTCATTATCGTGAGTATGTGGTTGCAAAAACATGGAAAAGGACAAGACCAAACCTGATAACCTACAATATTTTCGTATCAAGGTAATTGCACAAGAAGCTTGGTACGGGGCATTGATCAGACAATGTGAAGTGGGTGGCTAATGTCTAAACTCTATCCAAGTGTGTTTAATCTTAAATGGTTTGATCCCGGTGTAAAAGTCCACTGCAACCCCAAAGGAACTCTTTTGCTGCCAGATGATTCAGCTTCTTACGATTTATGTCCAATAGCAAAGCTCCCTACCAGTGCTGGAGGAAGTGTTTTCTTTATGCAGAAAGGTGGAATGCAAAGTGCCATTATGCCATTATGCTTAAACTGAAGTACCTGTTGAATGTCCCCCCACCCCCCCACTAGCCCATCTAACATTCAGGCTGTGCTGGACGTTTTCTATAACTTTGTAAAACTGATGATCCCTCAGCTACACCACAATTTACCAGAAAGTTGGCAGGGTTTGAACTGCCTTCTCAAGATGTCTTTTTCCATTCTTAACACAATTTCTTATAACGCAATGACTGTGTTTGACCAAAGATTGTCCGAAATGCGCGGCGTTCTTTTTCCCATTTAATGCATCGTGCCCCTGTCCATGATTGAAGGCCTCTTTCCCTGCTGTTGAGTATTTGCTGTTCAGAATAGCTATCAACACTTTTGCCTTCAGTCATAGTCAGACAGCATGAGTTGACAGTCAGCTGAAGGGGTCGTGGATAGGAAAGTGGTGCATCCCACTTCCATGCAGAACTAAAGTAGTTAAAGTTAAAAGCTACTGGTCCTTGTGAAAGTATGAAGGTTTTCTTGAAAGGAAAACTATCCAAGTCAGCAATCTGATGCTTTCCTGGAAGCCCCTCTTCTGCTCAGCTGTATCACAGAGACTCATCTTGTTTGACTCTTACCTAATTTGGAGTCATTTCTGTGTCACGTTCCACATTTTGGCGGAGTTCAGTGATATTCCTTGCAAAGACAGCCTGCAAGTGTCACCTCGCTTCTGGTCGTGTCAGGCTTTGATTTGCGTCGTCATCAATTCACGTAAAACAAATGACCCGGAAGGAAACTGGATGAGCCTTTAAGCCTGTTGCAAATGAAAGCCAGTTAAAGCAAATTCAAATTGCAACACTGCTTGTTGTCGTCCATCAAATAAACTACTCTGTGAGTTAGTTGCTAATTGTTCTGGCCTTTTCCCAGACCAGTTCTGCATTCATCTGGTGACCTCTTGCTATTGAGGCCCTGATCCCACTGAACACACTGTCCTGGCTGTTAATATTCTCAAGACAGAGCAGAACTGCTGGCAGGGCGTTTTTGTTTGTCACTTAGCTGATACAGCTGATGACATTACCCAATGTTGTTAACTTACTAATGAAGAAAAAGCTCTCTGTCCATAGTGGCGTCACTCCAAGACTGATGGTGCGTATTGACAAAATCTGATGGTGATGCACAAGAACTACCAATATAATTTCTTACTCAAATTTCCTTGTTTTCAAGTGAGCTAATGAAAAACAGGCCTTCTTTTTTCCTCCGACTGGAAAAGGAGAGAAAAGGCTGCAATGGTGCAGAGCATTCTTGTGCTTCGAGTTGAATGCTGTTCAGCTCCGGCTGCCTCGAGCGCTGCTGACAACACACTTGGTACACAGCATGGATGAAAGGTTGCATGAGCAATGCGCAAAGCAATTTTAACAATTAGAAGAATTGCGGTTGGACTCCGGCATGTGTGTTCCCATTTTGCCTCGATTAAGGATGTTCTATGATTGGCAGCACCAGTTAAGTTACAATTGGATTTTTAAGTTTGTCGTTGTTTTGTGTTATGGCCCTGCGTACGATGGCTCATCCAGTGTGTCATATCTGAATGGTGATGTTCATTCAGTATTCTGAATAAGAGAGTGAATAAAAGCCATGTAGCTACATGTAGCCTGAGCTAATTTTGGAGCACATATCTCTAGTATGTGGACCAGATGGATTTTGCTTTTTGCCAAACACTCAAATTAGAAAAGAGAGATCTGTGTCACATGTGAGATGAAGAATCCGATTCGGGACCCGTCCCTCTCTGACGTCTGCCTGTGTCAGTCCAGCTCTGTATTGTTCGCCTGTTTTAAGTCCACGTTGCTTGGAATCGTTGCAGATTGAAGCGAAATAACTGCAAAAAAAAGTCTGAGTCAGCCTTCACTTCCCTCTGTCTGTTAATGCCAAGGATTGTCACAAAAACAAAAGCAGCCCCCCTAAAAAAAAAAAAAAAAAAAGGCAGAATGAGGATATAGTACTTGGGGGGTGGGGAGTGCCTGCCAAAATATGTGCTGCCTGAAAGCTGGATTGCTTTCAAGAAAAAAAAAAAAAATGGAAAAGGAGACAGAGAGATTTAGGGAAAGAAGGAAGTAAAGGATGAAGAAAGCAGAAAGACATATTGTGAAACTATTTTTCCAAATGCTGGGTTCCCAGAGTCTCCAACGTCACAATCAAACCAAGCATCCACGTGTTCTGAAGGCCTTTAGTTTGGTTGGGAAAGAGGAGCAAAGAAATGTTTGTTGTCATTCCCTTCAAATGAAACCACGGGCGAAGAGGAAGAGGAAGCATTCTAATACCAGAGCTCATTGGTTTTAACATGTGCCTTTTCCTATTTTGGTTTCATGGTTTTAATTTGGGCCTGAGTGTGTTCTGGCTTCACCCTCTCTTTCTTCAGCCAGAGAACCAGCAACTGATAAAGTTGGTTTGCATCCCTGACTATGGAACGATTATTGATAACAGCCAATAAATAAAGACAGACTGTTGTCTAAGTTTGAGGACATGCGCTTTCATCAGTCTTTCATCAGTCGTGGATGTTAATCAGCTGTTGTTTGTGGCAGTAGAAGTTTTAGATTGCTTTATTCTTGGGGTCCTGGAATTTCCCAATTTTCTCAACAGTGGGCATTATTTGCAATTTAATACTAATAACAGGGTAAATTCTGAGATTTATTTTTGAGTTAATCATGTTGAGATTATAATTATTAATTCTGTTTGTTTATTATTGGAAACTTTATTTTTCATTACATGTCCGTCACTTGATTGGTCCAAATCAACTATTTTGGTACAAACTGAAGGAACTCAGCAACTCTTGGATAAATTGCTATTACATTTTCTGCAGGCTTTCACGGTTCCCAGAGGATGAATCCCAATGACTTTGATGATCCATCAAACAGAATGACAGAATGGGGAAAAATGTGATCTCAGTGACTTGACCTGATACTTGGTGCCAGAAGGCCTGGTTTGAATATTTCTGAAACTGCTGATCTCCTGAGATTTCCATACAAAATGTCTCAAGGTTTTTGTTTTTTTTGTTGTTGTTTTTTTAACTAGCCTTGTTTTTTAGCCAAAAACAAAAGAACATCCAGTAAGCAGCAGTTCTACAGAAATACTTTGTTGATGAGAGATGTCAGAGGAGAAGGCCTAGACTGGTAACTCCTAACTACCCGTAACAACTGTGGTGAGCAGAGTTCGATCTCAGAAAGAACATAGTGAACCCAAACGTCAACCCACTGTGGTGTCACCCATTGGTTTGTGAGCTGCTGTTTTGAAACCTCCAGTTTGTAGTTTGGCTGCTGCCATCTTGGTTTTTTTTTTTTGTTTGGTGGAGGTGAGGGTACCCTGCCTTATGGTCTATCATCCTCTAAATGGACCATCATTTAAAAAATGAACATCATGTTGTATTGAAGACTTGAAACTAGAGCCTGAGACCATAAACTCATTAGGAAAACATTTACTGAGCTAATAAATGAAGGGAGAAGTAGGGACATTTTCCCATAGACTTCAATACAATCTGACTTCTTTAACAACCAGTGGAGTCGCCCCCTGATGGTCATTAGAGAGAATGAAGGTTTAAGGCTCTTCAGCATTGGCTTCGCTTTACAGACCCAGAGTCTACGTCCATTTTTATATAGAATTTTACACATTATGACACAACATGTTGACTAGAGATCAAAATGAAGGTGACACCCTCACTTTTTCTCTCTCCGTTAATGCGTGAAAATCTGGATCCCCTTTCTAGTAGTTGTGAAATACAGTAACCACGTTAGTCGTCCAGTTGCTGATCTGTAGTTGTTTTCCTTGCAGCAGGACAACGCCTGTTGCTCCTCTGACTGGATTAGGACTGCCTGGTAACCTCCTCGTGGCCTGTCATTGCATGCAGGACTGACGCCTTTTATCTGACATGTATGCAGCCGTATAGTTCACATTCCAGTGCCAACAGGACACGTGTTTGTCTTTCTGTCTCCAAGCAAAGCACTGGAGATACAATCTATTTCTAGCTTCTCATCCAGATCACTGATTGTTATCTGATATCACATTATGTCATCTATGCTATTTTCCTTTTTGGTCTCTGTGGATGATGGCCAAAGGCTCTTAAGTGGTAAGAATGAATAAGTTGGTAGCACTGACACAGATAGGATTGACTGTGTATCATGGTCTATTTCTGTGCTTTGCCTGAGGTCAAACACTCAGGAGTTAAACAGATGTTGTTGCCAGATGTGAATCAAACTGTGACCTCATCTTAGTGGTTCACCTTTTTTTTTTTTTTTTTTTTAAGTTGCTTGCACATGTGAGAACACACACGCAGACACGCATTTGTTGTCGGGAGTGGAGTTGTGTATAGCTCATTAAATACCGATGCTGTGTTCCTAGCATGTTTCCACAGTCATGGAGCAACGGTGCCAAATCACAGTGTGGCTTCTCTGCTTTCATTTAACTGGTTGATGGAATCACAGGGACACACGGTTTCTGGCCAGTAGTTGGACTGCTGAACACTATTTGATGAGCTTGTCAATGTATTTATATCACGAGCACATGCATGCTTTTGCTAATCCCTGCCCCCTTAGTTACTGTTGTAAGATAACAGTTGCAAATTCACTAATGATAATAACAATAATAATAATAATAATAATAGTAATTCATACAGTTTCTCATTAAGATGAACTGAGCTGTCATTGTGTTAGCTGTAACTAGCTATTATTAAAGGTGTAATGTGGTTCGGACAGAAATTTCATTCAAAATGTTGCAAATAATATATGAAGTCAATCAACAGCGTGTGAAGGAGCCACAGTGATAATGTCCAAGACCTCCGTCTGTTGTATTTCAGAGATAGCTGCTGAAATTAGCATGCTAACCAGCTAGCTCCGCCCCGTCTTGTAATACCACTTAGTGACACTAGATGCTACAGGAGTCAGTGTAGCCTCTAGTCTGCCTCCCTCCTACATAAGAGGACGGCGAAGAACAGCTTCCTCCAGAGCTTGAAGTGAGTCAACAGCTCCAGATTAGCATCGTAGCTTTCCACAGCTGGAGACAGCGGAAGTGAAATTAAAATGCAGTTTTAATGCAGGAAAGTTTGCAACTTTTCCTAAATCCCCATTTTTCCCCCAAATTAGCAGCTACAAACAGGTTTTCTGGCCATGAAGAAACCTGCCAATAAAAGCTGATTGACCCCTTTGCCACTGCCAGTCCAGTTCGTCCTTCTGTTCAGACTGAGGACACAGTTACAGTTACAGACGCAGTGGAGAGCGAGCTGTTAGCCGCTGCGCTAACTGATAGAACTGATCTGTCTGGTCTCTTCACTTAAAAGAGTCAGAGCCTCCGTGTGAGACACTTAGATCAACGATTGTGTCTCTGAAACATTGCATGGATCATCGCAGAGCTGGTTTAACAGCCCCAGGACAGGTGACAGGTGTCTGTCTGTGCTCTGAGGGACGTTACAGCAGGAGAAGAGGTGACCGGGTTCACCTGGGTGTTGCTGCCGTTCACACCAGAGCTGATCGGAGCTGGAGCAGAGTTTCACCTGTGACCATCCAGCTGCTGTCCAGAGAGTCACATCAGTAACTTTAGGCTTATTTCACTGTGTGGATGAAGTAAATACACGTCGATCAGGGGAGGAGGGGGGCAAAGAGGTGAAATGCTGCCACCTTTGGCTTTGGAGCAAGTCGCATGATTTTACACTTTATACACATTGGGTGAAAATGGTGCATGCAGGTGATATTTGAATGTTACCAGCTGACTGTAAAATGTTCCTGAATATGCCCTTGACGGCTGCTTACACGATGCCATGCTAAAAGACACATGGCAGACATGGAGATAAAGAAACAGCAATGCTCTTTTGGAGCTTTAAATCTTCATTTTTAACAATACTGCAGAAAAGGTTTCGAGGGCGAGGATGGAGAACACAACACTATCTTAGATAACATGAGCATTAGGTTATTGGAATGTGAAAATTCTGTGAATCCAACAGAGTAGGACAGAGCTGCTGAGCTGAAGCTCTTACTTTTAAACTATTACGGTTAGTTAATGATGTGTTCATTAGCCTTGAAATAACACTCAGTTAGTTGGACATGATTCCAGCTAATAAGCACACTGTTATCAGCTGCTTACACTTTTGATGTTGTATTTACTGCTTTTTGAAAGCCTGTAATAAAGAGACTGTCATCCAAACTATTAACAGGTCATTTACTCAGACCTATAGTGTCCGTTTCTCTTTTTAGTTCACGTCCTACGACATGTGTATAAACTAGCTCTTATTGTTTTTATTTTTTTTTTGGGGTTTGTTTAATCTGCATTGGACTTTGGAATTGTTTGAATGTTTTACATTTGACTCGTGAAGCATTTTGAAAATGATAATACAGATTAAATTTTACAGTGAACAGAGTCTTAATTGAGTCACATGTTCACGGACGACTTATTTTCTTTTCACCAAAATATCCTATATGTGGGACCTTTAACTAAAATACCTGGAAACTGCAGTTTTTAGCGAATGTTAATCCAGCCTTTGATGCTCCAGTGAGTATTTGGGCCAGCGGGTGAATGTGGGATTGAGTCAGTCACTCACTGATGTTGTCTCTAAAGCTTTTGGAATAAGTTATATCAGGCTTTGGATATACATACAATGCTTACAAAATCTTGGCCTTAACTCTTATAAATCTTATATCTTGAATCATTGGCCATGTAATTGCAACTTCCCTGGCTCAAGTTCAGCCACGGACCTCTCTTTTCTCTCATTTTGTATCCAATCCAATAAAGGCAACAGTAAAATAATCACTGTAGCTGGAACCAATGGAAGTCCAGAGGATGGTTTCTATTATATGTAAATTAAATCTCACAAATCAGATTTGTGAGACCTCAACACCTCATTCAAAAAGAAATTACTACTACTGGAACACATTAACCAGAGCTCAAAGATAAGAGCCCAATATTAGCCAATACTGGCTTATCAGATACAATGTGTGGCCTTCGGAAAGTGCAGCACATTGCAACAGTACTGTTTTATATTCAAGTTCTTCTCCTATTGTGGAACACACCTGACACTAGAAAGGTTTTACTTCACACTACCTCTGGTATTTTAAATTTATTTTCAGTCCACTTGGAGTTTATTTGTGATCGGTTTTACAGATAGTAACTGTAAGTGTATTTTTGAATTCTTACTTTTTCCTCCAAAATGGGAAGAGACATTTGCAGTAAAACAGTGTTGAAAGCAGGATTGGTCTGTGCCTCAGCAGCCAGTAATAATCCCACAGTAGGCCTGGATTGCCTAGTTTTGTGAATGCCGCAGAGGAAATTCATATTTGGCTGCTTGCGTTTGCAAACTCATTCTTTTGGTCAGCGTCCAAAGCTCATTATCATAGCTAAATGTTGGAATGAAGATTGAATGGAGCTATGCTTCTTTGCTTCACTTGGCTTCCATTCAGCGCAGTCCAACACTGAACAAAGCCAAGTTTACTGTAGCTCATGCAAGTGACTGGCAGTCACACTCTTTGTTATGAAAAAGATCCAATTCCTCCTTTACTTTGATATTTTGATATGTTGACAAGCTTGTCCTTAACTCCATCCAGAGTGTTTGCTTCTGTTTCAGTCACTAGGAAATTTATTACTTTCCAAGCTGTGATGTGGTGACTGGCAGGTCAAAAAACATCTGGATGTCAAATAAGGCCTAGTTAAGACGGGGCCTTTAACGCCATCTCTGCACTTACTGCCGAAGACAAAATGTCACTGATTCTTGAGCGCTGTGCTAGTATCTCATTATCCTCTCAAATTTAAAACCACCGCTCCAGTTACCCTTTGGGTAAATACAGAGCTCGGGAAGAATGTCTTCCGCTACTTTGCACCTTATAAATGCAAACTTTGTTGTCCCATTTTACTTTTTGCTTTGAGTCTGTTCAGTGATGTCTGTAATTGTCTGATGTTTTATTTCATAGCTTTTGTTGTGTCTTTCCATGTGCAGCTTTCACTCAGACTTTTGAAACTCATGATGTGCTTTTGTTTGTCTGGTTCTGTCAAGACGTCTTTTGACCTGGACATCACAGAATGAATCACTCAGCTGTTCTTCTTGTGCAATGTGTCCGAATCATAGTCCGTCTATAGAGCTGCAAACCTTCATTCTCTCATGCCCTGGTTGTTAAAGAAGTCAGGTTGTATTGAAGTCTATGGGAAAATGTCCCTACTTCTCCCCTGATTTATTAGCTTAGTAATTATCAGTAATTACTGTAATTATATCATTTTTTTAAATGATGGTACCATTTAGAAGAAAATGGACCATAAAACAGGGGATGAATTAGGGGGCGTGGCTACTGTGTGATCGACAGACTGTACCACACAATCAGGATAGAGGACAGAGCAGGTCAGATCCACCCCTCACTCCTCCTCAGCTCCACCTTTTAGTTTAAAAAGACGGCTGACGGCCAAATTACAAATTAGCTTACAAACGAATGGGTGACGTCGGTGACGGTGGATTGGTCCAGACATAAAATTATATTTCTTGTGTGATGTAGGCAGGCAGACCACAGGTGATGTCTCTTTTGTCATGTAGGGTTGCAATGTCCGACTGGGGGCAAATCCCTTTTTTGCCAGGTGTGTTTAGCTTGTCTTGTTTGCTGTCAGTTATCATAGCTTCACTGCTGGATGTCCATATTAAATGTGGCCAAAGACTCAAATAACACATAAGGAAAGTCGCTGTGAGATGGAAGCTCAGGCGTCAGTCTGCTCCGAACACCAGGTTGCAAACGTTTTTTTTTTTTTTCTGCGCCGAGCTGATGTCGCCTCTTCATCATTTATTTACATGTCATCTGCTCCACTTGCAGCTCTTTCTTCCAAAACTACGGTAGCCCCGAGAGCTCAATCAGTGCAACTTAAGAAAACACATGCAAATGGACACAACACAAGCAGATCCACAAAACAGCTTCATCGATTTGAAAACACATGCTGCAAATACGCACAACAGAAGTGTTTCCGGCAGACACAAAAAGGGTGCACTTGTGGCTCACCATGAAGGTGCAGTCCTGGCTGTAGCAGCCCGGGTTTGAGCCCGACCTGCGGACAGTGTATATGGAACAAGTGCATTCCTGTTCAGTACTTTTTAGTGACCCTGAAAACGCTCGTGTTGTGTTGTCACTGTTTGCAGCACGTGTTGTCAAATTGAAAAGTTGAGGTTTTTTGTCGGTTTGCGTTTGTGCTTTCTTCAGTTGCAGTGCATTGCGCTCTCAGGGTCACCAAACAAAAAGGTCTGCTTGAATAGTATCTGCCACTTACTCGCAGGTCTAGTAGTATCATGGGCATACAATGGAAAATAGCATACAAATAACAATGGTGCACATTGACTTTAACAACATTTAGTAACAGAACATTTCACCGGCAATGTTAACAGCAGACATTTTCCACGACAGTTGTGTTTGAGCTCATTTCTCTCACATACAATTATTAACAGAGAAAATGTATAAATCATCTAGAATGATACAATTCAATGACTTGTAATTGATACAGTCTCAGGGATAAATTCATTTATAAGTAATAATAAATTATTAATACATTAATTAATAATACATTTAGAACCATTCTCAGTGAAATTTGGCGTACATCTCTGGGTCTTTGAAGTGAAAGTAAGCACCGACTGCACATGCAGTAGGTCAAGTGTTGGTTTCGTAAACTGATGGGTGTTTTATAACAGACAGTTGGAATTGTTGTATGTATTTAGTCACTGACTCAGGATAAAACTGCTCAGCAGCAGCTGTGCATGGGATGGGATTTTCAGGCTGGCTTTTGCTTCCAAATGACTTTGGGTAACCCAGGAGTTTATTTACAACCCGTGTTTCTTGCCTTGTTTAATGTCTTCATAGGGATTTTACGATGTTCCCAGATTTCTTTGACCTTGTGCAAAATCTTATTGATACTTAAGAAATTCAAAGTCAAAACTATTAAAAATAAGACCCAATTTGTAATAAATTGGAATTACCCTCTAATTCAGTGTTCTTTTACAAGAGAGCAGCAGTGTTTTATCAGTAGCTCAACAGCTTTAACTGTCTAGAACTGTGCCTGTTCCCCATCCAGCTGTTGGGAAAAGCTGTGTGCTGTTCAGGGTCAGAGAAATCAATCCTTCAGGGCCTTGTAGCCCCAGCTGTTGGGTGGAGTTGATCCCAGTGCACGCAGAAAAAGTTGACCACCCGCCGAATCTTTATGGATCCAGAATCCAAAGAATTCAGCCTCTGATTTAGCTCAGTGTGACGTTGCCGTGTTTACAGACTTGTATGTATGCTGAGAATGCTTGGCTGCTGGGGGGTCTGTTCGTTTGTCTGCGCATATGTGCAGCATTTTTTGGCCATCCGCTGTGTCCACATGCATAAAATGCTTGTTGTGTAATGTTAGGGTTTTTAACTGGCTGCGTGTGCCCGTGTGTGTCCTGAAACCTGGCAGGGTTCCTAGCTAGTGAGGGGTGCGCCAGCGTGGTATCCAGGTTTCTGCCCCAGAGACGTGGAAACCAACCAATCAGAAGAGTAGTTTTTTGAGAAAATCCTAGGATGCCCATTACTGGCCTATTTGCGGTAAGGCAGGCTTTTGCAATCTTTGCAAATCCCATAACCATCAGAGCAGCCTTATTAGGAAGATACATGGAGTGGGATCAAGTTAGAACAACACATTACTTTCCCTCACTGAGTTACATTTGCTTTGTTTTCTTTTTCAGCAGAATACTCTCCACATGAGTTTCTTATTTCAATTTGTTGACTTGTTTATTCCTCTTTTTCTTTGTTTTCTTGTATGTCTTTCTTTTACTGCCTGGAAATGCTGCAGCAAACAGCCCTTTACACATCTGCCAAAAAACATATTGTTCATCCAATACCCAGCCATGGAACTAGCAGCCTGGCACTCATCTCGCCTCCATCCTTCCCCTCCCAGCCCTGGCTGCCTCCCTGCCTGCCTGTCTGGGAAAAACCTAGTGTTTACTGTAGGCAGCTGGGCAGAGCTGCAAAACCAGTGGGAGGGAAAGCCTCCCAGACCCAACCTTTACTGGTTTATAGTTGTCTGAATTTAGATCATAAGTGTAAAGCTCACTTCCAATGCTATATACTATCTTTGTGGTGGGACCTGGGATATTGCTGGAGGACCTAAATGACTACTAAGACTAATGAGCAAAACATTTGCTCTAAAACTACATGGAAGACTTGCTCCAAAAGACCAGCTTTTACAGTGTGGTTTGCTCTCTGAATAGGCTCTGCTTTGAGGTACACAGCAGCTTTAATGTGTCTATGAGCAGTTTTATTGCCCTTCTTAGTGACTAGTATAAGAACAATTATGGCTGAGATGAATGGATAAAATTGGCTCTTACAATTCAAGTTAAGAATTTACACTCCCTGGAATGTAAATGGAAATGCCAGAGGTCACTTCCTGAAATCTTTTTTATTGTTGTTTATTTATTTATTTGATAGGGACAACACAATTGAACATAGGTTAACAAGGTATGAAATGAATGTTTGTCCCTATTTGTGCTTTTACACTGTGTAATTAAGATTTTCATCATCATCAAACCACAACACAAATCAACAAATATGAATATAGAGTAGAATACTGCAGTAACATTTATTCATTGTGATGTATAGTCTGATAATGCTGTGTCCAGCCTGCAAATCCCCGTCGACGCGAAGCTGCCATCAAGCCGTTTGGGCCTTCAAAGTCAAAGACTGCACACAAACAGCCACACAATGGTGCTGAATTACAAGATAGGTTTCTAGTTTCATTTTTAGGGCAGCGCCACGCCTGCCAGAATACACTGTGTTATTGCTCAGATAGTGTATAAAGCACATTGTGCTTTCGGGGATTGTGTTTATATTCTGTTCTGAATAATAGATAATGCCTCGCTTAAGGTCTTGTCTAGGATAAGCTGTTGAAAAGCATCTTCATATGCAATTCAGGCGTACAGTTATCTGTATGCAAGCAGCCAGGGTGGCCACAATGTCTCCTACATTGCAGTTAAAATCATTTGAACTACAGTTATGTGTCAGTCACAACTGAATTAGCACCAAAATGTTCCCTATACTTGCTGTGTTGCCGCAGGCTTAGGTGTCTTTATGACTGACCCATGAGTCCAGTCCTAAACAGTGAGTCCAGTCCTAACACATACAACAGAAAGAAAAGAAAGAAGCTTCTCTGCAGAGCCTCGTGTGTCATAGATGTCCAAGAGACTTCCAAGACACAAGGCAACGTAGTGCAACACAACACATCATAAGGAACACTCCTGTTCTAATGTTACACTAGACTGATACAAACATCTGAAGAGCTTTGTCAGCTCACTTTGCTTGTGTGTAACACACAGTGTATGTGCTCATGTTAGGTCCATGTTACTCTGTTGATAATGTGGCTTAAAAATGACAGTAAAACATTGCAACACTGACTTAAAATGAGCTTTTGTTGGTCAGTTGCACAATCGCTTTCCTCTGCCTCAACATAGTGATGTGCCAGCAGTGGAACTGACCACATCTCATTTTAAAACCCAAAATGCCTATGGGTGCACAGATGGGCACGAGTGTATTCGCTGTTCAAACAACTTGGCGCTGGACAGGAAAACGCGAACTGCGTCGGTCTGAAACCGGCGGAGACGCCTTTCCTTTCTTTGCCCCACTTGGTGTGGGGTGTAAGTTAGAGCCCCGAGTGCCCTGTGAGACTGCGTCCAACAAAGCATGTATGTATATGAAATTGCCCTCCCAGACCTTTCCTGCGTCAGAATTATGAGACGAATCTGACAACAACTTACAATCCAACGATCAGACAGACTACGTGCAGTGATTGGTCGGGTGTTCTGAGGTGCGGCAGCAGGCGGGAGTCGTGCTTCTCTTAAGCTCCTTTCATTCCTCACACAGCTACTTGTCCCTTTTCATGCGAACAACTCAATACCATGAGTGCCTCAGAGCAGAGTGTGTATTATGTGTATTGTTATGCCCATTTGTATGATTTATTCCATCTCACCTCTCAGTCAACACAGTATTAAGACAGGCTTTGTGCTCCATGAAAATCGAGAACAGGTATCAAGACTTTGCTTCGGGTGTGTATTTAACATCAAAGGGGTGTAGGTGTAGTATGAATACAGTGATTCTGTGCAGTCACGGATAGGTAGGTGCCACAATAGGAATAAACCAAACTTGTGGTTAAATTTGTCATAAATGAACATTTGCATGTCAGTTAAATACTAAGCCTGTCGAACAAACAGTAGCTCACATTTCAAATTAACAGTGTTTGTGTCCATGCAAATGTAAATGTGGTTTTATCAGCAGAGTGAAAGTGAACCAACAGGTTTCCTGGGAGTAGAACAATGAGAATTTGATTTTCTAATGCAGCAGCTCATTTTCATATGACCACGAAAGTCACCTGGGACAGTTTGGACTGTAATGTTTGTGGGCGGTTGAGGTGCACAAATATTTGGTTTGGCAGCAAATGTCTGTGGCATAGATTGGTCTTAATCACTCTTATCTGTTCGTTTTAAAAGTAGGTCTTGTTGGCTTTTGTAGCTTTTGTAACTTCATTAATGAGTTTATATGCACAATGCTAAGTGATCAAAAATGATACACAGGGACCAAATTTTAAGGAAGCTGAAACGCAGCGGTGCATTTCACGTCCGAGCAGTTGCTGATTTGTATCAAGTCCTAGAGTGAACACCCAGTTTTCAGACCTCAAAAGGGTCACAGTGGGTTGGATATTTAAAAGTGCAGGTAATGGAAAGCAGATAAACGTCATGATAAGAAAATCATTTTTCATTGTGATCGACAACTCGACGTTGTCTATTGATGCTAGTGTTGTTTTGCATAAATGTGGCACAATTTTTGGTACAATGTGACTTTGAAGTGAAACGCTCATGGTTTCCTTTGTCCAGTCAGAACGTAGTGGAACATATGACCTAACAATTAATAATGCACATTAGGACTTTTTTGTGTGATCGACTGGCCCTGACTCTGCATATTCTGTCGGTACACGTCAGACATGTTTTAACAAATGCTGTAAACACGCAGTGTGACTGCATTAGTGACGGGAGGAAAAGAAAACAACAGTTTCCACCGTCCCGACGCTGACTCCTGGATGTTAAACCTAATTTGCTTCTATGCTGAAAAACTGAAAGACATTGCAAACCTCTGGATCTGATAAAGCACCATTTGATTTGTCCTAAGATCATGTCACAATAAACACAACTTTTTTATTTAACAAAAGAAATCATCGCATGGGTGAATGCTCACTATCTGAAACAGTCGTTCAGGTAAAATGCCTCAGCCGTTTCACATATTCACGCAATATTTTGTGGGTCTGGCAAATGGTACGTTCTGTTTGTGTCTGGGTTTCATTCATCCTGGCTCTGCCTTTCTGTTAGTAGTTAATTAGTTGTGCCAATTCAATTATATCGTGTATTGTGATATTTGGGCTGGCTCTAGATATTTAGTTTTGTTGTAGGGCCCTAGGCCAGTGCCAAATGTTTACTTGCAACAAGATATCATAGTGAAACAACAAAAACGGTCATTTGTCATGGCTAAAAACAACCAACGTGAGTTTCTGATTTTCCACCTGTCAACATCTCCCCAGTCCACCTCCCAAGGTTGGGATAGATTTCAATGAGGTCTTCCGGTGTGCTGCTGAATCCATTATGTAACAAAAGCTACTCATCTGTTGTCCAGTTTTTGCTAGGGAAATTCTGTCATTTGATATCTCAGACTGAAGTTCATTCAATTCAATTATGTGCAGATTTCAAACAATTTTCCAGGAAATCTTAAATTGATTGGGTAAAATGTGAAACGAGAAACAGCTGGCAATGCTTAATTTCTGGTGAAATTACCTTATTTTGTCCAACCAACAAGATTTTCAGTCCACTGACAGAGAAATCCAGCAGATGTTTACAGTTGAGGAGTCATATTGACTGAATATGTGCTACTTCAGATCTACAGTAGTTATCGGACTCTTAATTTAGTGAGACATAAGTGCTGAAACAGATTCGTAATTAATGTATATCAGAAAAAAAGAAGCAATCTGAAGACAATTATTGGCTGGACCACAAATGTCCATAATTTGACTTACTGACTGACTGAGTGCTGATATTTCCACCATTTGTCAGCTGAGTACCACATGACTGAGTTGGAGTTTCTGGCACAAACAGGATCTGTTAGGGGGGTATTTTCAGCCAACTTAGCACCTGGTCTATGGACAGGACTGGGTGTGATTGCTGACCGGGGGACTTAGGACTGCACCTCTTGCTACAGTCAGTCTACCAAGTTGCTCTGGTTTCCCGTGTGCCCGGGAACTGCAGGGAAGAGGAGGAGCACTTCCACTACACTGCGCCTCGCCTCCATCATAGCAAATAAACTACTTTTATCATCACAAAACCATTGCTAACTGCTAAGCTCAATAAAATAGCAGATCTGAATACTACTGGTAAGCAATTGGCACAGCAAATGGGAGGGACTGAAAGCAAGGCTTCTTACTTTGCATTAATTACCACAATGGCCAGAGTTAGACTTAAAGACCTACCTCTAAAAAAAAGTCTGTCACTGTTTCTGGAGTTGGGCTAAATAAACACTAAACTATTGTGGATCCCAGACAGAGGCTGCTTGGTGTGTGAGAGACAAAATAAGGAAGATATTTTGTCATGTCTAACTTTCTCTCTGATTGATCAGTAAATACATCTGATCAATCACAGCTTAGTCTTTGTTATTAATTGATTTTGCCGGGCAGCATCACAGTTATAAAATCAGCATCTGCCCACACATTGTCCAGTCTAGGTTTTGATCTAGTCTTTTTCTATATGTTAAATATAGACTCAATAATTAATGGATCAGTTTTGAAAATAACACAGCCATAGCAGCCATGTTAGCTGTGGTATTGCTGTTATTTTTTTCCAGCATTCAAATCCAGTGGTGTGAGACAGAAACCACTGGTTTAACCTCACCCTCAGTTGTTTGCAGTAATTACATCACCACAGAATTAATGTAACATTGATATTACTAAACACCTATAAGAGTGTGACTGGGGGGGTGGAGCAAATATGTGACATTGCGTGGGCCGGCTGTGGGGGGACTCCCTTCAATCCCTGGCCGCCTCGCTGCCACATGTGGCAGGAAGCAGCGGCGGCTGATCAGTGCTGACACACGGTATGTGAACATGTATTCCCTGTAGCTCTGTCTGTCTGCTTTAGGCGTGCACTCTCAGCACCACCGGTGAAACTCATTCACACAGTAACACACATTTCAAACATGGCTGTACACAATCAGAGGTCGTGCAGGGGTCAGGGTTTCATAGGGTGCAACACAACGAATGTTTCTGTGTCAGTGCAGCGGTGGTCAGAGCGGTGCTGCACAGTTAAATGTCAGCGGGGAGGCGGGTGGAGGGAGAGGGAGAGTTGACACAACATGCAAGGTCAGTGTTAATGACACTGCCGGGGTAAAACTGTGTGACCCAGGTTAGGTGGGTACACGTGGCTGTGAAAGGGAGGCCCGATTTTAAATAGAAAGAGCTATGAGATGATTTAAAGCCACTTCTTTCCTGTTTTTACTTTATCTCATCTTTTCCAGATCCGATGAGCTGTTGGTTAACACTATTTATAATTTCAGTTTATATCCAACAACATAACCCTCCTGTTATCCCTTCTGCTGTTGCACATCCTCACTGCCTGTACCTAAATAAATCCCAACGGCTGAAGAGCAGATTGAGCTCAACACTCATCTCCTTTATATAATGTTTATAGGACTAAATTGTTTCACCAAATATGTTTTTGAGGAAACATAATTACTGTACTTTCCCTAAGCTTAACCAAGGAAGTTACCTAAACATGAAGTTGAACATTTAGCATCTTTAGTAATAATGTTTTATTAATTAATTAAAATTAATAATAATAATAATAATATTAATAATAGTATATCTTTGCATATACAGAGCTCCTGCCTGCTCCATGCTGCACTCTCTCTCTCTTCCTCTTACACACACACACACATTATGTATACCTGTTTATTTGCATATGAAGGGAGGAAGTGAGATCAGATCACAAGTGCGTTGGATACACACCAAAGTTGTGTAGGTTGGTTAAAGTTGATTTGAAGTTGATTCCCACGATGAAATTTAGCTAATTATTTGAATGTATAATCTTTAGGAGACAGGGTTAGTAGACAAAAACAAAATATATCAATACAAAGTAAGTACAAGAAATATATTAGTATTCAAGATATGAATATAAATGCACATCAGCAAATTTTTAGGTGGATTTTAATTTACAATGTAGCAGATTATTATTAACAGTACTAACCACTGAAGTCATTTATTGTTCAACATATTCTGCCTCCAGCTCCTCAAATGTGAGGGTTCTCTGTTTTTCTCTGCTTTGTACCATTAGTTTTCAATATATTTGGGTTTTGAACTGTTGGTGGGACCAAAAAAGCATCAACTAGGGGCCTATGAATTACTGATAGGGATTTTTCCCATGCAGACCCAATGAGACCAGATCTGGATTGAAAACCCCTATACTTAACCCTGTCAAATCTGAACTAGATCATTTCAGAGACACACAGAGACTCGAAGTAACCATCTCAGTGTAGTTTTACATCTACTCTCTCACGCTTCTCTCTGCAGTCAACCAATCAGAAGAGACGATCTGAGCCTCTGCTGATTGGTTGACTGTTTTATGAGCGATCCAGTAAAAATAAGACAGATTTCAGGAAACCAAATCCAGTCTAATGCAATATTGGATGGTGGGTCCAGGTGGGCGTGGTGCCTGCTTTGTTGTGACATCACAAAGGTCCACAAGTCCTGACTCTGGTTTTAAGGCTCAGTTTCTGAAAACAGGCTGTGAGCATTTCTCTGTGGACTGAGACCTTTGATACTTTCACAGTATTAATATAGAACCTGGACCTGATTTATAATCAAAGACCACGTGGAGGTCGACCTTTAGACTGTATGGATCTTTAAATCCCAGTTTCCGACTTGTGAAACTATTCAATTTGTAAAAAAAAAAAAAAAAAAACCAGTTCAGCTGTTTTTTGTACACAGGCTGAATGATTAATAAATTAATAAAAGACCAAATCAATTCACATTTCTGGCCATAGTTCTTTTACCATTATATTTTTGCTGTTGACTTTGATAAAGGAATGAAATATGATCAGTTTCAAGCCATCAAGCATTAATTAACCATCTAAAAGTCTTAACATACCACATGAGAAAAAAATAATCAGTTGATCGTGTTCATATACCAATATTATTTTATGTTAAAATACACTAAACAACAAACTGAGAAATGAGGCTCCTGCTCAGAATCAACGACACAATTCATATTAACATTTATAAAAGCCTTGTAAAAAAAATCAAATAACACATTCTGCCATGAATTAAACAAATATCCTAATATATCTCAAATCCTTCAGACTCAGTCGTGCATCCTGACAAAATAGCATTTTCCTATCAGTGCACTGATGCACATCTAATGACAGGAAGAGTTAAAACAGAGAGAAGCTGTATAAAACATTTTGAATGAAACGTTTTAGTTGAAATAGTTGAATTCCTCCATCCTTCACTGATCTTGCCAGTATTTTTGTCTCCTTTCCTACCCCTCTCTGCGCCTCCCATCCTCTCTCCCCTCTGCATCTTCTCCCTCTTTTTTTTTTCATTGTGAACAGCTTACTGCAGTATCCTTAAAGTCCCTGCATGTGTCCTGAGTTGTCCTCTCTTACCCAGCATGCACTGCGGCGATCTGTAGCTGTGTCGGCTCAGGATGGGCACATGCTTTTGATGTTGGAAAGAGGAGGGGGAGAGACAGGCAGACGCTATGATGCTGCTTTATATACTCCTTTCAATGGTTTCCCTCAGCGCCCACTGCTGTCATCAATTTGAAAAGAGCTTCTTTTTTACACACACGCACACACACACACGCACACACAAACTCTCCTTTTTGTTTTTTTTTTTTTTGTTTTTTTTTCGTTTTGGCCCTGAAATAGTGTCCATGAGGCTGGAATACAGGGAAAAAAAAACTTATTGCTGCAAACAGTCTGCGAGCCAGTGCATTGTCCTGATGTGACCCCACACTCACTCATAGAGGCAAAAGCAGCTACTGTCAGCCTGAGAGGGAGGTGTGTGCGTGTCTCTGTGCGTGTGTGTGTGTGCGTGTGTGTGTGTCCACATATGTGTGTGTGATGCATGAAATTTAGATGTTTCTATTCTTCACAGCATCTTTACACAGTATGTTCACGATATTAAGTTAATATTAACAGTAACACACATGCATAATAACACGCACATCAGTTATTGTGTAGTTGTAATTTTTTCCTAAGGTTACATCTATTTATTTATTTAAATAGACAAGCAAGATCACAAATAGCAATGAGATGATGTCACCTTCATACAGTTATACATATATATATATACACACACACACACACACACACACATATATATGTATGTATGTATATATATATATATATATATGTATATGTATATGTATATATATATATATGTATGTACATAGATTGATGAAATTAAATCAAATCAAACTTTTTTTAAGTTATGGAGCATTTGGACTATTCTATACCCTCAGAACCTAATTACTGACACAAGACTGGCTCATATATGTAATATTAACTTATATAGCATCACATTAGAGAAATAATAATTGGCACTGAGACTATGAATCCTTAGACCATCTTCCATATACTTTAGTATGTTTGTATATTTCGTGTTCGTGAGTGTTTTTTTTTTTTCCTTTGGACAGAGAAGCTGATATTTCTTTTCTCTACTCCCTCGTGTGCTTCAGAAACACAAATCAAGTCAAACATAAGCTAAATATCACAGTAAATTGCAACATGTGGAAAGTTCAACATATATTGAATAAGATTTTGGCACCTTATGAGCAAGAGAGAGAGAGTGAGTGGGCACGCAATCGCTTGCCCACTCACTCTGTCACATTTTCTCTGTAATGAAATGAGGACAAATACATTTTATGGCCATGTTAATGCAAAAAATAAAGCATTAAATATTTATGCCTCATTATCAGAGTCACGCAAACTCAGCTGGGCGAGGCCCATAGAAATGGTTGTTTATGGCCTCCCTCTCCCCCTCTCTCTCTCTCTCTCTTTCTCTCTCTCTCTCTCTCTCTCTCTCTCTCTCTGTCTTTCTCTTTTGTTGACTGCAACAGCTAATAAACTGAATTAAGTGACATGTTACAAACATTGGTTATATGCAGTTATAGCCACGAAACAGTGGCAAATTAAATGTAATATTCATTTAACATGATAGATAATGATAATAAGTTAATGCATTAGTTGGTAAACAAGACGAATATTGTCTTGACACTGGCAAAGACAAAAACTATCTTTGATCACTGAGATCATCATCCATCAGCACAAACCTGCTAGCTGCTGCACCTGACTGGAAAACTCCACCAAATACAGACATTACAAATATTCTTAACCATACAACATGGCACAGAAACTAAATGCTCACTGATTCAGTTCACAAGACTGATTCACTAGTTGGAGGCAGTGGGTGCCATTGGCCTCCTATTCATTAGTTCCTTTTCCCTAGTGGGATAATGTGCATTACAATCTACACTGCAGCAGATAGAAGTCAGGTTTGTTTCCCTAATGTTTGTACTTTGATATTTTTCATTGTTATGGTTTTTTCTGACTAATTAAAGAGTAGAAATCACCCTTGGTAAAACCGTTAATTTATGAATGCTATGCAGGGCTACACAAACACAGTATTTATTACATGAACGTTAGATGACTTTTTCCTATTTCATGGCTGCCCCATAAGTTGATATCATGTTGATGTAGGCCACAGAATTCATTTTACAAAAATCAAACACAGAAAGAGCAACGTGTGGTTAAAGTTTCAGACCTCAGTCGTGGCTACAGCAGTGGATTGGACTTGGTTTTGCAGATTCTGGCACAAGGAAGAGTTGCGTGTTAGTTTTCAATTGATTAATGGCGAGGACTGTTAGTGCAAAGTCAGCTGCTGCAAATCACTCTGCCAACTTACTAATCAACACCATCATGACCCAGGCCTGATTCCCCCCCCATCCCCATCACGATATTCTCTTTGACTTTCTGCTGTTTGACGTCTTTATAAGACACCACAGACTTCCTTTGTGTCTGGGTTTTAGCTGATAGAACAGAAGAGAAAATGCCACAGTGACCTAGGACAGTTGAGCGTTTTGTAAAAGTGCCATTGAAGCTGTTTCTCAAAAAAAAAAAAAAAAAAACCACAAAGGCACATCAGGTGCCTGCAACACAACAGCAGCAGTTGTACTGTTATAAACAAGCTGATAGTGGTGCCTCAAGCTGCAAAGTATGTGATGGGGGTGGGGGGGTCATCCCTGAAACTACTGTAGCTAATACGAGCAGATTCAACAGAAACACAGCAGCATGAAAAAAAAAAGCAACTATTTTGTCTTTTGCTTGAACGTTTGTAAAGGTTTAACAGCCAACAATATCAGTTCTCGTATTAATGACCACTACATAATTGCAGATATAATTATCAGATGTACTTCAGAGCTCACATTCAGGCTGCAAGTTTCATCATGAGTGCTAATTTCTTGGAGTTAATAGTGAAGTAATTGAAGGCTAAGTACACAGCAGTAATCACACTGGGAACATGAAGTGGGGGCTTGCGAGTTGGGATCAGAGGCACAAGAAAGCCTTGCATTCATTCATTTCCCACAGACCACTCGACACACCCCTGGAGAAAAATACTAAAGAGGAGCTCCGCCCTGCCAAGCCTCTACTTAACCATTTACAACCATTACAGTCCAGCCTGTCAACATTCATCCCAACATCTTTTCTAGACTGTCCCCAGGCTCAGACACAGGCCCCAACACATTTTATCTCACTTTTCTTTGGTAGGAACCATTCATACTTTAAGCTCAATGCACTGGAAAAGATGAAGATGACTAACAGCGAATGTGGATGCTGAAAATGTGCGTCACGTTGTCAAATATAACTCAAATCACCATGGAAACTGGGTAACAGAGTGTATCAGTGAGTGTTTTTTTTTTTTTTTCACTTTTCTCTGTCTCTCTCTCTCAGACAAACACAGACTTTCTTTCTCTTCATCCCTCTCCTGGTGTCTTTGTTAGCCAAGATTATTCACACACATTTCTCACTTGAGGAGCATCGCAGGCCAAAATCACTTGTCGGCAGAAAATATTTTAGAAATAGCTGCCATTTTTTGGTGGTAAAAATCAAGACCATGCGTTGTCATTGTTTTATACTGTGTGAGTAAGTATGCATTTATCTAACAAGATATAACTAGTTACATTGCAGTGTGTTAAAGTCTCACCCACTGGTATTGAGAAGTAATAACAATCAAATGGTACAAAACTTCATTCTCAGTTTAATAATTGATATTTAATATTAATGATATACTATATTAATAAACTAAAGCTAAAAAGACAATAGGCATCAATCTATAAATACATATAGTTCAATAGCTAACATGAGAGTGAAAACTGATTATTACCTACTTAAAGGTCCCATATCTTAACCTTTCCAGTGTCCATAAGAAGATATATTTGTGGTTTTAAGAACCAAAAACCACCTCAGTGTAGTTTTCCATCTCCTCTCTTAGGCTTCTCTCTGGAGCTCTAGTGACAACAGGTCAGTGAGCCAATCACAAGAGAGGATCAGAGTCTCCCTACTGATTTTGATTAATCCAATAAAAAAACAGAGAGACTAAATCCTGCAAGTTTGGATGGTGGGTCCAGGTGGGCGGGACTTGGGGCGTGGCTGCTTTGCTGTGACATCACAAAGTTCCAGAAGTCCTGGTTTTAAGGCTCAGTTTCTGAAAACAGGCTGTGAGCATTTCTCTGTGGACTGAGACCTTTGATACTTTGACTGTATTAATATAGAACTTAGACCTGATTTAAGACCTTGAATTATTTTCATATGCTATAAAATTTGGTTCTCTGTGATAATGATGTTGTACTATGTGTTATCCAGGAACACAGAAAGAATGCTAAAAAAGTCATATGATACAAGTGGTGGTGTAAACATCAGTTTGGACACAGTGGTCCTCCGCAATGAAGGATTATTACAGACACAAATGGATCATTGTACTCATTTTTGGGTTAACCACAAAATATAGAGCCCCATTTTCCGGAAACCAGGCACAAGAGCAATTTCCCAGCACAAATGCACGTGGGTATGACCAACTAATTTATGTCATAATGGTGACCGCTGACAGTAGCACATGTCAGGCACAGCACAGGGCAGTGCATAAAAGAGACCACATACACTATTAGTAGAAGGAATATATAATCATCAAGTGGAGTTGAGTGGAGGTTCAGTTCCACTTTAAAAGAAATGAACCATGGAGCAAGGCTGAGAGCTCCTGCACTGTGAAGCCCCAAAACACAAATATAGATCACCTCATATATCAGTATACTGCACAGCACACCCAAATTCCTGACATGCATACATAATGATGAACAATAATTATTAACATGTGCAGCCTGCCTTTTTGTGTGCTTAAAGGTCCCATATTTTCCACCTTTTTCAGAAGATGTATTTGTGCTTTTAAGAACAAAAAAAAAAACCATCTCAGCGTAGTTTTCCATCTCCTCTCTCAGGCTTCTCTCTGCAGCTCAATTAACAACAGGTCAGTCAGCCAATCAGAGGAGAGGCTCAGAGCCTCTCCTCTGATTGGCTGAGTGTTTTCTGAGTGAGCTAATACAAATTTCATGTAAACACTCAGAGAAACCAAATCCCGCAAGGTTGGATGGTGGGTCCAGGTGGGCGGTGGCTTGGGGCGTGACTGAAGGCAGGGACGGCTTTGTTGTGACATCACAAAGTCCTAGAAGTCCTGACGGCTGATTTCAAAGCTCAGTTTCTGAAAACAGGCTGTGAGCATTTCTCTGTGGACTGAGACCTTTTGGTGAAACAAAATTCACTAATGGTATATATAAGACATAAAGAGTATGTAGATGTACATGTACATGTGCAGTTTTGCCTTTAAGGACAGGAAAAGAAACAAAATAAGCATGAGTGGAAAAAGAAAAACCACTGGCAGATCAAGACCTGGCGTGGTTTTGATTATCTGACTAATCTGGTGGCTTGTTTACAACTTAACAACATTTGCCCCATTGTCGTCAGTTTGGTGCGAACAGTGTTATCATAACCAAAAGGAAATAATGGTCAGAGCTATGAAAAAATGACCCAAGCTGTAATAAACCAGAACCATCCTTCAATGAGCAATGTGAAGGAGATATTTAGCTGTATTGTCACATAATATGGAGAGCAGAAGATACAAGTGAGGTTTAACCAGCTTCTGCAAATGAATGAATCTATGCAAATGAGACCTGAAGAGAATACGAACCAAGCAAATATGTAAATGAGCATTGCACACAAATAGGACTTGATTATGTTGTATTGTTGTGGATAGACAGTGTTATTAAAGCAATTATTCCCTTTCAGATGGAAGTGCAGCGTTACATTCCCCAGATGAGATGCAAATATGCACATGCATGTGCACACTTTGTTTGTGTGTTGCAGGCAGAGCATGGAGGGAGGAAAAGCATTCCCTTTGGAGTACCCATTAAGTCTGATTACAAGTGATTACCATCTGTCAGAGGGAGATGACCAGTTCTGTCCTGCCACTGAATTAATGACAAACAAATGCTTTTCTTTCTCTTTCTCACCATAATCCAACCACCTCCTGTTTTTTTCTCTGTTTGTCCCTGGAGACCTCACCATGAAATTAACATGACTTCCTATGATTTTCTTGGCAAAACCAACTCAGACTGTTTTTGCTTTCTTTCACATGTCCCTTTTTTGTCATTTTCCTCTAAAAACTTTATTCTTTTCCTCAGTGGCCGACACACAAACCGAATACATATTGACTCGTGAGAGCTGCTGGTCTAAATGGAGAAAAAGAAATTTATACTGGGATTTCTCCACCCTTGCTGCAGCATGGGAGGAGATATTTATAGTTGTAGCCACATGAGGCAACTACCAGAGGTTAAGCGCATTTGAAAGACACTGTTCGAGTTGCCAATATTGCATATAGGTCATAGATGCATAGTGCTCTGATGACTTCCTGCCACACAGACTCATCTTAAGAGGTGTTATAAATGATGCCGTAGCTTCAGTCTGCTTATTTCCTTTAAATTCCTTCTTATGGCATATATTTTAAAGAGGTGTTGAAAACATGGGCAGAGACTGGATTTGAGGTGGTTTTTAAAGTCTTTGCCCTGACCAGTGTGAAGCTTTTTAAACTTTAAAACCTGCATGGTTCTTTGGGTAAATTTTTAATGTCACGGCAGCATGGTAGAGATCGTCCTGAGGACCGACTGGTTTTTGTAGCTGGACTGCGATTTTCATCCTGGTTTGCTCGTTAGTCTGACCTGGTGTGTGTGTCTGTCCGTGTGTTTTTGTAGGTGTTTCTCTCGGGGAGCTCAGCAGCTCCTCAGCGCTGCCTGGAGTCAGTTCACCACTTCCTCTGGTAAGACCTTTTATGTTGTTCAATTCCACACAGTCAGAGTCCTGCAGCCTTCAGAATGCCAATACACAGCACCTCTTTCCACTAGATCTCCCTTCTGTGGCCAACACACACACACACACACACACACACACACACACACACACACACACACACACACACACCCATACCCAGACACACTCAGGGATATCACCTCTAAGCAGCTAAAAGTTGTGATATAAATGTAATGAATTCCAGACTGGTTATCTTTATTCTGCTACTTGTCTTATTTGCACTATTTCAGACAAGGCAAGGCAGCTTTATTTGTATAGCACATTTCATACACTTGGGCAATTTATGAAATATAAAACATCATAAAGGATACGCATTTACAATAAATGAGTAAAGAGCAAATATATCAAATGTAGAATTAATTACTAAATGATTCACTGTTTAAAGTTCACCATTGAAAATGGCAGAATTGCAGAGCAAGAGTCAAGCTTCCGTGATGTCACCCATCGGTTTGTCAGCTGCTGTTTTGAAGTTTCCAGTTTGTAATTTGGCCACCGTTTTTTTTGAAACCAGAAAGAGGAGAAGGTGGAGCTTCTTTTAACAGCCAGTGGAGTCACCCCCTGATGGTCTGAAAAAAATATAAAGATGATGATGTGACTTTTGTCGGGTTTTGTTCCATTCGAGCATGTTCCTTTACATCTGGAGAATATGATTTGCTGGTCAGTGTGTGTCTGTAGCACCATAACACTTATGGTGTTAACGATGCACAAAAATGTGACGCATTTTTCCTTTATCAAGAAAATTGCAACTCCTGCAAGTTGGATATAGCACTTCACCACGTTGCGATTTTGATTACATTTCAATTAATTGTGCAGCCCTAATAATGACATATTTTCAAGGCTAGATTAACCATCAGGACAACTGTGCAGTTGTCCAGGGGCCCAAGACCCCTAGAGCACCCAGGGCAGTGAGGGCACAAGCAAAATCTCTGGTTCAGATCTCAGTCTTCCAGAAGAACTAATGTCGTCCAGCTCAGCTGACGTGTACAGCTAATCTGATGTTCAGTGTGAATTTTCTTCTGTCATTCTCTCATTCTCAGTTTTTAACCTCATTTGTGTCAAACGGTGAGAGTGACGAGTTCTTTTTCCATTTAAAAAAAAAAACAAAACAAGAAAAACAGAATGTCTCTTTTTTTGGCCTTTTCTTCTTCCTGTCTCTGGACATCCTCAGTGGTGACTCTATAAAAACACTCTTCTCAGAAAAAGTTCTTTATTTTGTCATAGCATTTTTTTCTGTCTTGTCTCTGAGTGCCCTGTGGTGGCTCTATAGAACTGATTGAAGTTGAATGTTTTTGTCCAGGGGCATATTGACATGGACATATTAATGTGGCACTGAATATTTTCACATTATTATGACTTACAAACCTATCACCTAATAAGAATAGAAATATTATATTCTTATAATGTGAAACATATCATGGTGTTTAAATGAGAAAGAACTGAGGAATGTGGCTATTTATAGGGTTTGAATAAGATCCACTAAGATCCCATGTTTGGGTCGAGACATGGAGAGATTCTGTTGTTAGATCATAAACAACGTCTCTTTTCTACAGTAGTAAGGTAGACAACGAGCTACACTCCACTTTTCATTAAAACAACTTGTCCTCCATGCAGCCAGCTGTGAGTCGAGTGCACAGAGGCCGTCTGGTGTCGTGTCTTTCTCCATCTGGCCATTGTAATTCCAACGCTCTCTCTCTTCGAGCTGTGTTTGGTCTTTACCAGCTCCTGAGGGAACTAGCTGGCTCTTTGGCTCGAAACAAACCAGCCCACAGGTCGTCTGTCAGCAGGCCATAATGACCTCATCGTTCCATTTTGTTGCTAGGCGACATCTAGTGGTCGTAGTGATGATGACAGGAGCGAAGTCAAAAGTGTGGCGATGTAGTCGATAGTAGTAGTCAGGAGGAGGGGGAGGTGGATGGAGGGTCGACAGAACGGGACACGGGTGAAAGTAGCAACTGATGTTGTTGTTGTAACCATGACAACAAAGGTCATCTAATGTTGAGGAAGTATTTATATTAACCCAAATCAACATCTTTTCCTAAACCTAACCAATTCATGACCGTAATTATAGTAACCATGGTAATGAAGGTAGGCATGCCACTGTACTGTCCGTGTGATTATTATCGTAACCATGGCAACCAAGGTCCACCATATGGCCGCTATTTCAGTAGACACCGCTACAGGTCATATCAGAGGGTTGAAATGAACGAGCCGTGGTTGTTCAGGTTGGAGGACTGGTTGGTTTCCAGAGCAGCTGCGAGAGTGGGAGAGTGAAGCCAGACAATTAAACCAATGAGCTGGGACTCACTGTAAAGCCCCACAATGCTGAGAATTCTCTATAGGTCTATTTGATAAATTCATCCCATAAAAAATATCCGTCATAGCCACATTCATTTTTCATTGATTGTGTCAGAGCATCAATTATGAATTATTTAGCTCATGTCCCCAGTCGCAGCAATAATCAATTGCAGCATTTTGCTCTGACACTAATAACAACAATGAATGAAGTTCTGTATTACGGGCATTTCTCTTATAAACAACAAATATATACAGTACAAATACAACAAATGTACAAGTCAAATGCAAGCATGTACATTTTTCTCTATCTGTCTTTTATCTATATCTAAAAGCTTTTTTAGCGAGTCCACCAGTCTGACAGTGACATATACAGGGGTTTCTATGTTCTCAGTCCTCGGTCTCAACAGACACCATCAAATGTTTCATATTGTTTATGAAATATGATTTTTTTTTACAATCTGAAATATTTGTCATCCATACATGTGACAAAATGAGAAGCTCATCATCAAGAAAACAGATTTCTCCAGGAGCTGGATATCAGGTTTCGTGAATCAAATGATGAGCTTCTGATGTAAAAACACTCAGTTTATATAAATTAAAGTTTGTTTTTAACTGGTTATAGTGATATCATGTGATGCTAATGTCATATTGTATGACAGGGCACATTGAGACTAAATGGCACAATTTAATGTTTTTCTAAACTTGTTTTGACTCATAATACCCAGCTAAGAAATCAGCAGTTTTAATGAACCACAGCTAAATTCCAAAATATTATTAGGCATGGAGAACAGTGGATGTTTTGTTCTCCCAACACCAATCAAAGCGGCTGTCTGTCTAACAGTTTGAGGGTCACATGGGTGCATCAGATCCGAATGTTGGCTAGAAAAACCTCACAATTCAACCCCATGGGCATATTTAGCTTCTTATTAAGGGCAGTGAACTCAGCACCCACTGTCACCTTTTCAAGCAACCAAAACCTTACTGACTGATTTTAATATCAGCTTGTAGGAGCCATATATTGGGTTGTGCTCCACACCTCCAAGCACTAGGGGGAGCTGTGAAATGCGGCCAGAGATGCTTTAAAGGTTAAGATGCTTTTTCTACGGGGGGTGTAGGTGCTTAGGGTTAACTTTTCCTTAACTTGTGCATAATTTTGGTTCATTTACTAAAGTTTGATAAAGTATTATCACACCACTCAGACCCAAAGAATAAAGGTTTTTGGTGTGGACTTTGTAAAGTAAAGTCTGGCTAGCAAAACTTCCAATCGACAATCATCATGGCTGCGTAAAGGACATAGTCACGACACAGCTAATTAAAAAGAAACGGTGGCTCTAGTTGTTTTGAAGCAGCTACTACATTACACTGCATTTATCCAGCTTTTACGACAGAGCCCTTAAAATTCAGCTGTGTTTAAACCAACACTGAGTATAATCCTCTGCAAGGAGGGCAATGTGCAGTGTGTGACAGCTTATTAAAAAAAAGAGAAATAACAAACAGACATCTGAATGAAAACAATAGCTTCCATCTGCCCACATAAAATGGGAAAATGTGTTGGGGCTAAAATGTAATGATGATAACTTTGACGCCAGACATCATTCATGGGGTGTGCAGGCGACTGTTGGTGCCACCTGTCAGCCATTTGTCATGCACCATGCCTGTGTTCTCATTGCTGGTCGTTACAGCAGCACATGGATTATTGGTCATAATACCCCCCGATGTATTATTTGCTCAGCTCTCAGTCTCCAGTGAGGGATCATGAACTGTGACTGTGTACAGCGGAACAGGAACACTGTAGCATTTCTAAAACACACTGCATAGCCGCTGTGTAGCAGCACCCGCCTTTCCAGCCCGAGAGCTGAATGTAATATGATAAGTGCACTGGAGACTCCCAAACAAAGTCATTCGCTTGATTCTTCTATGAGCTTGAATTCTTTAATGAAAACACCATCTGCTGTCCTTTTTGTGATACCAGTCGCCATGATGATCAGCCTGGATCACGTTGCATAGTGTGATGCAGCTTCGTAAATTAAGTATTAGAGAGCCCCAGGCATGATGGCCGGCAGATCAAGATTGACTCTTATCTGAATGCCACCCCAAATAAGATGCATATTGGGTCGAGGCCATGGTTATTGTTTAGCACTGTTTGCCAGTGTTGATTCATGATGCGAGGCAGATGCTGCGGACAATGAGATTACCTCTGAAGACAGTTAGGATGGCTGACATTTAAACGTAGGAAAGGTCCCGATGCCCTTTGTGGGGTTTTTGATACAATTACAGCCGTAATTGTTATTACATGTAGAGCATTTACATATTCTTCTACTGTTTGCCCAAGTAGGCGTTGTGTTGTGTGTTGTGTCCATTTGGAGCAAGAGTTTCAAAGTGGCAAGAAAAAGTCAGTGAACTCTTTGGACTGACGTGGTTTTCTTCATGAACTGGTCATAAAAGTGAGCTGTTCTTCATCGAAGTCCAGAGTATTATCTAACAAACCTTTCATGTCTTTAATAATCATTCTCATCAGAGGAGGTGGATAATTGAACTGGTTGAACCTCCTTGGGGAGCAACAACCTCAACTAAGCTCTACAGGAAGCTGCTGATCAGACCTGCACAATGTTCAGGGCTTTTTTGACCGTTTATCTTTACAGAGCTGCTTCAGCTCAGACAGATTCTTCACATGCCTGGGTACAGCTCTCTTCAGGCCGTTCCTCTGGGTTAAGGTTTGGGCTCTGACAGGGTTAGGGTTGACAGGGCTACTCCAAAAGGTGTATTTTCCTATTTTTTTAGCCATTGTGTAGTGGATTTACTTCCACGTTTAGGGACATTGTCCTGCTGCATCACTAGCTTCCTTGACATTATCCTGGAGGATTCCTTCATAAACATGGGAATTCATTATCCCCAAAGCCCCTAATCTTCCTCTGTTTATCATTGGAATGATTTTCATGAATTTCATGCGTCTGCTCCTTTTTGACATGGCTGCATCACATGACTTCTGCTGACACATTTGAGCTGCCGATTCTTTGTTCTACCACATCCCAAAGGTCAATACGACTTTGGCTTGGTGACATCATATACGGTAACAGCCATTAGATGATGGGTGAAAACAGGGATGCACATGGTCGGCAACAGCCCTCAGATAAGATGAGATGTGGCATTCAAACCATGATTGGTTGGTATGTTAGATGTTCCTGCCAAATCTTCTGGAAGCAATTATATGTTCAAAACACTGCAAAGACATTAGCGCCAATGATAGGTTAACAAAAGAGTTACTGAGATTAGTCTATCCTTACATCTCTGAAAACACCTAAACTAATTTTGAAATATCATTATTGTGGTAAAACAAGCATGCATTTGAACTGTGGATGTTCTGAAACATCAGAACTTGAAGGTGGAGGCAGCAGACTGTGCCGTCTCTTGCTGGATCATAGTACTTCACTGTCTGTTCTTCTTTTTTTCTTTATCTCTTTGACTGTTCCTTAGCCACCCCTCCTTCTTGTCAGTGCCAGTTCTATTGTTGAGTATTTGCCTCAATCTTACCGCTACTACCACCACTAGTAGCCATGCCTGTACGCGCTGGCCTTAAAGCTGCCTTGCCACCAGTTGCAGTCCCATTCAGAAGGGGCAACAGAAAGATCGACTGCTCATTCTCCTTATCCTGGCAATCCTTAAATTCTCTCTTCCTCTTCTTCTTCTTCTCAGTTCAATCCACATTGTTTAGCTCTCATTAACACACCAGAGCTGCAGTGACTCCTTTTACAATGTGACAAAACATCCACCTTTAATCAGGTAACAGAGTTTCTCTCAAATTCACAGATGCTCCACCCTTAGCTGCTAGTGGATGTGTGGGGAAACTCTGTATGTGCTCTGAATCATTTTGTGTTCCCACTTATCTAAACTTACAAGAAATGTGTTCACTGGGAAACTGTTTGCAGATGTGGGAGCTTGAACATGGTGAGAGTGAAACCCTGGATCCAGTCATTCACATGCCTTCTCTCTCTCAGTCTGACGCTGCAGGATGCTCTGGTGAAAGTTCAGCAATACATTAGTCAGAAAAATGCTATGCTGTTTGATACTGGAGAATGCTGATTCAAAGCATATGTTTTGTTTTTTTTTTCAATTAACTTTATGTCAGGCTCAAAGAATGTTGACGTTCCTGCCCAATTCTGATAACTTGGTCGTGCTTTTAGAGACCAGTTACCCTTTTTCCATGCTGACAAAGATGTTTTACAGGTTAGCATGTTAAACCAACTGAGAGCCAGCATAAATAATAGAACGCCAGTGAAATACCAAAAGGCCGAAATACTAAAAGACAACAAAATTTCAGAACTTTGTTGGACAGAGCTGATCTCACTTTTTTCTTGGTATCATGAAATGAAATTATAATGACTTAATCTTTTCTTTGCAAAAGTAGCAATGAGGAACAGCCCAGTATGTGCCTCATTAGAGGCCTATTTCCTGTTTCCTGCCTTACCTCGGGCTTGTGAGCATACACATGTGGGTTAATTAGTTAGTTAGTGACTTAGTCGCACAAAATTTCAGACCACAATGCATCACGTTGTGAAGTGCTGCATTAAGTCAAATGAGCCTGAACCTGTACTAAGACTAAAAGGGGTGTGTGCTAAAATCTAAACATATGCAGTGACAGTATTGTGGCAGAACATGGCAGAACAAAAGCAGTATACCATCACACTGAGTCTCAGTAAAAGACAATCAACAATCTCATACATACTAGTTTCTTTAATGATGTTATCATCTCTGCACCCACAAAGTGGGTCAATGTAGACATGTTGATCCAAACAGTCGATTAAGACCTATCACTGAATAGCAACAGTCTATCTGAAGATGGAATTTCCCATCAAAAGGTCCACACATTAGTATAAAAATATTTGAAGGTTTCCTTTTTTTAAATATAGCTGCCATTTTGTACATGTTGCCTCATCAATGAAATTTAAGAGAAGTTGGACTGGATGGAAAAGACGGACTGAAAAAAGAGTCTGAACGGAAGCAGCAGCATTCTCACTTTCAGTGTCTCATGTGGGTCAAGGTCAAAAATGCACCTACCATGATGCAACCAACTGTGTATTCTGTTAGCACTGCCATGTCTGACAAGCATTTAACACACCTCACTCCAGTTTGTGAGGAAGACTTTTGATTAGACTGAACGCAGAGCGACATTAGAATTTATTTGATCTCTGTGAACCAGTTTGCCACTGACTTGCCAGAAAACCAACAGAAACAACAGCTGAAATATGTTACGTGGCTTGGGTAATAATTATAGCTTAATTAATCAAAATATTATTGAAATTGCCATTAGGCAAAGTGATATATCGAAAAAAAAAAAAAAAAAAAAAAACAGGAACTGCAAATTGTGGATAAAGGTGAAATGGGCCATAAAGAGACCATAAATTAAGCATTGTGGTGTTGAAGAGATGTCCAGGCCTACAAATCATAAGCTGTGTCCCAATTCAGGGGCCACAGCCATCAGAGGCTGCATTTAAACACGGATTGCGTCACATTCGGTGCGAGTAGGCTGTCCCTTTTCCTTCATATGTGGCTGACAAATGTGATCCAAGGGGTGGATCCTTCGCAGCCCACCCTGTCTCTGGATTCACCACCAGTAATGCACCAGTAATGAAAACAATATGCCAGTTAGAAAGACAGGCCATAAAGCCACAGGTTTTTGTGGGGGGAAAAAAGTTACATGTTGTATAGCTTCACAGACAGGCAGCCCCTGAACTGGGACATAGCTAAATTATATATCATTTATATATAATGATATACATATATAAATATATATATACATACATACAGTACTCTGCAAAACTCTTAGGCCACCCATAGATTTGTTGTTTTATAATTTAAATTCTAGTTTATTTTACTTATATAGCATCAAATCATAACAAAGTTAACTCAAGGCACTTTACATATAGAGCAGGTCCAGACCAGACTCTTTATAGAGTTATTTAAAGGTACCCAACAAATCCCCCCAGGAAGCAAGCGCTTGGTGACAGTGGCAGGAAAAACTTCCTTTTAAGAGGCAGAAACCTCGAGGAGAACCAGACTCAGGGTGGGTGGCCATCTGCCTTGACTGGTTAATATATTTATTTCTCGGTCTCTCTATTAGAATACAACCAGAAAATACATAAATGTGTAGCAGGATTAAAAAAAAAGGAAAAAAAAATCTGAAAAAACAGCTTCTATAGATTAAAGTGTCAGGTATTCAGTGTGACCTCCTCTTACACTGGAGCAACAGCAGGAACCTGGCTCTTAAAGCTAAATGAATGGAGCCAAAATTAATGTCAGTGTTAACGCCTGTATTTGTCCATTACACCAGGTTTGAGCAGGACATGCTTGCATGTTGTGAAGTTTATTGTCAGATTACTCCTGTTAGGATTTGGTGCTGTATAAATCATAAACTAAGTGCATCTTTCATAAAGAGCAGGTCTAGACTGTACTCTATTATTCACAGAGATGCAACATTCTGCCATGAGCAGGTACTTGGCAACAGTGTCACTGAGCAGAACCAGACTCTGGGTGGGCGGCTCTATCTCGACAGGTGGGTTGAGTTAGGAATGAGGAGAGAGAAAGAGGCCCCAGTTCACACCTGCTTTAAAATGTGTCTGTGCATGATCCTGGCGTGACCACATGTGATCGGATCTCTCTTCCCCTGTTTATGTGAGAGGGAGAGAAAGAGGGAGAACGGGGGAAACAAATCACTGCTCTCCACACAGCTCCGCAATGACATAAGGCTTTATCCATTTGAAATAGTAAAATATTTTTGGTTGATTATGAAACTGTGGTGGGAGTGATAAGGCTGTGAAAGTGGCTGTCAGCAGAGGAGTCAGTCCTCCAGTGTGGCCCAGGATGCATTTGCGTTCACACAGCCAATGTGGCCCAGACCACCTCCGAATGTGGACTGAGCGACATACATTGTCAGTGCCTCGTGACTTTGTCGTGACCCCCCCCCATAATTAGAGCTGTCCACTTGTGATCGGATCACTCGAGATGGATGTTATTACCAGGTCTGAACAGGGCCGGAGAGCAGGAGGACAGAGCATCATACAAGTTCCTCATAGAAACAGATATTATTATTAGTACTAGTAGTAGCAATAGTAGTATATTAGTATTATTATCAGTAGCATCATTATTACTATTACTGTCCTTACTACACCTTTATTACAGTTTATTACATTTAACATACATACAAAGGAGGCTTGATGAGCATGTTCTTTATGTTACTTTGTTATGCTGTCATGTTTGTTTTGTGTGCTACAGTTATGCATAGTACACAGTGTTCTTGCACCTCTTATCATACAGGATGTGGTAGCTGTTGTAGTGGAGAAATTATGTTTCCCAGTGTAGGAGAGGAAGTGCTCACCCACAGCCTTCAGTGCTGCTCCTGTCTGCAACTAGAGGCAAAAGAAAAAACACACCCACAAGAGAGTTCAAGTCCATGAGTGAATCTGATCTCCAAGCGCAGGGTCTCCTGAGTGTCTGCCGCTGCAACGAGCTGTCCAAGAAACAAGGAGGGTGAATGTGCTTAAGGTGTGTTTTTTGTTAGCGGAAGATCAAAAGATTTGTGTTGACTATAATCTGATGACAGCCAGCTGTAACTCAGTGGCCTAAAAGCTGACAACCTTGGCGACCCCTGGAGTCTCCTGAGGGCTTTACAGTCATACTTTCAAGGACAGTTCATGCCAAACTGAGTCACCAACGTTTTCAGACAATACCATATGAATGACTCACGTACAGTTTTTCACCTTTTCTCATACCTCTGGCATTTCTGGCTGTGAGACATTCACTCTGGCCCTCCACCAAATTAAATCACAGCAGAACAAACCATCTGTGCTTTGAATTAATGGTGAAAAATAAATACTCAAGAAAATTTAAAAAATCTAACTGTCAATTAGATTATTTCATCTGTTTCCAATATACAGCAAATGTATTTTTAAACTGTTGAATCATATTGGATCATGTTGAATATTAAATATAAGACCAATGACATTCTGTGGTGAGTTAAAGGTCCATACAGTCTAAAGGTCGACTTCCATGTTTTCTTTGATTATAAATCAGCCCAGGTTCTATATTAACACTGTGAAAATATCACAGTGCTCATGCTCACAATGCTCACAGCCTGTATTCAGAAACTGGGCCTTAAAACCAGCCATCAGGTCTTCTGGAACTTTGTGATGTCACAACAAAGCAGTCACCACCCTCAGCTATGCCCCAAGTCTCACCCACCTAGACCCACCAACCTTGTAGGGTTTTCTTTCTGAATGTTTACCTGAAATCTGCTATATTTTTGTTGGGTAACTCAGAAAAGAGTCAGCCAATCAGAAGCGAAACTCAGAGCCTGTCTTCTGATTGGCTGACTGACGTGCTGTTACTAGAACTCCAGAGAGAAGCGAGAGAGAGGACATATAAAACTACACTGAGATGATTTTTATGTACTTGAAATCAAAAATATATCTTCTTATGGATATAAAAAAATGAAAGCTTTAATTTCTTTAGACAGACATTTGATGAGCACCTCTTTTAAAGCTCAAAAACAAATTTCACCTAACCCCTAATAGCTACCCACTCTGAGTCAGCATGTGCTTTCATGCCATGTGTGGGAACCATGGATGTCTAAAGAGAGCTGCATGTGATTCTGGCACACAGCCTGGCTGCCCAGTTCCTCAGTGGCCAGCTGGTACTGGTACTTGCAATGTATCCTGATCAAGTTTTTTAGCCCCGATCCTGATCCAAGTCCTTTAACAGTGGATATCTGCCAGGAGTAACTCTTGGCAGATATCCACTGTTGTGACTCAGTCAGTTGTAACTGACCAGAGCTGCTGAAGATTGATGCGACACAATCAGCTAGAGAGGAGACGTTTTCTGTTGGACTGGATGTTTGAGTTATACAGTGGTGTTGCAGAGAGGGGGTTCTTCCCTCGCAAAGGACCTCTGGTACCTCTGAGTACAGACTCCAGCTGCCGAGACCACAAAACCTGACAAGTTTCACTTTGGTCTGTCATCGAGTTACTCATTGAATTAACGCTCATCAGCGACAGCCGATACGACCAGCTGTCGTCAGTGTTGGTCAGTCTGACTGGTTAAAGTGACAGTCAGCACAGGCTAAAAATAAGAAGCTACATACGTACTTAATACATACTTACAGACATTTTGATCAGGTTTATTTTAGTCAACACCAATCCTTTAAAATATGCCTGGATTGGCCTTGATACTGATACTTAGATCAGCTCGGGAAATCTCTCCCCCCAGTGTAAAGTCTATGTGTCATGACTTGCTGTAACATGAGAGCCAAGCGGCACTGATCAGGCTGGGCCGCAAGAAACTCTTTTTGGATGATAGATTTGGTGAGAAATTTTCATCAGCTGGATACCAGACTCCATTATGGCACCCTCATTGGGCGCCATTTTGGAGTCTGGTATCCAGTTGTTATAACACAACTATGGTTCATTTAAAACAGCTCGTTGGCACTGTTCCACTCAACAAATCCTTCACCTTAAATAACAAAAATATATTTTTTGTAATTGTCCTCAAGAATGACACATAAAAGCACTGACAGCTTTTTGTTGGTCAATCACTATCTGTCTCTCAAAATAGCAATGTGCCAACAGTGTGTCTGACCACAGATGGGCCCAAGTGTATTTGCTGTTTAAATAACGAACGGATAAATGAAAACTGTCAGTTTGAAACTAGTGGAGACAGTTCTTAGACAGCTTTGCGCATTGTGTAAAATAGAGTTCTAAGTATATTTCAGACAAAGACAATGATGTGTTTTTGTAGCTTGTAGTGTAAATGGAGCTCTTTAAAGTAGCTCAAACTGCTGATAATGGTTATAAAATACTCAAGCTGGGTGGGTACACAAAGAAAAGCAAGTGTCAGGTTGTGGGGGTGAAGGAAGTGCAGCATGAATGCTACAGCATGTTAGCTCATGCACATACATGCACACTCACAAATACCATTCCACAGACACCATGACACACCATTTTCACAGTCACAGAGTAAACACCAGGCTGTAGATTAAATTACTCAGCACTTTCTCATAAGAGAAAAATGTGGATTCTTTTCCAGGAAAGTTAATGGTAGAAATCAATACATGCACATTAAGGACAAGCAGAAATAATGGGAGAAACACCTTAACACCATGCCTCATAGAGAGAAGTAAGATACATGATATACTGAATATACATGTGGAAGATTCTGTAAGGACTCGACGATGGGAGGGTGGGTCAACAGCTCAAACTCTTGAGATGTAAATGGCCCCTGCAAGAGGTCCAACACCTGCGAGTCCCTGCCCATCAGTTCAAACTGAAGAAGCCTTTCGAATGACAACAAAAATTTATTTTAAGCATAAATCCTAATTCCAAGTCAAAATCAGCTGTGTAGGAGTTGGCACCAGGTACTGTGTTGGATCTGAAGAGCAAAGATAGCAAAGTCAGGATTCAATCATTGGAGCGCTCCAGCTGTCCAGCCAAAAACCACAAATAGTTCAACCTAGTTTTTCTGTTTTTAAATTTTGAAACCATCAGAGGGAGCGAGCAGGAAGGTAGAAAAGGCCAAAGCTTGATGAGAAGGAAAAGGGTGAACTGTGTCAACCCCGCTCCCTGCCACTGCTGCTAATTTACACCTCTGGAAGAAGTCCATTGTTGTCACTTTTGTTTATTTGGGACACTAATGTGAAGAAAAGGCAATTAATGAGCCACAAAAGCATTCAGCCATATGATTTTTTCCCCTTCCAAAATAAATTGCCCATCTTTGGACCTCCTATGCAGTGGAATTAAGTTGTCCTAATTCAAATCATATTCTAGTCCAGACAATATATTTCTCCAAAGGCAATACATCAACTCAAAAATATGAAAATACTAATAAAGTCTGCTTGAGACAGCGTGGCAGGTCTCCAGGGTTCAGAAAGTAAAAGTTCATTCTCCCGTGAAAGGAATGGCAGTTGGAGCACTACTCAGGCTTTCATAAATCTTTCTTGGTGGAGTTGGAAAATATCAGATTCTAAGCTCAATGATACAACCCTTTGTACATAAAGGTATAATGAGAGAAGTCACCTATCTTAAATATCAGCTGTATATGCCGCTAAATGTAACTGGAAGCTAAAAGTTAAACTTTCGTGAAAGATGATAAACCCCCCCATTCCCATTTGAAGTTTGGAGTTGAGTTTTGGATAAAAATAGCAACAGCGTTGCCACAGCGTTGTTCCTAATAGCATCATGTGACCAGGGACATTTTTCTGTTTGGCGGTCAATATATCATTAAAATATCCAATGTTTTTATCTATGAAATAAGATAAGGGGAACAATACCAGCTTAATGTATTTTGATATAAATACTTTTTTTGTCAATAGCTCAGATGGATTATCCACAGTTCAAATTTGCAGTTTATTTTACAAAAATGAGTTCAAAAATGTAATTCATTCAGATTTACTGTCATAATAAACCAGCAAGAAGGCGGCGACGGCTCTCTACCTTTAAAGCAGTCGTGAAGTCTGATTATCTGTCTGTTCCTCAATTATTTATACTTCTCTGGTTCATAGCGGCTCACTGACCAAAAGGAGGGGGGTTTTCATAAAAATATTGCTGTTTTTGAACATTGTCATGTGTAGTCCATTCGTGCAACTTGTTCTTTATCACGTCTTCCAACATGAAGACGTGATAAAAAAGGACAACATGTTTTGTCTTTTGGTATGTTTGTTTATGTTAGTTTAGTGCCCAGTTATGAATTCCTACCAGACAGGATACAGGACTTAATTGGTTTGGTCTGGATGGAGATGATGAGCTCCAAAGTCCAAAGTTTTGCCTTATTGTTAAAGTAACCATGATCTTATCCTAAAGCTTTGTTTGTAGTTTTGCATCAGGGGTTATGATATGGCATTTACTTAGTCTTCATGCACATAAAGACCATGTAGTGGAAAATAATAATATCCTATAGAGGACTATAGGACACTATAGGAACTATAGGAACGTACCTAAGACTTATTCAGTCCTGCAATAATTCACCCTTCATTAGAGGTCATAATGCTCAGTTTTTGTTGAAACTGTGCTAAAGAGGCATTGATCCATGTGTGTGATCAGGATGTAGTGTGTGGTGTTTTTGAATTATACTGTACTGTATTGATAGGTGTTCCCATTATTTTTCCACCACATTCAAATCAATGAGGGTAGGATGAACAGAAGACACACCTCTCTGTAATCCAATACAGTTCATGTGAGACTGAAGTTTGCATTCTGTTGCAGACCTGCAATTAATATTTACTATCACTTTCGTTAACATTAACCAACTGTTTTTAGTACAGTAAGTTACATCGGCAGATATTGTCAAAACTGAACAACGTTGGCACGTAATCTGGTTTTTAAGGAATCATCAAATATTTATGTTGTTGCCTGGTTGTAGGGTTGCACCATACCAAATTTAAAAAAAAAATTTGTCACAATTAACTTTGAAATAATTTAAATTAATGTCATTAGCCCAAACCTTATAGGTCAATGTGATGTCCATGTGTTCATTGATTCTAAATCAGGTCCAGGTTCTATATTAATACAGTGAAAGTATCAAAGGTCTCAGTCCACAGAGAAATGCTCACAGCCTGTTTTCAGGAACTGAGCCTTAAAACCACAGTCAGGACTTTTGGAACTTTATGATGTCACAACAAAGCAGGCACCACCCTCAGCCAAGTCCTAATGTCCAGCCCACCTGGACCCACCATCCAACCTTGCAGGATTTGATTTACCTACTATATTTTTATTGGATCACTCAGAAAACAGAGGAGAGGTTCAGATCCTCTCTTCTGATTGGCTCACTGACCTGTTGTTACTCGAACCCCAGAAGAAGAGAGAGGAGATGGAAAACGACACTGAGATAATTTTTGTTCTTAAAACCACAAATACAATTTCCTCACACTTCAAATAAAAACACTGGAGAAGAGTAAGAAATGGGGAGTTTAGGGTAGCAAAAATCATTTAGACAACCAAATGGCCTTCCCATGTGCAACTCACTTGGAAAAACTGAGAGATAGTATTTCTAAGTATTTATAATAGGATTTGGTAAGAGTTTTGTTAGGGCTTAACAAATTTTGGTATTTTACCAACTTTAAACCAGATCCAGGATGCAGTTTTAAGAGCCCAGTAATTAGGGATACACACTTTGCCTCAACATCTGGTGTAACTTTAAGGCCAACTGTTTTCCTTCAGCCTGCTTGCTTAAGTCAATAGATTCCACTGTTGTCTATGGTATAGAAATCCAATAGGAGGTTCTCAGCGCCCTCCTGTGACCTGCAATCATTTATCCTCTCAGTCTTTGTATTTATATAACAGCCCATGCATTATATTATATTTTTATATTTGCCAGTTTTTTCCTTCCATCTTTTCTTATTTGTTTTGGCCATAAGACCATTAGACTTGCATTTGACTGTGTCCTCATTAGAGCCTCAGAAACCTGTTGTCTGGATGAACCAGCTTTCGGGCTTTTGCCAGCTGTTGTCGGGATACTAAATGCTCTCTAGGGTAACAAGCAGTAAACTGAAGCACAGTTTCCCATAATGCTTTTCAAGCCAGCTGTTGTTCAACAGCAGAGGAATTGTGAAAGCTTTAATACTTTTTGCATTTTCTTTTTCTGAGTTAGCTGAAAGTATTTTTTTTGTCTTACTTGGCTTTCAATTATTGTTTTTTTTTGTTTTTTCTCTAATTTTTTCACACTGATGTTTGTTTTATGGTTTGAGCAGGTAAAGCTGGGGACATATTAGGCTGTTCAAAATCTTGTTCACCTGAAAATGACCTTCAGGGTAGATGCAGGATATTTAATATATGATATTCTATTCTTGTTTGAAAAAATGTGCTTGAAAGATTTTGAAAGAAAGAAAGAATTTGAAAGAATTGTCACCTGAGTCTTAGACAGTTTTCATTTTTCTGTAATGCTTCTTGTGTCCATTGTAATGAGATTCAACATGACAAGACATGTAAGTAAGACATCATTATGGAAACTACAGCATTCAAGAAAAAGCCTTGGAGCTATCAAGTGGTAACTCTGTAATTTGTCCGTCACCTTGGTTTACTGAAACCAGAAGAAAACATATTTGGAGGCAAAGGTGGAGCTGAGGAGGAGTGAGGGGTGGATCTGACCTGCTCTGTACTCTATCCTGATTGGGCGTTAACGTCTGTCAACCACATGGTAGCTACATCCTAACTCATCCCCTGCTTTCTGGTCAATTTTCCTTTAAATGGACCATCATTTAAAAAATGAACATCATGTTGTATTGAAGACTTGAAACTAGAGACTGAGACCATAAACTCATGAGGAAAACATTTACTGAGCTAATAAATCAAGGGAGAAGTAGGGACATTTTCCCATAGACTTCAATACAATCTGACTTCTTTAACAACCAGTGGAGTCGCCCCCTGATGGTCATTAGAGAGAATGAAGGTTTAAGGCTCTTCAGCATTGGCTTCACTTTTCAGATGCAGAGTCTATGTCCACTTTTATCAACAGTCTATGGTTCAGACAAGAGCAGCAAAGAAATTAAATGATTAAAATGATTTTTTTTAAATTTAGTTTATATATGTATATATAAAGAAATAAAAGATAGTAGTCATTACAACAACAACTTTTCACACCCGGAACCAATTGGAGCTAGCCTAAAGAGATTTTCAGCTTCTTAAATAAATGCTTAATGCTTAAATAAAACGATTCTGAATCTCTGTCCAACTGGCGAGTAGACCCAGGTATTTAGGCTACGTCAAAATATCACGCTGTTTCAAAACAAAATCCATATCGGTCCAGACTAGCACACCATACCTACATGACCATTCACATACACTGTGCATGCACAAGTCGGTGTTAACAGGAGGCAGATTTATTATTATTATTTATTTTAAATGCTGACAACAAGGTCAGTAACGATTGTCATTCATTCTCCATGTTACTGGTAGTCAAGGCTAATACTTCAATCAGAGAGCGACTGTGAGGGGGTCAACGTCTTCGTTTGCAAACGTCTCAGGTTTTGCCAATCCCGACTATAATGCAACCCCAGAAGTTTGAGCATAAAACGGGGTCAGCTGCGTCCTCAAAAGCCTTCATGATAGGCACTCAAAAAGTCAGAGTCGTGTGGACGCCGGTCATAAGCAAATAGCAAACGAGATGCATTTTAAATCTAAACTGTAGCAGCGTGGATGAAGCCTCAGCCTCTGTGGGGTTGATATTGAAGCCATTGATGTCACGTCATTGAAACCATCAATGTTTTCGCTCCTTGCTGTAGGAACAGCAGTTCCAACTAAGTCGCCCAAGTCACATGAGGCTAAATGTGAATGGTTGTCATGAAAGGACAGCATTGTAAGTGAGGGATGAGTGGGGTTGAAGACCTCCTCTGCTGAGGGACTGTTTTTATACTTTGACATTGACGGCCTCTTTCACTCCGCTTTCAAACCACCTGTCCTCCCTATGTCAGATATCTACGTGGTTGTCATGAAGGAGTATCCCTTATGCTTCAGGTGTCAGTAAACGACTGAGTTTGGACCTAAGAAACTGGTCCGCCTGTCGTCTTTCTGTTCTGTGACAAGTGACAAATAGTTTATTTCTTGCTATTTTCTCACTAAAACATACCACGCTAAGCTAACAGGTCCTGGAACAATGTATGTACTGGATGGACAGAGATGTTCCGATCTGACACTGGGTTTAACAAAGTGACATGGTGTTTAAGTTCAGATTTAAAGTTGACAATGTCTGCAGCATACACTTCAAAAAGGTAATGAAATATATTTCTTTTTTTTTTTCTTTTTTTTTTTTTTTTTACACCCTAGGACACAAATGATCCTGAATGTGGTTCAAAGGAACTCTGCCTCTTTAGCTTTGTAAATCCTGAAAATTGTTCTGTACTAATGCCTGCAGTATGTACTGTTCAAGTGCTGCAGGTGGATTTACAGAAGCAACAGCACAGATAAGAAAGTCATTTGAACCTGAGGCTTGATTAGCATACAGTGAGAGGATACATGCCTCAGTGAACTGATGCCCAGCCCCCACTTCCTCCATCTTATCGTCACAATCTGAAGTCCTCTTGTTTTGACTTCAGCTACAGGAAAATAGATGATTTTAAGTGGAGGCAGACTAATGAGGACAACTAGCAAGGATGTTTAGCTTCCTGGTTTCGCAGCTTAAAGCAGCCAGTTAACGGACAGACAGATGCACCGTGTGACTCTGTGGAGACAAAGGTTGCTGCTGCAGTGTCATAGACAGTAACGGAGGGGATGCTGCAGAAGGGCCCTGTCTGCTCCATCCTGTGATAGAGGCTGTTAAATGGACTGTGTATCCGCTGCTGTGGTATGATTTATGCTGCTGACTGCTGCACTGACAGGCTTGTTGATTCAGGAAAAGCATGTGAACAAGGCATTTCATCAAGTATTGACTGTGCATACAGGTACACACACACATATAAGATATATCCAAACTGCTTCTTGTACAAAACAAAAATTACTTAAAGGTCCCATATAGTATGAAGGTAGATGCCCATGTTTTGTTTTCCAGGTCTAGGTTCTATGTTAATACAGTGAAAGTATCAAAGGTCTCAGTCCACAGAGAAATGCTCACAGCCTGTTTTCAGAAACTGAGCCTTAAAACCAGCTGTTAGGACTTCTGGAACTTTATGATGTCACAACAGAGCAGTCACTGCTCTCAATCAGGTCTTGCAAATGTTAAAAAAAAAAGCTACCTATGTATTTAAAGATTCCATATTTCACACTTTTAAGGTATTTTATTTGGAGATATATTTGTGGTTTTAAGATCCAAAAACCATCTCAGTGTAGTTTTCCATCTCCTCTCTCAGGCTTCTCTCTGGAACTTTAGTTACAACAGGTCAGTCAGCCAATCAGAAGAGAGGATCTGAGCCTCTCTTCTTCTGATTGGCTGGGTTTGTGAGAAACATTAGTAGTAACTATTTGAGTAAGCAGATTTTTGTGAATGCTCAGAGAAACCAAATCCTGTGAAGGTTAGATGGTAGGTCTGGGTGGCTGAGGGCATTGACTTTGTTGTGACATCACAAAGTTCCAGAAGTCCTGACGTCTGGTTTTAAGGCTCAGTTTCTGAAAACAGGCTGTGAGCATTTCTCTGTGGACTGAGACCTTTGATACTTTCACTGGATTAATATAGAACCTAGACCTGATTTATAATCAGAGACCATATGGGACCTTTAAAGAATAGCCTCACAATTTTTTGAGTCTTAAAAATATAGTCATCCGTATGTTCATACGGATTGTGCTTTCTGTAATAATTTCTGCTGTTCACCTTGTGAGTCTGTATATGTTTGTGTGTGTGGTCCTGGAGACGTCTGTAGGAGGAACTACTACAGTGGTGGTTTTGAGGCCTGTGGCAGGTGTTATGTGACTGTGGACTGATTGTTATCAGCTAATGTTTCACAATGACAAGATGCAGACACAAGATTTTACATGTGTGTAGTTGAGATCAACATTGTGCTTGTGTAAAAATGTCAGTGAGTACAGACTACTCATGGGTCTAAATTTCAGCATGTTGTCAGGTATTGTATCTTGTGTGGGTGTAAAAATCATGTAAAATGGTCACAGTTACACATCTGAAGCTCTGATGTCTGTTGTGAGGTTGTGTCAATTGCTTTTACATGTTTGACCACTAGGTGTCACCCGAACCTGTGAGAGCTATGACACCTGAACAGCCCGAGTGCGAGACTCCCTTTCAAAGGCTGACAGTGCAGTAATCCTTGAATGTCCCCTGAGATGTGGAGACAGTTTTTCAAATGGGTTCATATTACATCCAATTAGTGGCACATTTTCCTCTTCACACACTGAAGAGAAAAGGTTATTTCATTCAATGGTACAGCAGTCATCCCTGCTGTACCATTGAATGAAACTAAAACATATGGGGGAAATGGAAAAAAATGTAACTACTGTTGTGCTGTTATATATTTGGAATAGGAACAGACCTGACTGAGGATTTCTTGATCTGTTTTCAGCTAAGTAGGTACCCAGATGTCTGAGGAGGCTCTGAGGATGACATCTTGGCCCTGAACCCCACCAGTATGTCAGGTAAGACCCATTTACACTCTTTACACCCAAAACTTTCTTGCAAACATGATTTATTGAGTGCACGTGATACTTGATTTGGGGCTAAAAAATTATGGTATGAAGGGGATATTAAAGGTCGAAATGTCTCAAACAATAATCACTCCATGTTTCCCCTGAATAAAAATCCTGTCAGGTTAGAAAAGAAGCTGAAACAGCACGAAGGACATCATCAGCCACTATGGTTATCATTTCTGCAAGGCAGTTAATCAGATCTTTAATTCAATTACATTACATTACATTACAACTAGGAGATGTGATATTGAAACCTTAAACTCATTTTTATTTTCAAATAAAAGCTGAGAACTTATCTGCATTCAATTTGAATAACGATAATAGGTGAGAATCTTTTCCACACATGATCAGTGGCACAGGCCATAGAGCAGATCATGCGAAGAAATGCCTTAGGATACGTTAACATCGCCAGACCACCAGAATACCATTTGTATTCAGTGGTTATACTGGGTGATGAGGAGCCGTCTTCACCACCAGAGGGCCCCATTTAATTTCAGAACACTGGCCTCTTGATGAGGTGAAAATTGAAGTGTAAATAATCTTTCAATATTCAATAGTTTATATATATATATAGATAGATATATATAAATATATATCTCCACTGTGTAAACTGTTTAAGGACATGTCCCTCATCTTGTTTGAGACATAGGCTACACATTACTGACAGGTTGAGCCATATTTAAAGCCACTCGGTGAATCTGTTGGCTCTACAGAGGTATTATACACAGTGAATTGACTATCACCAGTAGATTCAACCTCACTGACACAATCTGAGACACAAGCTTACATGAGGAAATGAATCTGATCACCTGACACACTGTAACACAATGAGACCAACTGCAACCTACTGTAATAAAAAAAAGTGATGTTTGTGATGCTGTTGTTTTAGGGTTGACTCTGACCTGCTGTTTTCTTGAATGCATTTGATTTGATGTGAAAGCAGAGAAGCGTCAGTCTGCCTCTGTCACCTTCTTTCACTGAGCAAGAAGCTTTCTTTTAAAGTGCCTCTCCCATCTATTTTAGAGCCAGCAGAAAAATGCTCCCCCCGCTGGAAAGATGAGGCCATTCAAAATGGTAATATTTATCCTCCCTCTCAGCACTGCTTTTCCTCCTCTCTGTCAGCTCTGCAGCACTCATGAAAAATGTAGAGCTTTTCACTGAAAACTGAGAAGCCTCAGATTTTAACCTCCTTCAGATTTTGCTTTATATCTTATTAAACGCCTTGAATGACATGATTGAGTTGGATTTTTAAAAAAAATATATTTTTTTTAAGAGCGTTCTCTTTCCAACAAAAAAAAATCACAATCCACCACCACTCACCAATGTTTTATTAAAACCTCATTTAAATGCCATATTTGCATAGATATGTGGCCGAGTATCTGTAGACTGTCATGCCTTTTATTTGAATTGTATTCATTTTACCTAATCTGAGATATGAGATCTAAGGTTAAGCTAAGATTTGGTTGTCTAGGTTGTGTGATGATAAAGCCAAAATAATTCATAATTAAATTAAATGTATTTAATGCAATCATTTTTAAAGCTCTGTCTAATGTTGTTTGCCCAAGCAAGTAGACTAGAAAGCAAGTTTCAGTCTCTTTCCGTTAACCTTTAGTACATAAGCTCACAATGATTTCTTGGAAATTACCATATACTTAGCACTATCTGTCTATAGGGTTCGGTTGGTACACTTTGAATTAATTAATTTCAATTAAATGCTAAGGTAGCATAACTTAGAGGCTATGATTTGTTCACTCACCCACTAAGTAGCTACTTAGAGAGCTCACTAGGGCATAACTGCAGACAGAATTTGAAACTTTTCTTCTTGGATGCTAAATTGCTTATTAGCTCCATTACATAAACAAAACCCCAAAGAATCTGCCACACTTGAGGCAAAATGCATATAAATACACGCTGTCTGTCAAGACGTGCTGAATTTACACGTCTTTCATGTATTATCTTTTGTGTCCACGGGGCAATCTTTAGGGGTTTTTTTATAAGATCTTCCTTTTTTCTCAGTTTAGGTTCTCTTGTAAATATCGTCCCAACAGGTGCTATAATAATAATTTGACATTAGAGTATTATGCTCAACAGGTATGTGTAACAAAATCACAATGCATGATGGCCTAGCTTGATCCATGTAGTGTACATCTTCTGTGCACTACTGTACACCAGACTGATATTGCAACAGGTCCACAGTCTATTGCCACTGCATAGACAGTTACAGTCACAACAAGCACACAATTCTACATATGTGAAGAACTAAACTTCCATAAAAAAAAAAGAAAGAATTCAAATTTAATGTATGTTAAATGGATCAGCTCCAGGACACTTTTCAGTTATTAGGACATAAAGGACCCATAAATCAAGTGTTGAAATTTCTCCTAATGCCATAGTTTAAATCAACCTAAATAAGATTCAAGTGCAAATGACAACAACTTATTCAAATTCCGTATCTCACAGCTTGTCATAGTTTTACAGAAAAGCAGATCAGGTATTTTGCAGATCTGGACCATTTGATGCACAAAAAGAAGAAATTCTGCATAATTAGAAAAAAATAATTTGTAGATTAATTGACAATGAAAATGATATTAAGCTACCGCCCCAGACCTGCATCCTAGTCCTGGGCTAAATTACTAAAGCTTCTGTTTGAGACAAACCTTTTGAAAAAGCATTACAGAATAGCCTGAAGTCACTTTCCTTCACTTGTAGACTACTAACTAACCTACTTGTTTGACTCCTCAACTGATCAACTAACAAGTAATTACTCACGGGTCTATAAGCATGCAGTGGATACTCTCCACTTCCCTCTTTGTCTGTTTTCCTCACTCACCCACCAAACACTGAACGTTCCAGCAGAGCTTTTCATACAACTGTGGGAGACTGAGGCCAATTTTCAAAAGCTATTGCTAATAGACACATTTTAAATGAAAGCAGCACGCAGAGTCTTTCAGACAAAGTTTTCAGTATGCCTGGGAGCTGTTTTATACTCTACACAGATCACTGGTGCGTTCAAGGACACTTAAGTCAGGGCTGTTACAGCTTTAAATGACCTTTTCCTAGAGGCCTGCTGTGAATGGGCTAGACTAATTTGTTGTCCTCATGGATGACTGTCAAAATAAAAGAATGATATTAAAAACTGTCTCAATGCAGTTTAAAGTGTGTTTCACAGGGGAGTAAGAATTATTTATTTACTTTTCTACACTCAAGATAATATGAATTCAGTTTTCTTGATGGCATGTTCTCCATCCTTCCACACTGTTTGCTTTGCTTTGTCCTTGATTTCAATTTGTTAACCAAACACACTGCCTTAAAGGTCCACACAGTCTAAAGGTCTCCATGTGGTCTCTGGTTATAAAGCAGGTCCAGGTTCTATATTAATACAGTGAAAGTATCAAAGGTCTCAGTCCACAGAGAAAGGCTTACAGCCTGTATTCAACACTGTTGAATGCAGGCATTCTTTACAGAGAAGGGCCCAACACATTTTTCACAGTTTTTATGTTAAGAAGCAGGCAGCATGGTGACTGTAAGCTGAGAGCCTGACCGTCAACAGAGGCCTCTCTGTGTGCATTTCCTGTGTGGGTTTGCTCTGGGTTCCTCCCACAGTCCACAGACATGCATGATGATGCTAAATGATGATTTTATGTCTGTTAAATCCAAGAGTGTTAAACTGTTGTATTATTGCACAACAGTTGAAAATTGATAGATATCAAAAATAAATAGTGGGTGACTGTATTGCACCTTCTGTGATGCTGAATCCAAAATCCATAAATGAACATTTGTTTGAATTCAAGTCAAACAGGAAAGCCTTGGTCTATTCGAGCATGCTATAACGACTCCTTAAAGCTGACTTGTGTCCATGTGAAGCCCATTTGTAAGAAATCATTATACTTTTGTCATTGTATCTTTATTCATGTAATCACATGATGTCAGTAACACAGAGGTTTTCATATTGGGGGCTTTTATGTTACTGCTCACCAGTGACTGTCCTTGAACTGCACTTCAACATTGCATCACTTGACCGTGATCAGCTTCTGGTGGGTCTGGATGGCTTTTATACCTCACTATACATTGAGGATTTACAGTATTGATTGCTTAGCATGCGTCATTTAATGTAATTGTACAGTGATTCTTAAAATTTTTTGCAAGCCCTCAGTGAATGTGTAGGACAAGCCATCATTTTATGAACAGTGTAGTGGAAGCTTTGACAGTATTTACAATGAATGACTTCATAAAGACCAGTTTCTAAAATAGATTCCCGCACCTCATTCTAAAGTGCAGGATAATCCTCTCAAACTTTAACCTTTACCATGGGAGCCTTCTGTTGTTCCCCACAGCTTACCCTGAACTGTAAGGGGAAGGTTTACCAACTAATGTGTCCTCCTCAGGTAACGCAGAGTAGCCGGGGACATCTGGCTCAAGGCATCATGTCAATTGAGGGCCCAGGGTGAAAGAGATTCCTCTCATCCAAAAATTGTTCATGACCGGCTTTGAACCTCCAAGATCTAAAGTAATCAATCAGGGAGGGAATATATCTGTGTAAAAGCCTGCTGCAGGGCCACTGTGGTGAGGTGCCATCCACAGAGAAACTATGACCCTATTTGCAAGAGTAGATCATTGAAGCAGAACCAGTAGAGAAGCAAACATTTGTTATCTAAAATAGAAAAGCCCAGTTGTTTAACTCACCCACTTGCCTGGAGGTAGCTGCCGGAGCAACTATCCTATGGATATTTACTCACACAGGAAATGTGATATATTCTTCTGGACAGACTGTTCTAATATGTTTTTATTAGAGGGACGTTAACAGAAAAAAGACACAACCCATAAAACAGATATTTGGGGTAAGTAGAAAAACATCTAAATAGTCCAAAAACTGTTTTATATTGTGCTTGTTATTATGTACATGGCATTGCAAGGTGCTTCTGAAAATATCAAATGTGATGGAAAGTACTTCAAGTAATTCAAGCTCCATTTAAGTAGCTCTTGTCATTTTCAATTGTGTGATGTAATTTTAACAATTAGTTAATTCTTGTGACGTACTTAAAAAAATTAATGTAATATAAATTTTGTTTTTTATATATTTAATTTATACTATAATTTTCTATTATAATTTCTTAAAGATATATATTGATTACAAATGATGACAAGCAAGTACAAGTAATGACAAGCTCACATACATGTATTGTTAAAGCATGAGAGCACACTGGTTTTATAACAACAGCTTCTTAAAAATTTTGTACTTAAATGTAACATAATAATTAATAATGATAAATATAATATATATTATTGTATTTTGTATTGCACATGTTCCTTGCAAAACTATAGATTTTTATATGTAAAAAGGCTCAGATAGAAATTCAAAATTTATATGAACTTAAAATAAAAAAAAATAATAATAATGAGAAGAAGAAGAAATAAATTGATTTCTGATTTAAAAAAAAAAATAGTCTTAAAAAAAAAAAATAAATAAAATAACCCCTCACAGGGAAAAACTGTAGGCATAAACTCTGCCCACTTAGACGACAGATTGTTTCGGCGTTAGACTCTGTCTGAACAACGCTTAACAGTTTGTTCACAGTTGTTCAAGAAACTCCAAACAAGATTAGTCCATGGTAAGGACATCACCTCATCAAAAAGTTAAACTGGTATCAAGGCCTCTTTGAAAGCAGATTTGCCTCATAGGGCCTGTCTCTTACCAGCTGTTGCATGTTGATCACATCTACTTGTCACACACTCACACTAAGTAATGGAGTCAGTAATCCCATAGTGAGCATTCAACTGCTCATCCAGACAGATTATATGAACTAAACATTGATCATTCATTCATTTTTAAGTTTGTACAATTCTCTTAATATACTAATCTTCCTCTATTCCTCCTCACGTAATAGTCTTAGTTTTTATTTTAGCACTGCCACCCTGCATTTTCTCAGCACAGATTTTTTTGAGCATATTAAAAATACAATTTTCTTATCAATCTTAATCACTATAATAAGCCTCAAATAGCTGAATATTTTTTGCCCTAACGCCAGCAGTGTCTGTGGGTAACGTCTAGAGTTTAAATGGTAGACCTTTCCATTGCATCCGTCCTTAATGGAGTGCTATGTTTGAGACCTGACCAAAGAATAGGTCTAAATAAACAGCAACATAAGAGTCAAGGTTATGTTCTCAGAGCAACACCTCTATTGAACTGAAAGTGGGAGAAATGTGGAGGAAGCTCGGATTAGTATTTTCTTTGTTTGTTTGTTTGATTGACAGTCGAGAGACAGACAGATGTCCATTCACCTGTTGCTAACCAGCCGTCTATGCCGTAGATGTTCCATCATCCTTTCCTGTCATTGTGCCTCTCCAGTCTATCTCAGGGCTGATATATAACCTAAACCTGCATATCTGGAGGGAACCCTTACAGACACAGGGAGAACATGCAAACTCCTCACAGATCATCATATGATATATATGATATATATACACACATTATTTGTCGGCCCGCCTTCAATACCTTCACAGCCCAGCAGTGGGCCACGGCTCACGTGTTGGGAACCAGTGTAATGTAAAGCAAAGTATGTTGCCTGTTACAGGGAAGGACATTAAGTAGATAATAGTCAGTCAGAACAAGGCCATTTTAAATAAAATGAAAAGATACACACACATTTCCCGCTCAGTTCCACATTAAGTTTCATTTGTCTCTGACTTCAGTTTTCAGTGTGTTACAGTCACACAGTGTTGTCTGTTACACAGCTGTAAATTATAGTATTGGATGGACCTTTGATTTCTTATTTCTCAGTTTAAACTACTTTTAATTTTCATTGTTAAATGATTTAGCTTTAAGTTTTAATACAAACTATTAACCAAACTATTAACTATTATGTTCATCATGAAATTAACAGCAGTAATTATGTATTTATGCACCATTATAGCTATAACTACACAAGTGAGGATATTCAGTCTGCATGAATAGAGTTGAATCTATTTGTAACTATTTGCAGAGGTTGTTGGAGCGTGGTTACCCATGAGTATTATGAGTATTGAGAATTGAGAATTTAATTATGTGGAGGCCAAATTATATTTGACTATTATCTATTAGTTGTAATGGACAGTACAGAGTTTTTTATGTCAGAACCACTACACAAGAACAGTTCACATCCAGACCTACTTTGATCATTGAGTATTTTGAATAACTTTGAATTTGATGTTCTAGTTATCACATTATTACCAGACTTCATATCTTTAATTGGCTTTTAGATATAAGACTATTGGATATATAAAACCGCCTTATTTGAATCTCCATTGTAAACTTAAACTAAAATCCAGATTGAGGTAGTTTACATTAAATCAAAACCTGTATATCATCTATTGGACTTTCTGATCACTTTGAAATGATGGTGAAATGGTCATTTCCTCCTGATCAGTGTGCTTATTCTTTGTCTTAAATTGTTTGATTAAAGGGATCTTTTTCAGTAATTAAATGTTAACACACTGGTCATTTTAATCTAGAGATTCACTGTAGGGAACCTTTAAATTCACGAGTCTCGCACTTTCACACATTTGAACTCAGATTGTCTTCTCAACAGGGAACAGTTAGTTTTGTTAAAGTTTTGTAGTTTTCTGAATTTAATAATCCATATACAGACACCAATATAATTTAAATGTTTGTTTTAAGTAAAAACCACCTGTTGAGTAATATAATAAGAAAAAAATAGAATGAAATAAATACAAATAATAAAAAATGAAATTTATCTGAAATGTTTCCAGCAGTTTTCAAACCAAGAGAAATTAATAATTTAATGAGTTGTTTCATTTGGTCGCCTGTTAATTGTGTCAGTGGTGTTTGTGCAGGCGCTTTGTGAATCAGTCAAAATGGACTTTTTTATCCAGTTTTATCTATGTATGTATATTTTAAATCATAAATGATCACAGAAACAAGCAGTTTTAATCACTTTGGTTTTGGAGAGGTGAAGAGTTTTACTCTCAGGCATTTCAACAAATGAGTTCATGCGATTTCCAGTTTGGATATGGCGAGCTTTCTACCAGCTGTGGCGAGCTTTTAGATGTTTTATTAGAAACTTAAAATGCCTTAATGAGGTTTTTTGTTTTTTTTTGTATTTGCAGATGTGTGACTTGTATGTCAAACATGTAGGAAACACAAGGGTTTAAATTTCCCAGGTCCGTATCTGGACCCTATCACAATGTTACAAGTACTTGTCCTTCACAGCATATAAATGTATTGCTGTCATGCAGATCATCTTGTTCTCCACCACTAATGAGATTAAAAAGCCAAAGCTCCACAGTCAGAACTGTCACTAAAACATGAGTCGGATGACACGTTTAAGTCGCTTTAAGTGACATATTATATCTTGACACATAATCCTTTTGTCAGGCTTTTGGCTTCTGGGTCCCACCTGTGTTGCACAGTTATCAGCAGCCCACTGTTTACAGCTGTCAAGGTCGTCTCAGATTGAGGTGATCTTGATAATTGTTGGGATTCTTAGCTCTCAGAGTTGTTATAGGGACAAAACAGAAGAGAATATTGTCAGGTGAACCAAATGCATAATTTACATATAGTCACACCAAGTGCAAAAGCAGGTGCAGCATCATTTGACAAAATAAGCCATTTTATGAATTACTGTATTCAGAACATGAAAAAAAAAAAGCCTGATCATTTTTTTCAGCCACTGTAGCAGGATATCGAAAAGGGGAGCTGACATGAGCTTACAGTTACATGGAGTCTGACTTACTTGATGCTGATTCGCTGATTTCTAGTGGACATACTCAAATACACCGCAGTAAGACATTCATTTATAATTCATTTATAACAATTCATCTATAATGAGAAAATAAACAAATTATCTGTAATGTTTCATCAATCTTTGTTGACAATTTTATTAATGTATAATAATGTAATAATGTATAACAATGTATATAAAATATCTGACCAACAATCAGTAAACCAGGGCAGCTGTGGCTCAGGAGGTGGAGTGAGTCATTCACTAATTTGGGTGTTTTGATCCCTGGCTCCTCCGATCTGCATGTGTCCGTCGGCAAGATACTGAACCCAATTACCTCTGTTACCATCAGTGTATGAGTGTGGTTATATATGGTAGAAGAGCTATATGAGCATATATATATATATATATATATAGATTGAACAGTTTGTTTAAATAACAGCAATTATGAATCATATTAAACAAAAAATAAATAAATAGAATTTTGAAATGAAAAAATAAAAGCGTGACAACTTTTCAAAACGGCCCCGAAACCTAATGATCTGTATTTGTTCATAATCCTCCACAACAGGAGTATTGATCGTGTGCAGTGAGGAAGCGTGCAGACTGGCTGTGATTGAGAGAGTTCAGATAAGTGCAAGCAGCAGGGATTTTAAAGCCAAAACTGCACGCATCTTTACTCAGACTTCGCCATGTGTTCATGGATTCACATGTCTCCACGCTTCGAGCCCACGTCTATGATCCATTAACCAACAAGATGTTCTTTGTTCTAGTATTTAGTAGTCTGGCAATTTGGTAAGAAGATAAGAAGCATCTGCAAACAAACTGTCTCTAAATGAGCACAGAAGCTTCACGGACAATTGCAACACAGAGACAAAAAAATAAAATAAAAAAAGTTAATATTCTGGAAAAATGTCTTTTCTTTTTTTTTTTTTTTTTCATTAAGACCAGTCTGTTGTTTGTCTAATTCGGACTTTTGTTTTTTTTTTATAGACAGACACAATCGCAGGAGACTGCTGCTAGAAATGAATCTGTAATAGTTTGAAGTGAAAGGACAAAATTAATTATGTTTTAAATATAGATATACAACTAATTCATCAGTCTCTATGTGCCTGGAAATAGAAAACTAAATGATGCCGCACACAGATTCACATGACAATTTAATAAACCAAAGTAATTGTTGGTCTTGTGAGAACGTAGGGAGCTAAAATGAATATGATTGAGAAACACTGACTCTTTTGTGTATTTCTGACCAATGGTCTATATTTTCTTGGTTATTAATTATTTTTTTTACATAATATCAATCCAGAGATCCAGCTTTGAATTTATCTTTGTGTTATGTGTTATCCTAAATAGGGCTGAGTGTGCAATCATATAGTGTAATTTAGTAATTTAGTTAATTTATATTGAAGTTATTAGGATTAAAATTTATTAAGAATACAAACAAAAAAAACCCCAGAAAGAAGCACAGCACATCATACAACAGTAGCCACAATCTCATGAAAGTTACAAGTGTTCCAATGAGAGGAACAAACATCAAACACCTCCTCCATCTTCATCTTCATAAAATCTCAATCTCTCCATGTGTAACGTTCTCGTCGTTTCTCCCAAACAGTCCAGCTTCCACATTCAAACAATTAGATTTAACAGAACAATATATATTCTAAATATCAGAGAAAGTACTTGTATAAATGGAAAGTGAAAGTAGCCACATTTTGCAATCCATAAAAATCTATGACATTTAACATATTTCAGAAATGAGTTTGTTACTAATACCAATTGGTTTTATTAACCTGAAATGAATGGCTGAACAATCAGGAGCTGTTTTCCTCCCTCTTAAAGGTTTTATGTCTATTTTTGTGTGTGTTTGTCTTATTTATAGTGAAGCAAGGATTTCTAAGAACCACATTATAGAGCAACCTGTTGTGTTGACGTATTGAAGAAACATCACATTATTGAGGAAGGCATTATGAATCCCAACTGATACACGTCCTCGACATAAGGCTTATCCCATCTTTATAGAACAGGAGGCCTAATCAATAAGGCTGGGTATAGCCAGAGTCGAGGATAATAGGTGTATTATCTGAAACAGATCACGCAATGTGTCGCTCGATTTGGTGCGTCACGTGTCTTGCATTTTAAGGAGCCAATATTGATTTTGCGAAAAACGGCTTCTTGTCTTAGGCTGAAAAGTGTCATCAAGAAACCACAAAAAACTATTTGATTTTGGACGAGTTTAGTATAAATAAAACAGAAATAATGTGATGAGAAAATGTTGTTTTTTTAGATATAAGAATAGCAAAGACTTTTTAAATTACACAAAATTTTAAAATGACATGTTATTAAACGCATCATACAAACAATAGAGATAATTTAAAAATATAGTTATTTTGTTCATTTCAATTGTCCAATAATAAAAGTGAAATTAGCTGTTATTAGCTCAGGAGTTCATAGATTCAGTTACAGTTACGAGCTCTGTCTTTCCTATTTGCGTTCTGTGCATTAACTTTGCGGTATAGATTAAATCCATATTAATGGTCTTAATGGTTGAAAAGTCAGGGTTGTGTCTCTTAAAAGCTTCTTAGTGTTGTAACATTCACTTATTAGTTGGCAGGAATAATTATATGACACGGATCTAAATGAGCTTGTTCAAGGATTCTGTTTAAAGTCCCCACAGGATAAGCAAGGGGGTTAATACACAGTGGTTAAAGGTTAAAGGGTTAAGAAAGCTATGGGGTGAAGAGAAATACTGATTCGCAAATGATATGATTGCCCTCATTAAACAGATATACCTCTTCACCCCAAGTCTTTTTGGATTTTCTCTTTGATTTCTTGAGGATTGTTTTTCCACTCGGTGGGTTGTTATTGGACGGTTTGTACTGTAGGTGCAACACGCAAAGGTCTTAATCTGTGACATCACCACTGTCTGTGGCACATCAAGGATTTGTGGAGTATAAGATTAGAGCCCTGCGTCGTCATAAATCTCTGCTTCTCAATTCAGTTGGGCGGTGGCGGGTGGGATAGTTGTTAGGTATATTCTGTGGTCTGTGGATTTGGTGGCTAATGTCATTTCGTCTAGGGTCAACCTCTCTGAAGTGGTTTTTTTCAGACCAGGGAACCTCTAATTGTCGCACTCACGTGGCTCGATGCTCAGTCTCGGAACAGTCGGATCAGATTTATTTTAGGACCTATCAATATTTTTCTTTTTTGAGAACAGAGTTTACCCAGAACCTTTCAGGGTGCTCTTCTGTGGCTCTCCATGATGAACTACTGCATACCAGAAATGTATGAGATGCCTCATGTTGGAGTTGGAGGCTACACAATGCAGGGCGGTGGGGAACACAGCATGTACCCAGGTGAGGGGCCTGGGTACGGCCACTGTGAGCCACAGCCCCTGCACCATCCGCCCTGCATGGAGCAGGCTTGGCTGCCCAGCCAGCACTACTCCTGCTCGTACACCGGTAGCCCCCCTGTCTTTAAGAACGACTTTTGCAACATGGACATCCCTCTCAGCCACTGCCACCATCAGCCTGAGTATTTCCCTGAGATCAAGCCCGACCTCTCATACCTGCAGTGGATGCAGGGGGCGCACAAGAAAGGTATAATATGGATTGTGATTGGTAGAAGGGGGATTTTTGGTTTGGAAATTGCTGCATGTGTGTTTCTTAGTTTTGAGATGTGAACTGAGTTTCTATTGATAATGGTCTTCTATTGGAACATGGTCTCTCTGGATTGTGTGCTCCATATTTCTTTGGTGGTTTTTGAAATGGTTTTGGTAATTAGTAACGACTCCTCCTTAATCAATGAATCAATTACGTCTGGGTTTTTTAAATTAAGTCCGATAAGCGTAAATCCAAGCCTTAAGGCGTCATGTGGTGGCAAGTCTGTTGGTCGTACGTGGTGCAACTGATGGTCAGTTTCTGAGGCGGGTGGGGGGGTTCCTTATTGATTGATGTTGAGGCAACAGAAGGCCGATGCAAGATGAATTATTGTTTTTCTCACAACACCCCCCCTCAAAAAAAAAAAAGTATTGATCAGTTTTTTTAACCTGTGGTCTCTGAGGTCAAAGTGCTGATCTCATTAGGTTGATTCTCAGAAATGGGCCGGATGTTAACTCAGTGCATTAACTGTAAAGCTACTGGACGTGCAAGAGTTAGAACGACTTACCACAGCAGCTGCATTTACATTACAGTACACCAGTCTCCTACATGTTACAAGTTGATACAAAGGAACCCAACAAAATACAACAAAGTCAAAAATAATACATTTAAATTAAAATGCAAAATGTCTTAATATACCAAATAATGTTAAGTCAACATTAATTAAAAAATGTGGTTGAATAAATGTGAATCCAGTGATCTTTTTTTTTTTCAATTAATTCTAATATTAACATTTTTTTCTTCTCTCCAGGGTACATACCAAGTTACCTAGACAAGGATGAGCTATGCGTAGTGTGTGGGGACAAAGCCACAGGCTATCACTATCGCTGCATTACCTGTGAAGGTTGCAAGGTAACGCAAAGCAAATGAGTAGCATCGTCGTCATCATTTGAAAACAGTTCTGAACATTTGACCTCCTGCTCTCTAGGGTTTCTTCAGACGGACAATTCAGAAGAACCTTCACCCGACCTACGCCTGCAAGTATGAGGGGAAATGTGTCATCGACAAAGTGACCAGGAACCAGTGCCAGGAATGTCGCTTCAAGAAGTGCATCGCGGTGGGAATGGCAACCGACTGTAAGTTCTGTAGGCAAAGAGCACCTCAGTAAAGAGATTCTTGAGGCTAATGAATGTGGTTTCACAAGAAAAAAATTATTTTACCAACTATTATGGAAATTAATTTTCATTCATTCATTTTTTAAGAACATTTTGATACAAGTACTTTGTAATGAATTGGAACTGACTACAGCCACTGTGAGGAAGAGAACCAACTTTAAACAGCCACATTTCTTCTTTGATATTTTGTTTTTATTTGAGTTGGACAGACCATCTTACTTTTTATGTATCTTTTGTTAAAACAGCTACTTTTCAAGCCTGCATTCAATGTTTGGTAATGGATTGAGCATCACTTAAAGTGTGCAGCAACAGTGACAAATGCATATAACGTTCCCATATAGTCTAATGGTTGATGTCCATGTCTTCTTTGATTATAAATCAGGTCCAGGTTCTATATTAATACAGTGAAAGTATCAAAGGTCTCAGTCCACAGAGAAATGCTCACAGCCTGTTTTCAGAAACTGAGCCTTAAAACCGGCCGTCACAACAAAGAAAGCAGCCGTTTCCCATGTCCAGTCCACATCAGTGCAAACACTGCTGTGTAACATTAAACTATGTGAACTGTGTGTGCCCTCAAGACTTCTGAAACTTTGTGATGTCACAACAAAGCAGTCAAATGTAACCGTGCAGGATTTGGTTTGTCTGGGTGTTTACTGCAGCTCTACTATATTTGTGTTAGATCAGAAAACCAGAGGAGATGTAAAACTCCACTGAGATGTTTTTAGGATCTTAAAACCACAAATATATCTTCTTATGGATATTGACACTTCAGATAAAACACTGAAGAAATGTAAGATATGGGACCTTTAACCTGAATCTCAAGCCAAGCCTAATGGTAATATGGCAGTTGTGTTTGTGTAAAACACAAATCACTGAGCAAAAACATTAAGACAACAATCTAAAGAGCGACATGTGACTACACGTGTCCATTGAATTGTTCTCTGCTTATAACTTCCATGACCTTAGTAAAGTGTCACCTGGAAAGAATGTGATTTTCTTGTGTTTAAACAGTTGTTTTCTGCCTTTTTTTAGGACTGAAATTTCAGCAGTAATACCCTGTATTTTCAAGTACATCACCAGTTTGTCATGTCATGCATTTCCCTCCTCCTCCTCCACCTCTTCCTCCTCCTCCTCCTCCTCATTCCTTTCCACCCTCATTGTCTCCCTTTTTCTTCCTCTGCTACTTCCCTTCCTTCCACCTCAGTGGTGTTGGACGACAGCAAGAGGTTGGCCAAGCGGAAGCTAATTGAGGAGAACCGGGAACGCCGTCGGAGGGAGGAACTGCAGAGGACGGTGTGGGACCGACTGGAGCCCACCCAGGAGGAGTGGGACCTCATCCGTATGGTGACTGAGGCCCATATGGCCACGAATGCCCAGGGCAACCACTGGAAGCAGAAGCGGAAATTCCTGGTGAGACATCCTCCTCCCTCCCTCCCTCCTTACCACAGCCTTCATTGTATTGATTACCCTGCCTCATCCAATCCACCTCCCACCTCCCACCCCGCAACCTCCACCCAACCCTTCCCAAAACCCCCTCCAAGTCATACCCCTGTCTCTTCCACCTCCACCACAACCACTCTGCCACTGTTCCCTGTGTTAATATGTCCATGTGTTTTTTGTATCTCCTTGTAGAATGGAGAGAATTAGCTGGACGATGGAGAAAAGTGTGTTCCTCAACGCAGCAGCACTAATTTATAATGGAACATCTTATTCTTGTCTTTTTTTATGTCTTACCATGCAATGATCCTTAATCGCTAATACTAATGACTGGCTTTTTTTCATGCTCTTTCATTTTTCTTTCTTTCTGTTTGTAGCTTTTGATTTCACACCTCAGCCTTTTTGACTAATTTCTTTTCTGCAAAGTTTAATCGCTCTGTCCAGATTGAAAGTCTGTCAGCTGTTGACTTTTTTGGGTTTCTATGGTACGATGAAAGGAAACACTCCCTGGGTTTCATTTCGGGCTCAGGTTGATGAAGTCGTGTCTGTCACGTGGTTTTGTTCCATCCTGCATACGGCTTCATGTTACACTCGGAGTGTTTCATATGCCCCATCGGTTTATGATCGGGGGTCTGCGCAGGGTGTTTTATTTTGAAAATTGACAAGCCGCTTTCCTCAATAATGGCCAAGACGATGCGTTCATGTGTCTGACTTCCTGCTCTGTGTGGCTTGATGCGACTTCAAAGATAGATTAGACATGTCTTTAAGCCACAGAGACACTTTTATGTCCACTTCTGCGCACAGCAGCAGCAGACTTTGATCTGGTCATAGGAACAGACCATATCAGTCTGATGTTCCACACATGTTTCTGCATTTCCCCGTCCATACACCAATCCAGTAATGCATCACAACGTTGTTTGCCAACCACGATAACAAAAGGAAGGTAAATGGAAAAAATATTGAGCGCAACCACTCAGCGAGAATAAGAGAATTGGGCTGAAATGTCTTAGTATTGTTTCAGAAAAGAATCATATAAATGTGTGTCAAACGTCATGTGGATGTCTACATCAGGGTCCTCACAGGCAAGGGCACACATTTACGTCACACAGACCAAAGCCGACTCTTGTGGACACAGAAGCAGAAAGTACTAACTGGCCTTTTTTCTATTTTTCAAGAAACACAAACTGCAAAGCTTCTGATGGAGTCACAAGTGTTGTCCAATTTATGTATTTTTTACCAGGTACTGCAGAGAAGCAGATTTTGGTTAAGTTTGGAAACTTTTTAAAGGTTCTTTGTGGAAATTGCACAATATTATGAAACTTTTAGGAGACTGAGGAGATCAAATAAATTCTTGAAAGTCTGGGAATATCAAGAAGTGTTAAATATGTGTCACTTTACAATATATTTACAAAGCTCTAACTCTATTACACTGCTGTCACACTTTGATCACGTTACACTGCGGTGAGGTCAAATAGCGTTCAACACTTTAAAAATGTGTAACCGTCATAAAATAGTAAAAACCTGATTGACGTCGTCATCTCAACACCAAACTCTTTTGGTTTCGGCACCGTCAGTAGTGGTTGGAGTGTTTCTGAGGACACGTCCTCAGCCTGAGTCTCACCATAGAAACCCAACTTGGATTTCTGTCCTCACCTGTTCTCTATCTGCACACTTTCATTTGTCTTCAGTTTTAACTTGTTTTCTTTTTAGTTGGCTTGACACGGGTTCTTCATTGAAACTTCACGATTCCTGTTGATTATCCAACAGGTCGAGGAAGCTATGCTTCTTAATGAAATAACATGTAATTTATTCTATACTTCTGACCAGAGTGCAGCGGGGGTGAAGGAAACTAAGGTAAGATTAATATTGAAACTGATGTACTGTCCATCAAATGATGCCTGATGCAGTCTGTAGTCTAATGTTGAGGATGCAGTCTTATATATATGTATATATATATATATATATCAATTTGCAGTCATTTCCATTCGCATAATACATATAATTAGGTGAAATAGATACATGAGAGCTGCCACCTTTAGTGAACTTTTGTCAGCTAAATAAAAATAAAACCACTTAGTTATACCACATTCAAGCTCCTATACTATACTAATACTATACTACAGGCTGTTTTAATGTTTTTTTTAATTCAAACTTGGAGACAGTTGAGACACCGACCTCCCCTCCTTGTCATTTCAGCCTGAGGATATTGGTCAAGCGTCCATGGCCAGCGCACCTGAAGGAAGCAAAGTGGATATAGAAGCCTTCAGTCAGTTTACAAAAATTATCACCCCTGCCATAACCCGAGTGGTGGACTTTGCCAAAAAACTGCCTATGTTTTGTGAGGTAAGTGCAGCTGCTGATTTAACAAAGCCAGATTTACAGTAAAACCTCCCATATTAGCTTATCACAGAAACAATGCCAATGTCAGCCAAATTGCAGCACAATATACACCAAAGACAGTTATGGTCATTTAGATATAGGTGATTTAGAAACAGTGCCACCATTTGGTTTGATCAGCAGAGAGAACTGAATAATAAATGTTTCTTTAATAACCACATTTCTTAATGCTTTGTGTTTATGTTTAAAAAAAATAATGAAGTAATAAAATAAAACCCAAATAAGGGAGTTAACGTTTAAGAAAAGGTTCAACAGAATGGTTTAAAAGATGGTTTGGCATGGAGTAGCTATCTTCTAACTAATTCTTAGAAGCGTCTGTTAAACTGTCTGTCTGTTTAAAGGCAACGTTTTGAGATTGTGTAGTTTTGTTGAGTTTTCTTGATTTCCAAAGACATTTCCTTGGAAGAATTTCTGCATTTAAACCCAACAAATCATGTATTTTTGGAAACTATGTTCTTGTCTGCTGCAGCTTATTTATGAGCTTGATTTAACATTCAGGAATAGTAATCATTTTTCCCAGCTGTAGAAATGTTATTCAGTATGTTGTTCACTTCATTTTGCCCAGAAATCTTATTTCACAAATTACTAATAATAAATTAACTGTACTTCCAGTCCAGCTACCTATTAGAGCTGTAATAATAATGCATTTCTATGAAAGCTCTTCTATGAAAATAGTTAATTCTCTTGCATGCTTCTCTGTGTCACTTTACTCAGTTGCCTTGTGAAGACCAGATCATCCTGTTGAAAGGCTGCTGCATGGAGATCATGTCACTGCGAGCTGCCGTTCGCTACGACCCGGAGAGTGAGACTCTCACGCTGAACGGCGAAATGGCGGTCACGCGGGGTCAGCTTAAGAACGGAGGCCTGGGCGTAGTCTCGGATGCCATCTTCGACCTGGGTGTGTCGCTGTCCTCCTTTAACTTGGATGACTCCGAGGTAGCTCTTCTGCAGGCTGTCATCCTGCTTTCATCCGGTAAGCATTGATGTCCATGCTCTCATTACACATTCATACATGAGCTTAGTCCACTCATATACTTTATATTACTGACACTAATGCCATTAGTCCCATACTGTCTTAAAGTCAACCTGCTAACAGACAGAAACAGGATAGGAAACAGGATAAACTGTATTATTAGACCAGTCAAACAACAATCCTTTATGAGAGTCTACACATTTCATAAAAAACAGGGACAAAAGATTCACAAAGGTCTTAGCCCAGCGTCTTGAAAGTGACATTCTGTCTTCAGTGCTGCTTTGTCGTCCCCTGCACAGATTGTAAGAATACTTGACATGAAATCCATAAAAAACTAAAGGTTAATCAATCAATCACCATAATCATTCTGAGCAGCTTTGTCAAACAAGCGTGGTTTTGACTCCACCAGCATTTCTCTGTCACACTCCGCATCTCATTGAAGATCAATAATGTTCTGCTGTGTCCGTGTAGACATGACATGGGGTTAACCTGCCCATCTGTTTTGTCTCTGACACACTTACAGTAGCCCCTTAAGTTTAATCAATACCATAGACCAATAGACTAAAACCAGTATTCTTGCAGGCAAAGTTGACATAACCATTAAAACTGAAAATTATAATTGTGCAAATCGTTTTAAAAAAATGTAATTATACCAGAAAAGCTTTTGAAAACAGATAAGTTTGAGCATAAATGCTAATGGAGAATAACAACACACACACAAATACAGTAACTACAATTAGCATTATATATCTAGCTGTCAAGCTAGCTACATATTACAGATACACAATTTAATCATAAGTTGCGGCATCTACTTGATCTTCTTTCACGCCTTAATGCAAACCCTGCCATGCAGCGATTTTTTTTATTCTCATGAAGAACTGAAGAACCCAGATTTTATATATACACTATATATAGTTTTCTGCCTTGCCAGACCTATTTTTAACAGTGTTGCCTCATTCCAAAACTACTTTGAGGACTAAACTAAACTAAACTTATTAGGTTTCTCTGGCAGCTACTTTCCTCACAAACAGCATAGAACAGGGGTTCCAAACCGGTGGTGTGGGGCCACCTGATGGGCCGTGACGGTATTGTAAGTGGCAGATTGGTGAATTGACAAGTGACCTCTCTCACAATCCAAGAATAAAGAAAGATTGAGCTTCTGCCTTCAGTTCCATCATGAATTTGGATCATTATCATTGAAATTAAAAAGTCCTCTGCGGACACATTATTTGGCCTCTGTATTGTTGTGAGTGTGGACGTGGGTCTCTGCATTTTTAATGCAGATTTTCAAGTGGCCGATGGGTGGGAAACGGTTGAGACCACTGCTTAAATGCCTGTAGCACTCTAAATAAAAGCTAATAACACTGTCAACGTTTTTCTCTCCCTCAGATCGACCAGGCCTGAGCAGCGTGGAGCGAATTGAACGCTGCCAAGAGGAGTTCCTGCTGGCCTTTGAACATTACATCAACTACCGCAAACACAAAGTGGCACATTTCTGGCCCAAGCTGCTAATGAAGGTGACGGACTTGCGGATGATCGGCGCCTGCCACGCCAGCCGATTCCTTCACATGAAAGTGGAGTGTCCCACCGAGCTATTCCCTCCTCTCTTCCTGGAGGTCTTTGAGGACTGACCAATGGATTTTTAGTGTATGTGTGTGCGCGTCCGTGTGTGTGTGTGTGTGTGTGTGTGTGTGTGTGTGTGTGTGTTCATGTGTGTGCATATGTGTGCGTGTGTGTGCGCGCGCGCGCGTGTGTGTGTGTGTGTGTGCATCCGTCAGCGCCTGGGCACCCTGGTGGTCTCACGGGTGGAACTAGCAGAAGGCCCGTCACAACGAACTTTCTATTAGCACTACTGAGTGTCACTTCATTCCATAAGTTAGGAGTAGCTCTCTGGTCTAGTTTTGGATGGAACCATTCCTTACAGTGCGGGTACTTTTTTTTTTTTTTTTTTGTGTTATTGTTGTGGATATAACCTATCACCTCGGATATGTGTTAATGATTGTACAGTTGGCTTAATGGTGATTTTTATCAGCACTTGCTTATTCATTAGAGACCGTGCACCATTTCTTTCCTTTATGTTGAAAATTTTAAAATGGCCGCTCACCTTACTTACAAAATAAGACATTATTTGCAATTTGTTAGCCTTTGCCCCCACCTGCTCGACTGTATTGGACCCATTTGTTGATTATGTTTCATCCATCTGGTGAGTTTCTGAACTGCTCAGTGCCTCGCCGTCATCAAGCTGTGACCTGACCCATTAATAGCAGCACTTTAATGGAGAACAGCTCGCAGGCCTTCGTATCGCCACTCATCACAACATTAACGTCGTCACGCTGCATTCCAGACATGTCGGAAAAATCCGAATTTTGCAACAGAGCAGCATCTCGCGACAGAAGTATTCATAGGAAGAAAGGGGATTTATAAAGCAGAAGTCAGATTTCAGAGATTTATTTTGGAGATGCATGAGGTGTAAGCTTCTGCCAAACGAATGTAAATAATGTGTATGGCACTGAAGTCAGAAATATGCAAGAAAAGCTTACTGAAGTAAGCACATTGCTTTGCCTTTAACATGCTGTATGTTCTTATATGTTGAAAATGTCAAAACAGAACTCCACTCACAAATCTAGTAATTTAATCACAACGTAACACCATACAAGCGAAACGCACACACTCAGATGTTTCACACTGTATGCTGAGGAAAGTGAGGGGTTATATAGGGAATAGCAGGCAAGCCAGTTTTTATGTCCAAAGTGCTACTTAATGCATATAAATTATGCTAAATGATTAAAAGAAAAGGCATAAATTCTTTTCTCGGGGGCGTCCATGTTCTCACACTCTTACTCAAACTCAGAGCGCTCTTTAGTTGATTTAATCAATCAATCAGCAGAAAAATAATCTGTTATATTCATCTTTTCTTTGTCTTGTGTGATAAATTAGTGAATTATCGATGTGTTGATTCGAGAGGATTGGATAACTAATCGAGAAAATAAGCAGTACATGAATCGATAATAAAAAAACACAAATACTTCCATCCTTCATCAGCACTTTGGGATGGTGGAAGTGTTCATAGCTGCGCTTGGATGACCGTTGCCTTTATTTTTCCAACATGGAACAGTAGAAATGCAGATTCCAGTTTCCGACATTGAAAGGAATGCAGCGTTAGTATTTTTAAGACGAGCCTGTTCATCGTTGCCAGAAACTGTTCAGGACTTAACTAAAGCACACAATGACACTGATGTCAGGAAAAGACAATCAAACATGACTCTTTTTTTTTTGTTTGTTTGTTTTTTTGTTTTGTTTTGTTTTTGTTTTTTTACAATGTAACAATGCCACATGCTGTGCCAAAACCAAGTGAATGATGCCCTCCTTACTGAACCCCTGCTGGGCTGTCATAGCGATACCAACACTTGACTGGTTGTGCTAGCTACAGCGCATGCCTCTCTCAGACTCGTGTTTTTAGTCCACGTTAGCAGCTCTGACTATAGAACCAGTATGACCTTTAAGTGTTTCATCGTGGCCGTGTTGCCTCACTAGACACACATACAATGATTTCAACCTTCTCATTTTTTGCTGTTGTTCTTTCTTTTTTTTTCTTTCTTTCTTTCTTTTTTTTTTTTTTTTTTATTACGACTTAACGTTAAAGCAGTGACGTCATGGTGCTATGGTGGGTTGGGGAAATGGCTGATTGAACTGTCTTACTTACATGCGGAAATGACCATTGTCTGTTCGTGAAACGGCCAACCACCCTCTTATGATGGCATGCATATACACTAACACACAAACATGCACATATACAGTACATACAGTATACCTTTACACACAATGTACACATGCACATATTTGCATATATGCATGTGCCTAATTTAACATATAGGTCAGACCCCACCACTGTGACCAGTGGCATTTGGAGGCCAAGTGAACGTTGGCTGGCCAGAAAAAAAACAAAAAACAGTATGATTCATCATCAGCAAGGTACACTGAGAGAGCTGTGGAGATGTGAAAACGTAGCGCTCTGTCCTTTATTTTAGCTGATATGTTTTTGTTGTTGTTCTAAAAACTTCTCTATGGTATTGTTGTTTGCAATGTGACAAACATTTGCTTTGTATATCTCGCTTCTTCAAGCTTCACACTACTCCTCAAAGCCGCTTGTTTTTTTTTTTGTTTTTTTCTCTTTTCTGTGAAGTGATGCCTTTTTATCAAAGCAATAGACTTGCTGCAGTGTTTGAATGAACCCGGACCTCACACACACACCTCGCAAACTGTACAGACTCAATATAAATGCACAGACAATCAGAGGGAGAGAGATAAAATGGGGGAGGTGGGGAGGCGGGGACAGGCACCCAGGCTCAGGCGGTCTGGTCGGCATGTGTGGCCGGGCCGCGCTGAAACAGAGCCATTTGGAAAAGTAGTATTGGCTACGTTTCCATGCACCCCTGACGTCCACAGTCCTGTTGAATTCCTCTTCATGCTGAGCGCGGGAGCCGTTGAATCCCTGAGACTGAACCTGCCCTGTGATCTGAAAAGATGAGTGAATGTCGTGGGCCACAGGAAGTGACAAGATAAACAACAGTGAATGAAATGTTCAATAAATTTTGATCAGTTATTACAACCAGGAGCTAGTTGCACAAACATAACAGATGTGAAACTGATCTATAGCATTTTGTCCATCTTAATTTTGTTCTTAGACTAGTTTAATGGCCTTTATCCACCAAATAGTCCCAGGAGCTAAACTCAGGAACTAAAAAAAAAGGACCTAAAAGTCCCTTTGGTGTATTTGTGTTGCGTTTCAATTGCATCTGAAGAACCATAAAGATTAGACTAGCTAATGACATTAGCAAATTAGACCTAAAAAAAGGATTAAAGTGACAGCTTTGTTTGAGACTTGATTTTTTTTTTAATGCATTGAGATGAAAAAAACACATCTGGTTGTCTTTTGTAACTATTGCATGGCTGTTAAATGTTCTCCTTTAGCATGTAACATTGAATCAAGATTCCACCGTTATCCTGCTCTTTCTTACCTCTTTTTTAAACTTTTTAGACTAGACTCAGGAATCTGGCTGCATAACTTTCTTTGAACGTCAACCATGTTTAAAAAAAAAAAAAAAAACACACACACACACACACACACAAAAAAAAAAACATCTTACGCCCCAGTATGCTAGTAACAACTCTAGCTTGCTTGCTTGCAGTCTGAATGAAAGTTGTTCACGTGCTGTAGCAGTTTGTATGCTTGTGTTTGACCAGTCACTGACATACAGTACTGTTAACACCACATACTACCTCAGGAGAAGGGACATTTTTTTTTGGAGGGCACAAACTGTGGGCCTGGGAACCAAAACTGGAGCTAAGTTCCTGCGGTCGAAATGCAAGTTCTGTAGATGTTTCCTGCACAGGTAAAAGGCCATAATGAGAGCCACACAAAATAAAAAAAAAAAAGATAAGTGTCATTTTAAAGCTGCATTAATTGACTTTTTTTTTTTTTTTTTTTTTCGCCACTAAAGTACAGAATAACAGAGTCTGACAGTTTCACTTTAAATGCTACAGCTAATGTGTCAGCAAACAGTTCCATATTTGCACAGTTCACAGGAGCAGCATTAAAACCTTCATTTGAAGGTTTTTCAGTCTGTTATTGTTGACAGATTATGAACAGTTAGTCAATAACTTGACACATGGCACAGAAAACTGTCTGGAAACAGGGTTGATGATGCATCTTTAGTCAAACAGCTACATACATAAAAGTAAAACAATGAGCTGTACAACTTTAGTTGAGTAATTGTTCTCTGTAGACTCCTTTCACAATAAAATGTGTTGCGATCAAGATTTCATCATCTAAATTTAGCCACATTGGAACAGTCCCTGAAACCCATTCACCAAGTGTCATCCTATATAATTAGCACAATTTGTTTGATCCAGCGCTCCCTCTTTTGTTCAGCTTTTTCTGAATCAAGGTTTGTGGAATATTCCCTTCAGTGCCACTCCCTCGCATGAGCAACTAACACTGCAGGGCCGGTATGGACAGGGGGATTACTGTGACCAAGTACCTTCCCCTCCTGCTCATCATGACCTCAAAATTCAGACAGAATTCAACAAAATCTCATCCAGCTTTAGGTTTGATTGTTTTGTGGAAAGTTCAGCACCAGTCGAGTGTGTGACTTTCAGTTCCATCTGCGTTATGTCCAGAGTGTGTCTGTGCAGCCAGCCCCAGGATTTGTCATGATCAGAGAGTGAACTGATTTCCCTTCCTGCACACTTAAGGACCACCAAGTGTAATGGAGAACCAAACATTTTTTTAAGATGAATTTACAAAAGTCTGACTCTCGAACCAAGAGGAGTAGCCAGGCATTACAGCAGTGTACATCGGGCACGATATTGTGTATAAAAATTATATATTAAAGGAATGGACTGTCAGCTCAACCCGGGTGGATTTTTATGACTAAGTAATCTACAAAAACCTCACCTAAAATTATTTACAGTCATATTATTTATTCTTCATTATCAGTTTTAGTCAGTAAATTGTTGGTAGAACTGAACAACAAGCTGGAAATCACTTGTTTAACAGGTTATGTCCTTATAGAGTTGATGTGGCTATTGTTTAACTACCTACAACCCTGGCAGACGTGGAGCTACATTAGCACTAAATTGTGGAGTTGTGTTTCTGGTGACCTGATGAATGTAAGTTTAATATAGACTCTCCTTCAGTCTCTGTTTTGACCTTTGGCAGCCTCTGAGAGAAATACAGTATCTGGCACTTTAGCTGCTGCTGTGAGCCCTCTGTTATCTTTGTCGCTAACTTTGTCTGCAGAGCAGTGGTGGGCAGGTAGTGTAGCGTGTCGCTTACAACAGCTGCCTGTCAAAGTTGATGAAAGGGCCAAGACTGACTCAAAACACTACAGATGTGGGCCATAAAACTGAAACAATGAGCTGATAAAATGTTCCATAAAGTTGATGGAAACTGCGTCAGTAGATAATACCCTGTAATCACTGTAAGAGACCCCCCTCACCTTACTGGCAGTCACTTGATTCATTGTTCATATAAAGATAATAATTAGTGCAGCTTTAACTCAAATCAAAATAGAAATTTAAGTAAGCATAATGAACCTTAAAGGTCCCATATTTTAGAATGTTCTGGTGGTTTTTTTAAAGCATTTGTATTTGGAGCTCTAGTAGCAACAGGTCTGTGAGTCTCTGATCCTCTCTTCTGATTGGCTGACTGTTTTCTGATTGATCCAATTAAAATATAGCAGATTACAGGTAAACACCCAGAAACCAAATCCTGCAAGGTTGGATGGTGGGTCCAGGTGGGCGGGGTAATGACTTAGAGAAGTGTGACATCACAAAGTCCTGACAGCTGGTTTTAAGGCTCAGTTTCTGAAAACAGGCCTGGACGTCTACCTTTGACTGTATGGGACCTTTAACTTTCTGTTTTCTACAAGCATGATTCTCGTGTGTGCTTTTATACAAGGTGTGTACAAATCGGAGTGAATGGCCCCAGGAAAATGTTTGAAATTTCTACATCACAAATATTAACCATAATTACTTGAATTGTCATATTTACAGAGCTGTTGGTGCATGTAAACATAGTCAATGCTGACTGCTGGTTCAGAAGATGTTTACTGTTTCTGAAGAGGTGCCAGTACGCTGTTATCTCTCCCACGAATTGTTACATAATGTTACTCAGTTATAAACCAATAACAAGAGTTGCACCATAGAAAAGCTATTTTACAGTACAAAGGAAAAAGGATGTATATTTTCAGACTGCAGATTTTTTTTTTTACAGATGTTGTTAGCATAATACAAACATACTGTTTTGCATAGTGTTAAAAAAAATGTTAACTTGCTCTCAAATCTCTGCAAAACAAAAAACAATGAGCAAGAGGTTATGAATATTAAAAACACTTCAATTAGTGCAGCGTTCAATTTAAAAAAATCAGTTATTACTGTAGCTGGACTTCACTGTCAGTACAAAGCAGCACAGCTACACATAAACACAGTTATGGACAACTTCTTGGTCAAAGTGTAACCAGCATCAGAGAAAAAGTCATCCACTGTCAACACAGATTTCTCTCCTTGTGTGTTTGAGTGTCTTCTTGTTCAACTCTTCTGTTCAACACATACTGGAAAACCGTCACGGAAAGAAAGGGAGTGAGATGAAATGTGAGTAGCTGTAAGGAGTGAATCTGTGGCAACAAAACCACAGGATGCAGAGAGGTCTGTCCCAAATTTTCTGTCTTGCACTCTGCATTTTACTGGAAACATATTGTCCAGTGATCCACTGTCCAGCTGCGGACAGTGCTTTGACATGAGCATGGAGGACTTGAAAAGAAAATGATTTGCTCATGATTAACAGTGATTGCAGCTAATGTGAATTGGCTCTTGAGAATAAAGATGGTTTTGAGAGAATTTGGCTTTGTGCTTTTGCTTCTGTAGTTCAGTCGTATAACTTTGATTGTGAGTGTCACTAATTCCATCCATTATAGACATCGCTTATCCAAGCAGCGGCAGGCGCTGGAGCCAATCCCAGCTCCACACTGGACAGGTCACCAGTCTATCACAGGGCTGACATTCACAGACCAAGACAGAGTCACGAGTAACCTAATGTACATGTAAGCTGGGGAACCTGCAGGGAACCCACACAGACACAGGGAGAACATGTAAACTCCACACAGAAAGGGCCCAGGCCCGGGGTTTGAACGAAAATCCTCCCTGCTGTGAGGATCTATATTATATATATATCTTATATTATTATTATTATTATTATGTGTTCTATTATGTTATTTTCTTTTTATGTTAGACCATCACCAGAGCTGTCAGTGAAAAAAAAACCAATCGCAGTCAACTCCTACACCGTCAGTCATGCTGTGCTGCTCAGTTTGAACCTGTCAGTGACGCCACGTTAAAGATGAGGCAGAGACCACAGCTTTATCTTAGTCCGTGTTTACTACGACCAAAGTTCATCTCTAAAAAAAAAAGAAACATGAGAACAACAATAATACAGTAACACACTGACATAGAAAATTTGACCTCTCTGAATAATTGTAACTAAGTATTACTAAGTTCTCCAAATACTTCAACTATCAACAATTTGACTGAACAGCTTTCACTTGTATTATGATTAAATATTGGACCAGGATGATCTGAATTTAGACTGAAGTGATGGAGTTTTGGACTTTGTCCTGGAAATATGGAACATGTACAAGTAATATAACATATATATACAGTCCTGTGCAAAAGTCTTAGGCCACTCTTTGACCATTTGTTTTATCAATTCCATAATGATCATATATAATTATTTCTCAGTCTCTTTATTAGAATACAACCAGAAAATACAGGAAATGTGTATCAGGATTAAAAACTGCTTCTATAGGCTAAAGTGGTGAGTATTTACTGACATTCCTGATTTCTCTTTGACAGTGGCCTTGATGATGCTAAATGATGATTTTATGTCTGTTAAATTCTGTGATCTTTGTCATTTTGAATGATGTGATTGAAAGTTGGTCTTATACGTATCAGCAGCTTCCAATGAGTTCAACTCAGCATGTCCTGCTCAAACCTGGTGTAATGGACCTTTTTCACAGCATCATGTTGACATGAAATAGTCAAATACAAGTACAGACATTAATTATGGCTCCATTCATTTAGGTTTAAGAGCCAGGTCCCTGCTGTTGCTCAAGTGTAAAGGGAGGTCACACTGAATACTTAACACTTTATATATATATATATATATATATATATATAAGGAGTGAATCTGTGGCAACACAACCATGGATGCAGAGAGGTCTGTTCCAAATTTTCTGTTTTGCACTCTGCATTTTACATATTGTCCAGTGATCCACTATATTCCTACTTATATCCACTATATTCCTACTTATATCCACTATATTCCTACTATATTCCTACTATCATGTATATATATATATATATATATATCAGAAAAACTGCTTCTATAGACTAAAGTGTCAAGTATTCAGTGTGACCTCCCCTTACACTTGAGCAACAGCAGGGACCTGGCTCTTAAACCTAAATGGAATGGAGCCATAATTAATGTCTATGACAACAGTATAGGTTGTATGGTCCACTGCTCACACCATCAAGAAGAAGATATCTCCTGGTGGAAGAATGAGGTGGCAAGCAGCCAGGGGAGGAAGAGGACTCAGGGCAGTCAGCAGTCCAGCATCGAGTCATAAGAGAGGGCAGGGAGAGAGAGAGAGAGAGAGAGAGAGAGAGACAGGCACACACAGCTTGGATGCTCATGTCTTTGACATCAAACAGAGGGTTAGGGTTAGACTCTACCGTGTGTCCTATGTTTAATATACTCATTGAGACTGAGGGATAGTGGTGACGGGTAAAAAGATGAAGTTTGGATTCAGAGGCTTCAGCGCAGCCGGACCGTCTGATGTCAGCAGTGAGGTAAGGTCCTGCTGACAGACAGAGCAAACAGCACAGTGTGCAGAATGAGGTGTTTGGGGTTCTGACAGAGAGGAAGGGGCCCACACATTACTACCAGCCTCTGTGGGAGCTACGAACAGAAAGGACAGAGTCTGACCTATGTTAGGTAAGTGAAAAAAGCAGCCATCTGTGATCAGAGGAAAGGACCAGACGTAACACGAGGCTTAGGGTTGATTAAAACTGTCCGGAGTTACTGCAGCTGAGCAAATGATCAGTATTTCAAACCAGGAAGTTTGAAGAGAAATAACAGCCAGCAATCATCTGGACTCAACGTGTCTCTGATTCACTTCACTGGATTTGAGGCTCCCAGATCCAGATGTGCAAAGCTTGTACTTAATTAGGACCCAAGAAAAAAACAATGGTGTAATTGCTTGCATGCAACTTCTACAAAGTACTGAATTAAAGGTCCAAAAAGTGCGGTTGTCTGAGTGTAAGTGGTAAATTAGTATGATCAAACTTAAGTTCATGACGTGATAATGTTAATAAAGAATTCAGTTTATGTTTTTGTTTGTTCTGATGGTCTTATTGTAAAGGCCATGCTTTTATTTTGAAGTATAATGGTACCAAGAAAAAAAAGAGTAAAGAAAGAAAGATGTCAACATTGTTTATAAAAGTGGTCGCAGCTTCCATGTCTGTAAAGTGCGGGCAAAACTGAAGAGCCTTAAACCTTCATTCTATCTAATGACCATCAGGGGGCGACTCCACTAGTTGTTAAAGAAGTCAGATTGTATTGAAGTCTATGGGAAAATGTCCCTACTTCTCCCTTGATTTATTCGCTCAGTAAATGTTTTCCTAATGAGTTTATGGTCTCAGTCTCTAGTTTCAAGTCTTCAATACAACATGATGTTCATTTTTTAAATGATGGTCCATTTAGAGGAAAATAGACCATAAAGCAGGGGATGAATTAGGGCGTGGCTACTGTGTGATTGACAGACTGTACCGCTCAATCAGGATAGAGAACAGAGCAGGTCAGATCCACCCCTCACTCCTCCTCAGCTCCACCTTCTCCTCCAAATATGGTTTCTTCTGGTTTCAAAAAACCAAATGGCCGATGGACAAATTACAAACTCGAGGCTCAGCAGCTCAGAAACCAGTGGTTGATGGAGGGTTGACTCTTGGGTAATATACAGTAGTAGATTCTAAAAGATTCAAACATGTCTTCTGCTCATTCGGTGCCTGGTTCAGTAAGCTCTTGCAGTGAGTTCACAGCATGTACACAGTGTATTCAAGGTGTGTCGAGTCAACTACAGCATAAAGACAGAGTGGGACCATCATTCAACCAGGGATACTACGCTGGATACTCTCTCTATGCATTTGGATCAAAACTGATATAACCTTAATACAACCAACAACAACTGAGGGTTAACTTCTACAGAGCCTGCTGCTGCACTGCGTGGTTGAGCAGGTGGTGAAGGTGGCTGATCGGGGCCACACCTCGGCGACATATACACCGACCGTCCACGCTGACGCTAGTCAGCTGAAATATAAAGAGACTCAGTGACTGACTGCTGAGAGAAGGAACCCACATACAGTCACATATAATGCATTGTCACCTGTCACTTTGTACTGTCTATGTGCCTTTAAACCTTGTCCATTTATATGAGTGCTTCAATTCCCATAATATAGGAGCTTTAAACTGAAACATTTTTCAACCACCATTGTGACAAAACTTAGTAAAAATGATCAACATCAGCTACAGATCCTGGGAGCGTCTTGATTACAGGTCTAACATTTGTCTTGGGGTTAAATTCATAATAATCTTTTAAAAATATCATTTTCAGCCTTAAATTGATTCTTACATTTGTGTCTGGTGTGTTTTGCTCACAGGGATTGTGACATACTGAGATTGTGATTTGTTCTCCAGCTCAAATATGCACAGGCTGCAGATGGTGTTGGGAGTGGACAGACGGAGAGGAAGCTGCGTTGTTGCCATCTGCTGATAGATAGTGACACTACCAGAGTCGCACTGTTGATGAGGCCTGACTCCTTCCACCTGGACATGGACCCAATCTACCTGATCTTAAACAGACTGTAAAATATGTGATGAAGATTCAGTTAATTTAGTTTGTTTTTTTCACACAGCAGCCCTGATATATTGCTGAAGGAGCCTCTCAACGTGAGGCACACAATATGTGGTGATTCAAAGAAAATTTTTTATCATATTAAGATGATATAAAAGCACTAGAAACATGTTTTGCTCTGTCTTGCATTTGCAGAGGTTTCATCTAGTCACAATTGGATTGTTGCTTTGTCCCCGTCACGTCCCAGGTTTGCTGTTGTGCACACATTCACAGAGACAGTAATATTGAACTGGGACACAGTTAAAATAGTCGTCAATGGCCATATGGTGGCACTATCGCAAAAAAAAAAAAAACAAAATCGATAACCTCCTTGGCTCATGGCCCCCACATAAAACTGAAATCTGTCAAATTGTTCTAGTTTTCATAAAAATGCAAATTAAAAAAAACCTAAATGGATGATGAACTGTGCAGCTGTAAAGCCGATGTAAATAATATTGTAAAAAATAAATAGTGTGTGTAAAAGTATATTAAACTTAAATATAAAAAAAAAAATTTAAATATATGTCCATCCCTAAACCTGTTAAAATGTTGATTTATATAAAGTATGCTCCAAAAGTCTAGACTAGTTTTAAATAAAAAAAAATAATTTAAGCATAAGCATATAAAATGTGTTGTTTTAATGAACTTATGTAAAATTAAAATATAAATAACAACATATATATTCAACATGTTTTACCATATTAAAAAAAAACAATTTCTAGCTACAGAAATTTTACTATAACTTTAACTATTAACTGATTGAAAGACGACAACACGCATGACATAACTGCATTTATAAAATTTATTTATATAGATATATTCATCTATACAGTTATGTATGTATGATAGTATGTATATATTTATATAGAAATCTATGCATACTGCAATCCTTTCACAGAGGAAAACAGAACCACATTTTAGCAATGTTAACACAATGACAGAAGCTCTGGACATTAAAGACCAGACATCCTGAATTCAACATTGGAACAAAAAAAAAAAAGATGGCATCGCAAAAATATCTGAACACCAGCAACTTAGCTGTCACCTGGACTCAGCTTATTTCTTTAAACTACAATCACATCAGTGATAATACAGTCATATTTTATGTGGAATAGTCCTACCTATGCAGTTTTAACTACACTCAGCCAACGTCTGTACAGTTTTGTATATTCAAGCAGGTGGGAGCTGCTGGTGACGGCAGGACAGTTTTCTCTGCCATCCAGTGTCCGACAGCAACATCAAGTGTCTGACTGGGAAACTCAACATGACCACAGCAGACAGTCGGATTTCAGAAATAAGTTTGTTTTTTTTTCTTTAAGGAAAAAAAAAACAGATATATAAGAGAAAAGAAGATGCATCTTCAGAGTCCAGAATGCGATTTCATTGGTTCAGTGTTTCTCCATTTTCACTGATCCATGTGTAGAAACCTTGTATCGGGGAGCAATACAGCGACACTGATAAATTTGATTTGTCAAAATGCCCAAATAATTTAGAAAAATAACCTGCAATTGACAAACACAGCATAGTACAACTATGAACTGCATGAAAAAAAAAAAAAAACATTCTTTGATTTCTCTGGTGGCCAAACAAGGAAAGCTGCGACCTTCTGCAGCTTCACATCCACATTCCTCTCATTGTCGTTAGCTGAAAGAGGACTATCTCAGTCATTCAGTATCTGGGGGTTTGTTTTTTGTTTTTTTGTTTTTTTAAGGTTTACAACTTCCCCTCTTTATCATTAGCGTAGCACCTATTCAAATCAGTGTGCCACTGAATAATGTACACAAGTTTCTTGACTCCTCACAATACAGATCAAATCAAAAAAAGCAGTCACATATTGCACTATGAATGCAAAAATACCAGGCTACACTATACAGAAAAGTGCTTCTAACGTTTGTACACTTGCAAACGTACAGTATGCTACACACAAACACAGGAAACATGTACATCAATCAATGTGTCTGTATGTATGCATTACCATCACACAGGCAGTTACGCCCTACAGTACAGTACAATAACATTTTATGGTCATCCTGCCCCTTTAAATGTCAGGTTTGAGCTTTAGTTCAATTTACAGACTGAAGGAACAGAACCAAAAGCCCTGAGGGAGAAGTGTGGAGGTGTGGTTGGGTAGGAGGTGTGGTCTCACGCTGGTGGCCCCCGGGTTTCGGTCACAGGCCATTCCAGTTTGTGTCGGGCAGTCAAGTACAGGAGGAAACTTCAGGAATGGACCTTGAAGGCCAGCAGCTGCTCAGAGTGCATATTGTTGAGCGAGCGCAGGTCAGGCAGTTTGAGCAGCAGCTTGGTGAAGATGGCCGACTCGTTGGGGTGGTTCTTGGTGATGAGGCTCCGCAGGGCGCGGATCAGTGTTTCCTGCAGGGCCTCCACGGAGTTCACGTTCTCGATGCCAGAACGATCTGGAAGAACGGGTTGCAAAGGTTAGTGTTAACACTGGTGATCGCAATACACTGTTTGGAGGAGAGGAATGAAAAAGAGCAAACCAGGAGTGGTTTTGAAGCTCAGAGTGGGCTGCTCTGCTAGTGCCATCTTGGCAGTGAGTGACTCCATTTAACTCCCAGCAAATTCAGAAATGGGCAAAGAGGTGAGCCTGAGTGGAACCTAGACTTCGGTGCATGCCAGTTTGTGGCAAGCATACATTCACCAAACTGTCAAAGAGGTCACGCCTTGATTTATAAAGAACTTTAATTGTGTATGTATCCAGGTTTTTTAAACATGGGAGTCAATGAGGATTGACTGACTTTTGAGGCCAGCCCACATGGACCACAGTCCAATAAGGATTTGAGTTGTTTACCTGAAATCAAAAACAGGTCAAACATGGGACCTTTAACCAGATGGAAAAAGCCCAACAAGAAACATCATAAAAACTCACCTGCTGAGACCAGAACCACAGCAGTGAAGAGGCTCATCTCCTCCTCACTGAGGCCCAGATTGATAAGCTTCTCGCTGAAGTCAAACATGGAGTTGAGGAGGTCGCTGGCCCCCATGGCCCTCAGAGTGTCCACACTGTACTTCTTCCCACCCAGAAAGGTCACGGTGCGGTCCTTCACATCAAAGAGAGAAGCAAAACGAACCACCAGCACCTGCACAGCACCAACACAACACTTGTCAGTCCAGGTACAACCACCTATTGGAATCTGAGCCTTTCTATAAAAAAAAAAAAAGGAAAAAGATGCATGGCACACGGCCAAGGCGAGCACAGCGTACCTCGAAGGTGCCAGCTTTCAGCAGGCTGACCTGGTCATGCTGGGACAGATCTCTGAAGCCTGGGATCTTCTTGGCAAACTCCACCACCTCCCTGACGGCAGGGGTGAAGCTGTGGGAGAACTCCTCCCACACCTCGTGCCCAGATTTCTGTGGGTCCACGTGAGGAGACGTGTTCATCGGACAAACCTGAGGACGGGACAGAGGAAGTCTGTGAAATCTAAAAACCAGTCTAATCCCCCCCAATAAAAAATTACATTTGAATAAATTTAAACGCTAAAAAAAAAAAAAAAAAAAAAAAGGGACAAGAATGTTGGTTTTTGGCCTCAAAGATACTAAAACCACGCCTTATTACAAACTGACACATTTCCACTTTATTATGTGAAATTTTTTACTTCATGGGACCTTTTATGTTTCCTTCTCAATGACTTTAAAACTGTATTTTAATACATTTTCATTGCTTAAATGCAGCGTGCAGGATTTGCTCTGTGTTTAAAAGTCACTTCTGTTCTATCTCACCAGGTGCATCCTTTTGCCTTCTCTCCACTGGTGCCCGCTGTAGGCTCCATTGGTGGGGTCCTCTGTAGCTGCAGCTCTGAAAGCGCCTTGTGTGAAGGCTGGACAGTGATTGTCAGCGCCCCTGGACAGTCTGAAAGGGCAGTGGTTGGGGGTGTTGTCCTGTGGACCCTGAGGGCCCAGGCCGGAGGAGGGGTCCTGTGCTGCCACGGTGACCATGTTGTGGTGGTTCCAGCTGTCCTGCTGCTCTTCTTTCCAACAGTTAGAGGTGTTTTGATCAGTGCCACTGTTCAGGGGCCCTGTGGTGGTGGCTGGGGCCTCAGCTGCTAGGCTGCTCTGCTCCTGGTTGTACATGAAGGTCTCCTGGTGGGCCCTGGTCACAGAGCCAATCACCTCCTCTTCACTGCTGTCAGACGCACTTGGTGAGGCTGAGCTGGGGCTGGTGTCCATTGTCACAGTGGGCTCAGGGTCCGAGCTGGAGTCCGATTGGCTGGAGCACGGTGAGGAGGAGGGAGAGCAGGAGGGGGCGGAGCCAACGTCTTCCGAGGTAGGGTCTGTGGTGCTGCCCGTCAGTGGTTTGGCGATAGGTAGCGTCTGACTGCTGTGCAGCTGGCTGTGCAGCTGGCTGTTGTTCATCATGTTGTTCATAGCACTCTGCATCTCCAGCAGCATGCGCTGTTTCTCCCTCTTAGGGATTCGGCCAAAACGCACAGCTGAGCAGTGGAGAGAAGATTTACTCGAGTTATTGTACAGTGACGTACTATAGACTCAACAGTAAGACTAACTAATTCACTGACCCTCTCCCACTCAGGTTAGGTTTCACATGATACAGAAGGCATCATATATACAATAAGGGGGCAATTTTACTGGTTCACAAGTCTTTCGGGGAACTTCAGTGTGAGAAAACACTTTTGAATGATATCACAGTGATGTCATCACTCAGCTTATCTCGGCCTGAAGCCTTGGAGTCATTTGAGTGCAAGTCTGTGCATCTGTTCAAAGCCAGGAAGCTGTTACTATATGATGACGATGAAAAATGGAGTAATCTATTCAGAATGTCTTGTAATTGTTAAATAATAAATAATTCATGGACAGTGAGATGTTTTCTTCATGACAATGCATCAAGCTGGAGGCTGATTACAATCAAAAGTAACTCATGATGACATGTATATTATTATATTATATTAGAATTTATTTTTCATGCATTTTCATGTATGTACATCAATCAGAATAAATTACCCCTATTACTCCACAAAGCATCTAAATGATTGAGACTGAAGACACTGAATCAATGAGTGGAGCACTAATGAGCCTGTTGAAGGGGGGAATGTTGCGCCGTTATTCCACCTCCCGTTTTGTATAAAAAGGTATGAAGACAGAAAGGGGGGGTATTCACTTTTTGTCACAGGAGGAGGTCACAGAGCCAGATCTACGCCTGTGTAATGGGGAGAGACGGGACAAGACGCCAGTACTGACTCTCTGGTGTTACACTTCATGCCTCTGACTCTGAAATGCTTGTCATGCTTTCTAAACATCACACAGAGCGGTGGCTTGTTTGGTTCAGCGTAGACAAGAAAAGGCAGCACAACAAGGGGTCTTCTAAATGACAACATAGTGGGATCTCTGTACAGAGGAGAGAAGTAATTACAGCAGATACTCACAGTCTCTGGACATCCCCACCATCAGACATTTCTTGAAGCGGCACTGCTGGCAGCGGTTCCTGTTGATCCTCATGATGGGGCAGCTCTCGTTCTTAAGGCACTTCTTGTACTGGATGTTCTGTTGAATGCTCCTCCTGAAGAAGCCCTGTGTGTTCAGAGACAACCAGTACAGTGTGATCACACACATCACAGAGACAGGAAGTGAAGTGTTTAAGAGAAGATCCATGTCAAATTTATCTATAGAAAAATATTCACCTTTCAATTTTACCATGTTTATATCCGATATCACCTGAACTTTTTGTGTTCTTGCAGTATTGAGTTCTGGTAGGTCTGTGTAATATTGGCTAACCAACATATGAGGCTAAATTATGCGTGTTTGCGGCGTGCTGTGGTGTGTTTATCAGTGTACACTGCTCCCCACAGTTAACTAGGCCACACAGCAACGTGAAGTATGAGGGGCAGCTGATATAAATATGGGGAGAGTGTACTAGTTTCAGAGTCTCTGGTTGTAGCCGTGCAGATGGCTGTGCCTGCAGTGACCCACTTCAACTCCAGTCCAAAGTCACATTTCTGTGTCGCAGAGACAATGATTCTGATTCAGTATCTGCAGCATGTTTGCTGTGTGTGTGTGGTCCTCACCTTGCAGCCCTCACAGGCATGGACGCCATAGTGGAAACCAGAGGCCACATCACCACAGACCTTACACAGCAGCACCAGGCCGTTGATTTCTGATTGATACACAAACACATTCTCACAGTTACCATCACATCGTCACACTTCACAATGACTTGGGTAATGCATTCATAAAAACCATTTCATTACAATTATTGCACTGCTGTCTTTTCCCCTACACTCTCTCCCCTGCTCACTCACTGTCTCTCTCTCCAGACCCGGGCAGATGACCGCCTACCCCACGTCTGGTTCTGCTTGAGGTTTCTGCCTCTTCAAAGGAAGTGCTGCTATTACTGAAAATTGTTAGGTCTCTGGAAAAAAAATACTATAAAACAGAAGGTCTAGACCTGCTCTATTTGGAAAACGCCACCAGATGACTTCTGTTTTGAACTGTTCAAGGTGGAGCTGAGGTGTAGTGAGGGGTGGATCTGACCTGCTCTGTCCTCCATCCTGATTGTCAGACAGGTCACCGTGTGTGGTGCAGTCTGTCATCATGTTGTATTGAAGACATGAAACTAGAGACTGAGACTATAAACTCATTGGGAAAATGTTTACTGGGGTAATACAGCTATGTCCACATTTATATACAGTCTATGGAATTGGTGATAAATGAATAAAAATTGACTTGACTTATCACAGGAATGATCATCCTAAATTATTAACAAAAATTTACAAGGTGCATGGCTGCATTGCAGAAACAGGCTGACATTACAGGAAGAGGTACAGTGAGTCACGATGGTGTTAACAGTTTTGTTTATGCATTTAGGATTGATTTTCATTGTAAACTGAAATAAGGAAGCTCTGACATCAACAGAATCTTGGTTTGCTTAGACAAGTGACCAAAAATGTAAATTCAATTCACTTCAATTTTATTTGTATAGCGCTAAATCATAATATACATTATCTCAAGACACTTTGCAGGGTAAAGTCAAGACTTTCAATATTATAGAGAGAAACACAACAGTTCCCACAATGAGAGAGCCTTTGGCAACAGTGGGGAGGAAAAACTCCCTAAATTATATGGAAGTCTTCTTTCAGTAATTGTGAGTTTGCATTTTAGTTTCCTCCAGTAAAATCTACAGTGTTTTTTTTCTGTGCGACCCTTTCCAAATCAAGCTGCCCCAGTCTTTACTGGAAACTTTCTAAAATTAGCACTCTCACATTTACTGACTGGTTCCATGAAAAGTTAGGCCGTTTCCCAGTCAATATCACCATTGTTTAATACAATAGAGTGGTAGTCTTACTTGTGATGCCACATTTTGCAGTGGAGGAGGAGGACCGGCCAGTCTTCTGAGTCCCTGGAAGGTTTTGGCCACCAGCAGGGAGTGCGGGGTCAGCCATCGGGCCCGGCTGGCGGCGGCTGGGCGAGGATGATGACTGGTAGCTGCCGTTGGAGGAGTCGCTGTGGCAGGACTCCGGGCTGGAGGCAGAGCTGGAGGAGCTGATGTAGGCTATTACACCTCCTGGTGTAAAATGGCAGAGAGAGAGAGAGAGAGAGAGAGAGAAAAAAAAAAGGGCCTTGATGATGGGGACTGCAGCAACACTCAACACTGTGCAGAGCTTACTGCTGGAAAAGACATTTATATTGTGATATCATTTTATCTTGCGTCGTATAATGACTGGTGATATTCTATACTACTAGCCAGATGTATCATACACTGCGCCATACTGCTCCATTACTGTCGAATACTCACAAGAGCGTTAAATGTGTTTTGTTTTTTTTTTTTTTTTGATTCATTCAAATTAGTCTTTTAAAAACAAAACTACACATTTCGGAGTCTTCAGTTGAAATAATTCAGTTTGAGGCAGAGGGCTGCAAACAGGTTGCATAAGTCAGAAAGTAGAGATGGGTTAACTAAACGCTGCTTTTTTTTTTTTTTTTTTTTTTAGGCGTTTATAGACAATAAAAACATAAAAGTACACCAGTCTCTTCGATGCATTTCCATCAAATACTGTGACTTCATCCTTTGTTCGGCTGCGCTCATGCTAATGCCCAGCCGTTTCCTTTCCTTGAAATTAAATGTAACTCTAACTGCCCACGAGCTTAACATAAAGAGGGCAGATTGTTATACGACAGCAGCTCCCTCAGCCAGTGGGAGCCAAGCAGACGGGCTGCTGAGCCCCCCCCACCCCAACAGGCTGACCTGATGTCTTTCCCTGCCATTCTCAGTGATTAGGTAACAGCCATTACATAATGTCAGCTTCACAAGGGTGTGTGTAGTAGGTAGTCTGGCCTGTCCCTGCAGCCATTCACATAAAGGCTCCATAACAAATGGATCTGGGAGCAAATCATAGTCCGAATAGTTTGATTCTCTTCAGTCTGACAGTGCATGTACTCATAAAACTGATGTGCTTCACATCAAGTCACCAGACGCTATGCCAGTATTTTATTCTTGTGTTTTCTTTTTAAACAAAATGACCGTTAATACAATCCACTGGTTGTAACCGAGGGCAGAGTGAGTCTGTGCAACTGTACCAATGCACATTTTTCACAGACAGTGTGACAAGAATTTTGTCATCAGTACTGACCTAGTTAAAAAAAAAAAAAAAAACACACTGAAGCAACTATTTCATTATTTCCCTGAATAAAGGAAGTCGATATCAAAAGTTCACAAAGGCGTCAATTCTAGAAAAAAAAAAACTTTCACCCAAACACGGTGAATGACATGATGTACAAAGAGCATTGTGTATCCCATGGGTCTTGAACGCACTATAACTTTAGGCGTTTTTTTTTTTTTTTTTTTTTTAACACGCCCCCACGTGGAGCAAAGCATGTTCTTTCCCCGGGAAAACTGGGTCACCGCGAGCTGCTGCGAGATGTCTCACGTGTATCCGCGGCGAGACCCCACGCCATCTCGCCCGGAGAAATTATGCAACGCCGACGTCACGGCGCCGCTCGGCCAATGAGCGGCGACGCACGAGGAGCGTAAACACAGGCGCACATGGCTAGGCTGACGGGTCCATGTGAGGAGAGACGACTGCAGTGCCGCTGGGCAACAACAACAGCCCACTGGCACTCCTAACCCAGTTTAATATTAACACAGCGGCGCACACTGCGCGACTTTAAAGGGCTTCACCAGAAAATAAAGAACGTTAAACTCACCGAACACGGACTGTACCGTTGTGCTGGTCGTTGTGCTTTGACTAAACCCAGTTTCACTGAAAACCCACTGCAGAATGCGACCACAATATTAACGCCGTTACAAGAAGCAGGCGCTGTTAGGTCTTTTCCAGCGCGTTCAAAGCTCACTCACCTGCTTTGGTCGACTCCATGTCCTATGAGTTTGGGGGTTTTCCTCCTCCTCTGCTACCTCGGTGCAGAAGCCGTTTTTCTGTTTTAGTGTTCAGCAACTGAAAAGTCGCTGAATGACTCCGGTCGAGAAACTGACTGAGACGCAACTACAACATTGAAATGAACGTCACGTAAAAAAAAAAAAACTTACTGAAGACCGTAAAAAAAATTTTTTGAAAAAAAAAAAAAAAGCTACGGTCGCTTTGGTCAGTGTCAGTCAAGCGAAGATACAATGTCACAAGAAGAAGGCTCTCGCATATCAAACCGGAGTTTTTTCAGAGAGCGCTCTGAGTGCCTCGTCTCTCCCCCTTTCACCCCGCGAAAAGCCGCCGACTCGTCTGTTTTCACCGTGGCTGGGTTACAGCTACAGATATGCCGTACTCCATTCAGAGGGTGACGCGTTCAGGGCGCAGCTCCAGCGATGTGGAGAACTGGCTTTTTTTTTTTTTTTTTTTTTTTCGCAGTGACTGTTTCGAGTAGCGATCAGCGTGCAACCATGTGACCCAGTTCACGGGCTCCTCCTTCCCTCCCCTCCCCTCTCCTCCCCTACCCTCCCCCTCCCCGCAGCGCTGCACTGGTGTCAATGTAACCCACTGACATACTTTCACCAGTCAAAGTGTGAACAAAGACAGTTGGCCAGTACACACCGGGTCCAGAAAAGACCAGTGCGTTGCGACACTATAATCACGACGGGCCCACTTATCACAGTTGGCGACGAATGCTTTTTATTTTGAGGAGGGCAAAGGTAACTTTAAACCATGTCTGATGAAATATTTGGCAGCTCCTAACCTTTTTTTTTTTTTTTTTATATATATATATATCTCGGCGGCATTTTTCAACATGCCTGGTCCTTTCTTTCAAAGCCCTTTAAAGAACAATCTTTCTTATTTCCATTTTCCAATTAATCCAGTGAAATGTTAGATTTTACATCCAGTCGATCTGATTTCTTAAGCTTTCTCTACACAGCACGGAATAAGGGACTGTGTGACAATTGCTAGGGTCCTTTTTTTATTTCTCTGTATTTACTCCTATAAAAAGAAGTTCCAGTTGCATCAACACGCTGCGTTCACAAACACAATACCTGTAGATCTTATTAGTGATCACAAGTTGCTCATTGTCCTCAGCAAAGAGCGCTTCATTTCCTCCTCATCCTAAACAGGTGCTCCTGTATTCTTAATTGTAACTGCAGTGGAGAGCGGGGTGGGTACAGTGAGCATTTGTTTCAAATGTAATGCTAATTGCTAATGATTATACAGCATGATCTTAACAATTTCAGTAAAAAAAAGAATCCAGTTGAGTCCGCCTTAGTGCTTGTCCACCTTCTGCTTGAATGACAGCCTGCACTCAAGTGGCATTCACTCCACAATTCAGTTTGATTACTTGACTTTCTCAGTCCTTACGTGCCCCCATTAAAGTTCAGCAGGGTTGAAGTCAGGAGAAAGTCCTTGGTCTTCAAGTGTTTCTTGCAAAGTTTTGATGTGTGTTTGGGCTCATGATCCTGCTACGATGTGAATCCCTCACAGAGATAAAAACCAGAGGGCATCGGTTTGATACACTGCAGTATCTTTCGCTCTGCTGTCCGTCTCCTTGCATACACCCTCCGTTACTGCCACGAATCTTCAACTTGGATTCATCAGTAAACAGGATTTTTTCCAGTCATGCTGGTATTTCTCCTGGTGCTGGTATTTTCTTCACCCTCTGTGTTTAGCCTTGTTTCCCTTCTGTCCTCTCAGACCACTAAAGACAGCCTTCTTTTGATAGTGGAGTCAAAAGCTCCTTATTGGAGTCTTGCATTCTTTATTTAGCAAATTCTGTACCTCTGATGAAGTTGCTTTTTTTGGGAACCAAGCTTGACGTATTGATTTTGTGCATCGGATACAACTGATCCAGTTTCTGCAAAGTCTTTTAAAGCTCTGTGCACCTTTAGTCTCGCCAAGTCCCTCTTTGTTTAGAGTAACAATTTGACTTCTGACACTTTCACCTTGATCAGATATTATTTTTTTTACACTGTCACAATGCAACTTAGTGAACGACAATCTGCTGGAAGCTTGAGGCACAGTCTTATTTATAACAAGTGAACCCTGGCTCCTAATTGAGTTACCTCTGATAAACCCCAGTGTCATCTGACCACATACTGCACCAGAAGGGATACAAGTCAAGGAATTCTGAAGCTTTCATTCAAAGGAGTTCAAAACTCAAGCTGGTCAACTCAAGTTGGTCAATGCCCCAAATTTGCTTCAATTTGATTGCTGACCTAGAAATAGAGTCTTATTAATTACTTCTTTAGCAATTTTCAGTGTGGACTCTGGAACTCTCCCAGAAAATAATAATAACCCTAAAGGGTAATGTTATAATACTAATAATGATAATAATATTTATTTATAGAGCACATTTAAAAAAAATGCTTAAAAAGTGCTTAACAAAGATAGGAATAAAATATTATCAATGAAATTAATTGATTTCTAAGTGAAGAAAAACTGATAAAATAATTAAAACAATCATAAGTAAAAGCCAGCAGAGTTATTATCAGAGGAATAAAACACTTTAACCAGGAAAAGCTCTCAGATCAAAGTGTGTTTTAAGAAGGGGCTTAAAGGAGATCATAGATTCCACCAACCTGATTTCCTCATGCAGATTGTCCCGGAGCCTCGGGGCCCTGACTGGAAATGGATTAATTGGTGACTCTAAATTGCCTGTAGGTGTGAGTGTGTCTAGTTGTTTGTCTCTGTATGTCTCTAAATGTCGGTGTGATAGACTGGCAACCTGTCTAGGGTCCTCATTCGGTGTCAGCTGGGATTGGCTCCAGCCCCCATGACCCTTCAAGAATAAGAGGTACAGTTAATGGATGGCTGGAGGTGCTTTGGAGAGCTTTAAAAGCAATCTATAAACTCTTCATCTGTTTTTGTTCTGCAGCCAGTGTAGAGGAGGCTAAAACAGGAGTGATGTGGTCGTGTCTCTTGGCTCTGGTTTAAAGCCTGGCAGCAGAGTTCTGGACACGGGTACAGGGTCCAGATCAACCTGAGCCAAGGGGAGCATCCATTCAAAGGCCATGCATGGGATCCAGCGTGTCAACATGGTTACTGAGTTAAAAGTGTGTAACATAGGTAATGCTGCATCTTTTAGAAGGCAGAAACAACAGGTGATGTTGACAGCAAACAGTAAACACAACAGAGCCCCCTGTGTTGCTATTAGAGCCAAGAGTGGGTGGTGGGTGCTGAAGTCACTGTAGATGAAGGGCCCTGTCTACAAGTGGTGGGCCCGTTTAAACCACCAGTTTTAGTTATGCCAGTTTTGTTTCTGAGAATTCATGTTATGTGCATCATTTTGACACGGTGAATGAGTATAACACCACAGTACCCATGAGCCAGTCAGTAAGACACACGAGTTGGATCAGTGGGGAGTTCAAAATGAAGAACAAGGACTCACAGCTGCTTTTAAAAGTGAACCGTTTCAAGCTGAGTATCGTTTTCACTTTTCTCCACACTGTAATCTTTAGCTCTCACCCATCATTTTGTGGCTCATATGACTGAGTTTTAAGATCAGCGATTGGATGTTTCATGACAAAAATGCATCTTAGAAGTCGTAGTTAACTTCTGCCCTGACAATGTCATGTACACGAGCTGGTACCTTTGGCTTTTTGTTCCTCATTGCTGCTGATCCAAGCCATAAAAATGCTCTAAATGTGAACCATATAACAATTTCTATGGGAAAAAAAAAAGGGACTTCATTTTCACTTCTTTTTTTGAACAAATTATTTTAATGAGAGGTATTACAATCTAAGCATGGCTGCTAATCAACTCCCGAAGAATCTGGGTACATCAAGGTACAGAAGAGGTGAAGGATTTCTCCTTCTACACTCTACTCAGTGATTGATATATATATATATTACTTTTATTTCCTTTTGAAAACCACACCAGTGTTATTTTAGAAAATACACTTCATCAAGCAGAAAGTAAATACTAACAAATAAAAGCTTTACAACTGACGATAGTTTCACTTAGCTTTAAGCCCACATTGTGTTTTTTTGCAGCTTTGCCAACAACTCTGAACTGCTCAATGTAAACACTTCTCTAGGTACTGTAACCAGTTTGTCAAAACATGTTGTTTGTTCCCAGAGGAACACACAAAGCCCGTGGTAAGTTTCTTTTTCCTGTGACCTAAATTTGAAGCACAGAGTGAGAGAGATGAATAATCTCCAAAAAAACTGTCTCAACTTTTATCACACGCAGACACACAAGCGAAACACAATATTACAGTGTTAATGCATTTTATTATTCTGGATGAAAACAGCCAGCATTGCTGTAGTTCTGTTTATCATGGCTCCAGTCGGCGCTCTGCCACATTCTGCTGCTGGTATTTAACAAGGTCACTGGTACCTTCTTATATTACATATTTACTATAATGCCTTGATATACTCTGATACCCTGTTTAGCAGCTCTTTGGAGACATGCTAAAGCTGCAGTGTGACCTGTGTAGACGTCCACAGCGTTAGTGATGAGCTAAGATGAGACATTGGACAGAATCAGAGAGTTGATTTTAAAAATCCATGGTATGAAAAGGCTTGTTCTCGGTTGTATCCAGCAAACGATGAGAACAAGATAGCTATGACTGAAATGTCTATTCAGTCCAGTATTAGGAACATTTTTGGATGAGGATTGCGTAGAATTAGAATTTTGTTTGACAATAAAATTTGGCCGCTCCACTCCATCAGTTCTGCAGTGGCTGTTTTACGCCTCCACGCACACGACAGCCTTGGCCAGGGGCATCATGTGTTCTGGTTCTTTAAGGAAGGAAATGTTGCACTAATGTCCAAAAACACTTTTGGACAATGCGTCACTTTTCTATGCTTTCACCACAAGCACAATGCATGATGGTTTACATTGTTTGGTTAGTGACCATCAGTTGTACAGTACTTTTCATGATAGGATACTTTGAGTCCAGTATAATAATTCTCACTATACATCCGGGCAGCACGTCAAAACACCTTGTATGAAGGACTATAGAGGGAGCAGTGAGGGATTTTGGACAAAGCCTAGAGTTTGGTGGTCAAAGGTCAGAGGTCAAGGTCACTGTGACCCAGGGGTGGACCGAAAATAATAATAATTCAGCATGGGAATGTGACCCACCTTCACAAACCATCAGATGACTAATTCAGGCTTATTTGTTGACGTACCAGGTACCAGACTTGCTATAAATTTGGCCACTGGATTCATCTGTGAGGAAAATTACAGAGATTACAAAATACAAAAAATAAAGTTTAATATTACCACTTACGTCTTTTACACATTACATGTGTGCCATATAGCCATAGCAGAAATATTTACATCTTTGTAGTTTAAATGTTTCAATGTCCATTAGCAACAGAACATAAGGTGAATGGCAGTAGTTTTCCAGTGTGGTCTCTCTCTCTCTCAATCACAAGGCTGTTATACCAACTGCTCCTTTTAATAGCACATCTATTATCATTGACGACCATTAACAAAGGCAAAATCAATGTAGAAACAAAGGAGCAGCTCCATAGCCGCACCAGTGTGGACTATTGCAGCAGTTCAGCAAGGTATCATCACACTCAGGTGAGATGATGCAAGAGGCCTGTAAACTCACACACACATATATATATATATACACATACAAACACATATTGATCGTTAAATTGACTGTTCATGGTTCAGGCCAAAATGACCCTCAGGCTGACGGGCTGTCCACCGCTGCTGTGGCCTCACCAAACACATTTAAGACCTCATCAATGTGGTATCACATGACTTTATTTAGATTGCCGGATGGCCTCATTAGAATTTATTGGCCAAAGGTCAAAGGTCAAGGTCACTGTGAGCTCACGAAAGGCATTTCACCATCTCATGTGATAATCATGTCACAATTTATCACAAGTATCTGTAAGAATCAAATGAAGTCATCGCATTTTGTATCCAAACAGTCAAAGGCCAACCTCATTTTGACATCATAATGTTCTGCCAAAACAGGAAGGGGAGATTTTGACTATATTTGCTGCAACTTGTGTGCTTGGTGGAGGAATGCAACCACAAGGCAGTAATTCTAGTTCACATACACTGAATGAGTCTGTGTAGTCAATCCTAGTTACACATTAACATGAGTGACATTGATATTTAGTCAACTTAAAAAATCTGACCTTTTCATCACTGAGGCAAAGACAAAATAAGTTTATCAAGGTCTCCTCCAGGCCAGGGCAGGTAAACAGCGCAGGGGGCTGTTCACCTGCTGTGCAGGACAGTGACCCTAAACGTGGAAGGGAATCTACTACTGAACAAATTCAGACTAGGAAAATCCACCTTCTGGAGTCAGAGCCCAGAATTAGAGCCCCAGACTTCTGTATTTGGCCAGTTATTGAATCCAAGGCTCCACCAGCACTGTGAACATTAAATGGACCAGTTCAACAAAGACTCAAACGATTGAAACTGTTTGTATGTTGTTAACTGTGGAGTGTGTAAGGATACTGTGTTTGTCTATGCATCACTTAGATGATCCAGTTACATTTTTATCAGCAATTAATGCAGAAAACCAGGTCATTCCATAGGCTTCACTGACTTTTTCTTGCCCCTGTGCATCGTACCCCTGGGCAGCACAATGTAAACTCCCTCAGTGACACAAATTAACCACACAAAACACCGGTAAAACAACCAGGAAAACACTAAATCAAAAGACACAACATCAGAACACAACAGAACCACAAACTAAAACCCCAGGCTGAGAGGCAGCAAGATTAACAAAGCCAATTACAAAAGCATGCAAAGTTCAACATTGCAATAATATACATAGAGTTCACTCTGCCAGAGTACCACCATGTTATTTATTCATTGCAATGCATTTTACTTACTGACCACAAACATGAAACACTCAGTCCACAAAACTCCTTGAAAAGCAAATAGCAGTTCTTCTGTGATTATGTGGACTACTACGGATTCTACATGATATTATTCAGGTCAACCAGCACTGCACCAAGACCAAGTCTCCATGTCTCAGTCTGGCAGCAACCATGCATTTACAACACGGCAATATTTGGGCTGCTGCCCAGTAAAGATGGATCAAAGGTGGAGTGCTTGGGCGTGACCAGATAGCTGAGTAGTTAGGGCACATAGCATGTGGGTGCAAATGCCCTGAGGAGGTGAATCCCTGGTCCCTGGACTCTTTGCTGCATGTCATTCCCCTACTGTCTAATCTCTGTTGTTTTTAGCTGCACAATAAAGGCACAAAATGGCCAAAAATTACTTTAACAAAACAAAAGTGAAGGTTGCAGTGACTAACCAAAAGTGTCACTGTGCAAATTACAAGAGGAACAAGTTGTAGAGGGGAATCCCGAGCCCTGCCTCTCTACCAAGATGACGAAATCACTTAGCTAGTGCAGCGTGGGCAGCAGACAAAGCCTACTACACTCTGACAACGTGCCCATCCCCAAAAGCTAAAATTACACAGTGGCAAAACCTGTCTGCCAGAAGGCCACTTGATTATGAATATTCTTTAACCAAACTCAACATCGCTGTTGAGTTTCACATCACACATCACAGTTTTTCCTCAGTCAATGTGAGGGTCTAAGGGCAGAGGATGTTGTTATGATGCTATGTAAAGAACTTTGAGACAAACTGTTTGTAAAAATGGGCTATACAAATAAAATTGCCTTGCCTTGCCTTGAAATAACCACAACTGTCGAAAGCGCAACTAGACCACACTTAGACCACAAAGGATCTAACAAAGGAGATGGCCACTAGACTAGACGGCCATTAGTTATACACAAACATGCTCACATTTACCTCACCTTATGGATATTCGATGTGATATAAAAATATGGGCTGGTGCAGCTTTGAAATATTTAGTGTGTACATGTTACAAATCATTTGAAACATCAAGTAGAGCATCACATGCAGATATTGAACCCTTTTAGATCCACATTAAGGCTTTTTTGGTTTTTTTGAACCTTTGTGTTTTTCCTCATAAGGTTGTCATTTTTAGAAATGTCCCAGAGTCTCTTCAGAATCAGCTCAACGTCAGTTAAGTATATATTTCACTCAATAAAGACTCTGTTCACTGTAATAGGGAATAGTAGCTCAGAAAACAAGAAGAAACAATCACATTTCCTTCTATAGATAAAAACACTGTAAACCTTCAACACAGAAAGTTACACACATGTGTTTTTGTTGTTCTAGAGCTGATTTGAAGTTTCTCTCATTATCTGATCTGAGTTCTGCTCATTCTTTGGAGCAGTAATGATGAAAAATCAGCTCCAAAGCCTCTAATGCTCTAAATATCTTATTGTCCATGTCTCTCTGTCTTTATTCTGTCACTACAATAAACTCAGAGCAACTTCTCCTCACTCTGAGATCAGAAAAATACAGGATTGATCCCATTGACTTTGGCTACAAGCAGCTGACAGCTAGGCCTCTGAAGGAGACACTCTGATTGGCTGTGACATCACCCACTGGAGCCAATAGGAGCGTCCCATGTAGAGACGTGACTCAAGACGTCACTTTCAAAGATGGAGGATGAGAATGGATGGATAAACACACAGAAGTAAAGCAGCAATGCTCCAGTCAAAGGCTCAGACTGATCCAAATCCTGAATCCAAATCAAACAGGCTTGTTAGAAAGAGCTGATTCTCTAGTTTAAAACAGCTCAAACCATCACAAAGCAAAAACGCTCTAAACACAACGTGATAGAAAAATAAAGCTTGACTCACCAATATATGACATTAAAAGCTCAAAACAATTACTTCCTTTAACCTCCTCAATAAATCATTTACATTCACCAGGTAATGTACAATAATACATCTTGCAGTAGTTTGTATTATACTGTAGAAGATAAATAAACGCACCAGCACTTGAGTGTACTGTTTAAATGATACACAGCAGACTAGTAAAGCCAGTTCTAAGGCTTCATGTCACGAGGCTTTTGAGCTGTTCTCCCCCACATTGAATTCTTCCTGGGTTAACATGACACAGTGTGACATGTGTTTCCCTCCTCTCTATCACCACACAGCAGGCGGGAGTTGGCCAAAGCCTCACGCAAAGACACAGCACCAGACATTTCCCACAGCACTCTCAATCCCAGCTAATGTTTCCTCACAATGATGAAACCCTTCAGGAGTAAGCGATCCCACGCGTTGTCGTCCCGTTCTCCATTTTCCTTCTTTGGGATTTTTAGAGACCAGGTCAGGAGTTACTGCTGCCCCACAGACTCGTGTATGGCCAGACAATAGACAGGGAGTAATGTGAGAGATGACCCTTGTTTTCACTCCACCCTTCCATGTTCTCAGTTGACCTGCTCAGGGAAAGGCTGTTTTTAGCTGAGGACTGGAATATGTTGTCACTATGACCCAGTTAATTAATGCAACAGTAGTCAGCATAACATAAATATAATTAGAATCATCTGAAACAACTAAAAATGGAGAAAACTAACAATACAACGAGAAAGGAAATGTTTCAAACATCAATATATCTTCTTGGTTTTGATAACTTGGTAACTTGGTAGTTCAGGTTCTGCTTTTTGCCCATTCACCTTTGCTGACGGGAGTCCATCTTTGTCAAACTGAATTGGATTGATTGGATATAGATTAGACAGCCACACACCTGTATACGCTTTTACATATCACACTGCAAAGTCCAAGGAGCTCTCTGTAGACCTCTGTGATTAGGTTGTGGCCATTAGCTCACGTCAGGGCAACGGTATGAAAGCATTTCTAAAGCTTTGAGTGTGCGCTGGAGCACGGTGGCCTTATCGACAGTGAAACGGAAGAAGCCAAAGTTATCGGCCACGACAGTCACTGTAGCAAAAGTTCAGAAGTGTCTGCAGAAGGAAGAACCTGTCGATAGGACAACTCTCATTGCTGCATCAACCAGGCCTTCAGTGAAAGACACACGACAGCCTCCACAGCATTTAAAGGACTCGGGAAAGATGAGTGCAGCCAAATACAGAGGGGCCTTTGAAAACCTGCTACAGAGTTCACACAACCTTTCAGCACGACAATGACCTGAGACATACCACCAAGGTAACGCTGGAGTGGCTTCAGGACAAGTCTGTGATTGTTCTCGAGTGGCCTATCAAGCACAAACCATTTGAACATCTGTGGAGAGACCTGAAGAGCAGTTCACAAGAAGACTTGGGTCTGAATAGAATATATGAATATGAAACAAATGAGAGATTTCAGTTTTTGGTTTTGAATACATTTTCAAATAATTCTAAAAATATGTTTTCACTTGGGTGTAGATTGGCCTCATATGAAGACCAGAGATATTTCCTTAGGGAAATAACAGCATCCTGATGCAGCTTCCAGGGATCCTTCTGAAAATAAACATCATGTGAACTATTTGGGTTAGAAATGTTCGGTAAACCTGGAAACCAAATCCTGCAAGGTTGACCACCTGACAGTGGAGATATTCATGAAGCTGAATGATGAGACTGATCAGGTTGTGTTTGTAGAGAAATCACTCATTCTCTCTGTTACACCATTATGGTATCTGTTGTTTCACCCTCAGAACCTCTCCTAACTTCTCCCTGGGTACATAATACATCAATGCAGATTTTTTTTGACTTCCTGTCCTTATATACTTTAGGTGTGTCTTCAAAAGAATGATGGTGTTCCACCACTGTGTAACAGATAAAAATACTTTTAGATTAACATGTGAAAGGAGCTTTTAACCTTTATGAGCACAGAACTGATCTTTGTACACCAGACAAAGCTGTGGATTCAACTCGCTCACAGCCCATAGACAGATTTTAAAGCTGTGCATAATTACTAGAAGTGGTACTAATATTTGCTCTGTCCTCGGTTTCAAGAGCACTTGTTTGTAGAATGACTTATCTCCATTTAAAAACTAGCTGAACAGTAATGACCTGTTTTGAATTCAAACAGTCTATAAGCACAACCAGCTGTTTGAAGTAGTTTGCTTTCTGGTCCAGATTGAAGAGGGCAGGGTGAACATCATAGACTTCCTCTGTTATGAATGGTGTTCCTTTCCTCTGCACATTTCTGTTCTGTGCAGCATCTCTGGTGTTTCAAAAAATGGGGAACTAGAACCAATCAGCCATAACATTATGGCCACCTGCCTATTATTATTATTATTATTATTTTATAATACAGTCCTGACCCTGGAGGCCTGGACTCCTCTCGACCTCTGAAGCTGAGCTGTTGTATCTGGACCAAGACGTCAGCAGCTGATCCTTTAAGTCCTGAAGCTGTGAAGTGGAGCCTCCATGGATCAGACTTGTTGGTCCAGCTCATCCCACAGATGCTGGACTGGACTGATATCTGGGGAATTTGGAGCCGATTCAACAACTTGTTGTGTTCACACAGACCTTCACTCCCCATCACCATCAATGAGCCTTGACACCCGACCCTGTTTGTGGTCCAGTGGTTTTCCTTCACAGTTTGGTCCTTGTCAAAGTCCCTCACATCCTCACACTTGACCATTTTTCCTGCTTCAACACATCAACTTCAGGACTAAATGTTCAGCTGCTGCCTGATAGATCCACCACTGACAGGAGCCATGGTAACCAGGTAATAATGTTCTGACTTCACCTGTCAGGGTCATAATGTTATGGCTGATTTGTGTATTACTAGTCAAAGTTTTGCACACACTGAGCCACTTTTTTTTCTTCATTTTTACTATTTTCCACATTGAAAATACGGATGACGTAAAAATTATGAAATTACACGTTGCATTTATATATTAGACATAAAAGTGTCAATAAAAATATGTTTCATATGTTTCAAGCTGGTTAACATTAGCATCATTAACCAGCTTCACGATCTCTAGTCAGCTGGGCCCTGGTAAAATGGCATTAGTGGAATGTCTGGTTCTCTTAACGTGTTGTGTTGTGTTGTGTTGTGTTGGTTTGAAGTGAAGCCCTACTGGACAAATGTACTAATCCATATTATGTCAGCGTTGTGAAAACCAAGACTGACCTGTGCTGCAGAGGAGGAGCGCATTAGAGTTTCCAGCCTCACCGAATTAGAAGGTGCGTGTGGAACAAAGGCTAAAACATGGATGGGCTTGGATAGTGAAGGAAATATGGGCTGTAACAAACTCGATGGATGAATCTGGAACCTATTTAAACTGTGGGGATTTTTGTGAGGGCGGCATGGTATGCAGTGGTTAGCACTGTTGCGTCAAATGGTCCCTCCAGGCTCTCCCCCCACAGTCCAAAGACATGCACGTCGGGTTAACTGGTGACCCTAAATTGCCCATAGGTGTGAATGTGAGCGTGGATGGTTGTGTGTCTCTATATGTCGGCCCTGTGACTGGTGACCTGTCCAGGGTGGACCCCACCCTCACCCAGTGTCGGCTGGGATTACCTGCTCCATATGAAAGGTGCCTTGAGGTAACTTTGTTATGATTTGGTTCTATATTAATAAAATTTGATTTGATGGTGGATGGTGGAACTATTGTGGATTCTGTGAACATATTTGTGAACCTGTCTGTAGGTGCTGCCTTTCGGCTGACCTCAGCCTAATGGTGCACTGCTGCCCTCTCTAAACGTGATGTCTGTTAAAGCCGGGGGACCTGCACAGGAGAAAACCCTGGATTCTCTCGTTTGAATGACCAGTTTGAATTTGCTGAGTAAACAAAATCAGCAGATGGAAGAATGAACTTGATGTATATCTCTTCAGTGCACGACAGACAGAAATGCCCTGAAACATTTCTCTTACCTGCCTTTAACTGGTAACTTGTTTTAATTTTCATGATTCGAGCATGCGCTTAATTTCTTTACATTAATATTCAACTTCATATCCTGTGTAATTCCAAACTACATTTTACAACTTTGGTTAAGAGCTGATAAGACCCCTGTGGCAAATGTCATCTTGAAAACCTCACACTTAAACAGCTCTAAGATTACACAGGTCAAGTCTTGTTTTCAGCTAAAAGCTCAGGCAATGATCAGTTTCATGACGTGTCAAAGGTCTGTCACTATGATTGACATATGGCAGACACCACTGTGTGAAACGTGGAGTCGGGGGAGAAACGACTTGATGCTATTATACATCACCTTTGTAAGACCTTAAAAACAGCTCAGGGTTCAGAAGTAGGTCAGCTGTCAAGGGACAAAAAGGTCCAGGTTGGGTTTCTTTAAGTGGTCGGGGTATGAGAGGCCTGGAGGGCAGTCAGCCAGTGGATGAGGAGCCAGCTGGGGTGGGTCCGAGTGCCAATGAGACAGGGATGTGTTCGTGAGGGCTGACTTGGAGTTCGATGTCCTGGTTTTAATCCAGAAGGTGGCTGGTTGGACAGATTTAACATTTCTCTCCAGTTATGACAATTGTGTGCATTCAGATGCTAAAGATCCCTACATATAGATCAATTCTTTAAAATGTTACTGGCTGTTACTTCAAGTGTCTGAACATTTGTGTCAATGTTTCAGTTTCTCCTCCAATAAATGTGCTGTTGCTTCGTCATGGTGGGGTATTGAGTAGATCGATGAAGATTATATTTTGGCATAAAACTTAACACTGTGAAGCCTGGAGGGGTCTGAAGACTTTCTGAATGCACTGTTTTTGTGACCTACAGCCTGGCCTTTGTATTTGACGCTGACCACAGGTTTGAATGCTGTAGTGAATCCTCTGAGGTTATGGGCCTGAAGTCATCTCTAGATGACATTGGCTTGTTAATGTACAGCCCTGAGCACACAGCCTGAACAATGTATCTGTTGACGTACTCAGCGTTGGACTCTCAACGCTGTCCCTCGTGGCCATGAGCGGCACCGACAAAACAAGTGGCATTAGTTGATGGAAAGAAGTTGAATTGATTTGAGAGTATTAAGTGAAAATGGGTTTAACTAATTACTGGAACATAGAGGATGAGTTAAATGTAAACTTGCTGTTAAATTGAAGCTGCATGTCATTTCAGGTCGCTTCTCGGAAACAGCTTAAATCATATGTGTAGTGACTGATTAAATAATGGTATAACTGTCCAACTTCAGTTGCCTCACAGGATTTTCCTGTTGTCTAATCTCAGGCAGGTGTAGATCAATCCAAAGACCAGCCAAATGATGACACCTTTAATTGCACGTGGTCCTTTTTGAACACTAGAAAATGTGGCGTCATTAGAATCTGTCACTCTCTGTAGCAGCTCAGTCCTGACAGGAGCTCCAAACCTGCTCCAGCTGTTAGTGAAAACACCTTGAACATCTGGTAGTAACAGTGGGAACCCATTGCTTTTTGACAGAATTAATTACTTCAGTTTTTTATTCACAGTACGAGTTGTCAAATAAAAAGTTGCCTTTAAAAAGCTAATATTCTAAAAACAAACACACAGACAGTACTGTTACCATGAAAAGGGCTGTTTATTTTTTTAATGTACAGATGTGTGACGAGCTCTAACGATAGCGGTGCAGCTGCAGGGTGTTGCGCCTCTTCCAGGCAGCGCGACGTGAGCCGCCAATGGTCAGGTGGAACTTGTGGCCCTTGCCCAGGCCGCGACTCTTCTTTCCTGCAGATGTCAGGCCACGCATCTCTCTGTGCTTGTGCACAGCCTTTGTGATCCATTGGGTGTCTGGGTTGCGTCTGACGGCCTTGTGGAAGGGGTCGACCAGAATCACCTCAAAGAACTTGTAGGTTGAGTCCTCGCCCACCCAGTACGAGTTCAGCACTCGCAGGGCTCCGCAGTGACGACCAGCACGCTCCTGGGAAATAAAAACATCAAGACGTTATTACTCCTGCCTGAGTAATAATTAAGCAAACAGGTTAATATAACACCATCTTGAAGCTACTTTATGCTTTGGTGACTCCCAGTGGCAGCAATACCCAGAAACCCTGTACAGGGTCACACTGCAGACTCATTTTAACCAACACTGCAGGTCTGTGAAACATTCAAGTGAAGAAAAGTTAAATCTAACAGCTAATCCAACTCTAGTTTATTATTAGTTATTATTGCAGTCAGTAGTCTGACTGCAATAATTATGAGTCTTATCAAGAATCAACTGAGCTGAGATGATCTACTGAAGGACAAGAGGTATCAAGGATTTTTTTTTTTAATCATTTCAGATTCACTTTTTCCTGAGAAAGGAGGTACATCTTTTAGAGGACCACTGCAGCCACATTTATACGATAACACCCACAGGGAGTCTGAGCAGGGAAATGCCAATAAAGACATTTGCAGTATTCTGTCTTACAGCAGCAAAAATCTGTGACATTACCTCCATTTACTCCCATCAGCGAGGCAACATGTTTAACACCAATCTAACACTGATACAACTACACAAGATGCAGCCGTTCACATGTTAGGTAAAGGCTTTGAGAAAGTTCTACAGAGAACCAACTGAGCAGGAGATGCATCTTTTCCACAGCAGAGGTTTTGACTGTCATGGCAGTAAAAGCACAGGCTGTGGTCAGGATTCATTTCAGTTTGAATTAATGTCACAGTAACTTCAATGTGTTATGTCCGTGTTAGAATTTTAGCCAGTGCATTTTATACAGAGCAGCTCTGCTTTAACAGGATCAGGTGGCAGCTCTGACATGAGCAAACCAACATCTGTAATCCAGACAGGGTGCGTGAAAAACCTAGGACATGTAGAAGGATTACACAGAAGGTCTGTGGATGTTTTAACCACCGGACAGCCTCCATTTTAATTTGTCATGACAACATGACTCCTGCTTTGGCAACTCTCAGAAGCCACCATTTGCAGCTTTTACAGCGATGCCACTACTTTCCAAATTTACTGTATCAGCATTAGGGAACACAACCAGTAACACGAGCAAATTCATCTCAGGTGCAGAGGGCTGCATGATGTGAAAGGAACAAAGTAATATTGCAATCACGCTGGCAGATAGTGTTTGTGATTTCAGTTGTGAGTATCATGGTCACATTTTATTTTCACCGGGAAATTTTAAGTTTTTAACATGTTCCTTTGTAGCGCTGCAAATTAATGTTGTGACAGTCAAAAAAAAACAAAAACTTGCAGCTCACGTGATTCGGACATTGCACTAGAGCATATTGTGATTTCCATTATACGTTAACTGTGCAGCTCTAATACACCGTTCATCCGAAGAGTGGTGAAACCAGCATGAACAACTCACTGCATCTTCAAGTCTTAAACCTGCGGTCTAAAGGAAGACTGTACCTCAGCAGTGGACTGCAAACTGCGAGCAAACTTGATCTGGTTGACGCCATGGTGCACTGGCTTGCCATAGGTGGCTCCCTTGGGCACAGGGCGTTTACGGCCTCCGCGACGCACACGGATGCGGTAGATTACGTAGCCTGTCGGGTTCAAACAAACAAACAAACAACAAAAAAGATGATCAGCAAAACAGGGTAAGGAGGACAACGCACCGCCCGTGTGCAGGTGGAAGTGGTGGAGCAGGCTGCGGGCTCAGCACTCACCCTGCTTGGCCTTGTAACCCAGCCTACGGGCCTTGTCAGGTCTGGTGGGTCTAGGAGCTCGGTGGAGGTTGGACAGCTGACGGTACTGCCAGCAGCGGACACGCAGCAAGAAGCGCATCACATCGGACTGCTTCTTGCGCCATAACTCCTGCATATACCTATATGCTCCCATGTTGACTTATCTGTGGAGAAGAAACAGTCATTTATCAATTCCCAGCTCTTTGATGCCAATTCAGATATTCACAACACGGGACTTACATTAAACAGCACGTCAACCCTAACGTGAACTGAGGCTGCTCAGCTAAGGTACAGTTACAGAGATGGTGCTGAACAGGTTTCTGTCATGCTAATTCTCCCCTAATAAAAACACAGCCTGGCTCAGGTATACAGCCTGGCCCAGGTATAAGGTTTATCAGCTGCCCTGCAGACACAAGTCACTCAAAGCCTCGTCTCTCCGGTCACGACACATGGTTCAGGACCACCGAGGCTCCGCACATCAGGAGGACACAAACCAAGGTTGCCTTCCTCCACACACCTCCGTGCTCATGTTCAAACGCGTAACACGAACGGGCCGAGGCGTCCATCGTAGAGGACAACAGCCAGAGCTAACACAGTGTAGTAGCACCGGTCCATGCGTGTTAGGAGGCAGGCTAGGGTGAAACCGTGCGTGCTAACGTTAGCCGCGGAGCCCGTCGCCACTTCCTCCACCGGACTGTTCGTCGCGTTGCCCCAAAAATAACAAACTAATCACTTTCAGCGAACGAACGTTATGAACGAGTTGTTAATTCGTCTCAAACGTCAAGAAGTCATGTTATCATGGAAATCACGTTATCTTCCTCCTGCGGCCGGCGGCTAAAGGATCCGACTGCATCTGAGCGCCAGTAAAACAGGGCTGAAGTTAGCGTTAATAATAACGTTAGTCAAAAAAATAATCAAGGCGTATGGCTCGTTAATGAGCCTCTAAACAACATCCTGATTCAAAACGGCAGATGAAGTATATAAAGTATGATTTTAATGGATTGAGTTTTGTGTTAAGGGATAGAAAAACTCGCTTACATGATGGCGTACCAGCCGGAAAGAGAGAGGGCACGTACCCAGCATGCCTTATGAAAACGGCAGTGACGCAGTTCCTATGCTGTGCTCATGGGAAATGTATTCTTCACTAGTTTGTTTTTTTATTCCCACTCTTTCGAAATTTCTTTCAATACATACATTTTAGTTTAAAATAATTAAACGAAATAATACAGAAACACAGTCGAGTGTCGAGACTAAGGAAGTGCATGGTAAATACTCGTGGAGGTGGCATTATTGAGCCGCTGTTGGTCTACTGTGTACACAAAATGAACGACGATAAGAGTAAACAACATAATTAATTCAATTGTGCATGTAAATATTTTCTAATAACTGTGACGTGGTAATAGTTTTTTTTTTAAATTATATACCTTCTCGTTATTAAACAAAAAATAAGTTATTAGTCTTCTTATGAAGCCCGTCAGTCACGCATGCGCAGTGTCAGGACAAGTCTTGTCAGAAGTGCTAGCAGAGCAGGATGGACACTGTGGTTGTGATGTTTCATACTTGATAAACAGATATACAGTTTTACACCTAATTCAAGTAAGGACCGTACCCGAACGTACCGTTACATACCAACGAGTGTGTGCGCGCACCTGGGCTGTTATTAGTGTGTTTACGCGACGCAGAAGGCGTTGCTACGGCTAATCTGTTAGCTAGCTAGGCTAACCCAGAGACTGTTTAAAAAGGCTAAACAGCAAAATACTGTCACCTCGAGCCAACGCGAAGGGTGAAATATTATCAGTTGTTTAACTGTTTTCCAGAAGCCGCTGTCAGTGTTTCTGTACTCGCTATCAGATGTCCTGTGTGTCCCAGAGGAGACTAAACAATGTGACGTTGTGTGTGTGTGTGTGTGTGTGTGTGTGTGTGGTTGTAGGCTCGACATGGGGAAAGGCTGTAAAGTTGTGGTGTGTGGCCAAGCAGCAGTTGGAAAAACTGCCATTTTGGAGCAGTTGCTGTATGGAAACCACACTGTGGGTAAGAAATGCACCTGAGGAGAAGAACAGTGACACCTACATATATGTCAAGTCTGGATTCATGCAGTGAAGAGATTTATCTAAAATGTCCGAATTAGAATCCCTATTGATCTGGATTGTCAACAACAGGTGTACAATGGAGGATACATCCACCCTTATATATTTCAATTTGGGATTAATTACATATGGTATGTTCATATTTCACAAAGCTGTTTGGGGCTTCTCACATGACTTTGACTACTGTTTCAGATAATAATTCAGCTGTAGTACCGTTTTACTGTTTGTTTGGCTAAAAGTCTGTTTTCTGAATTTGCTGTGTCGCCTGTGTTTTCCAGGCTCTGAGTCCAGTGAGACGCAGGAGGACGTTTACGTGGCCTCAGTGGAAACTGACCGCGGTGTGAAGGAACAGCTGCGGCTCTATGACACCAAGGGCCTCCACGATGGACAAGACCTCCCCAAGCACTACTACTCTGTGGCCGACGGCTTCGTACTTGTCTATAGCATCGACAGCTTGGAGTCTTTCAAGAGGGTGGATGTACTGAAGAAGGAAATAGACAAATCCAGAGACAAAAAAGAGGTGCAACTGGTTATTAATATTCTTGATAACTCAGCTCAATTCCAAAATGCATATTATATTAGCAATTGTCTACAAAGAACATCTAGCTAATATCTTCTAACCACAGTCGTTTGAGTTTTAGTCAGTTTCCCATTCCCATTGTTCAGCTCCACAGTCTTCCTGGAAAATGTTTTCAGGTTGTCCACCCATTCATATGTACATACGACCATCTCGTTCTCATGGATATATCTCTGTAACGCCTTCACAGAACTTTGGCACAAATGTCCACTTGGACTCAAGGAGAAAGTGATTACAGTTTGGTGGTCAAGGTCACACCGACCTCACAAAATGCAGTTTAAACATGATGTCTCAGTAACGCCTTGAGGGATCGTCTTCGAAATTGGCACAAACATTCATTATGACTCAAGGATGAAGTGATTAGATTTTGGTGTCAAGGTCAATGTGACCTCACTAAATACTTTTTATCCATTACTCAATATTTCACACAATAATTATGACAAAACTTAACAAATGGTGAAAATTTAGTATGACTATAATAAATAGGGATGTAATCTAAAACTAGGTTAATTTCTTTAACCAGCAGTAGTCACAACAGCTGAGAAGTTAGATCATTGGATTTTGTTTTCTCCAAACAGGAAAGTGAGTAATGTACCATCTTAAAGCTTTAAAAAAGTTGAATTGGAATTGGTTCACATGTGTCTGTTGTGCTCTCAGGTGACGGTCATCGTGTTGGGGAATAAGACAGATCTGCGGGAGCGTCGACAGGTGGACCAGGAGGTGGCGCAGCAGTGGGCGCGAGGTGAGAAGGTAAAGCTGTGGGAGGTGACGGTCACCGAGCGCAACTCGCTCATTGAACCCTTCACCCAGCTGACCAGCCGCCTCACCCAGCCTCAGAGCAAGTCTTCCTTCCCTCTGCCAGGACGCAAAAGCAAGGGCACGCCGTCTAATGACATCTGACACCCTCCTCTGTTAATGACTGGCTGCATTCACCTCATATGGGAATAACCAGGCAGACAACAGTCAGCATAATTGCTGCTGTGTACATTAGACCATTACACACACATTAAGTAATGTAGCACTTACTCGCTTTATGAAAGTGAGCTGAAAGGATCGACACAATAATATGCTTGTGTGTAGGAGGCAGAGGGCTGGTGCTGTTCAACATCTCATTTGTTTAATTCCTACACAAATAATTGCAAAAATGACCTTTGATCTTTTGTGGTAACATACTGTTTTTCTTGAGCAGCAGCTTATTCATCTGCCCAGTGCCTCTGTACAGCAGGTCAGCCTAAAGAGCTGAGTGTACAGAGAGAGGATTGTGGTTTTAAAGCAGGTTGTGGTTTCTAAAACCACTATATATATACACTATATATATATATATATATATGTGTGTGTGTGTATGTGTGTGTGTGTGTGTACACATATATCCGCTGCTCTGGCCATGTTTGAGGAGGAGAACCAGGCTACACCAGCTCTTCTCGTAACACACAGACACTAAAGCAGTAAAATATTTCCAAACAATGATGAACTTCTTAACATTTCATCTTTTATGACAAAGCAAATCCCAGTGGCAGCCTTTCCACAGTGTGTTTAACTCCAGTCCTTTATTGATGGGCATAACGTCAGGAAAAGCACTTTAAATACCAAATCTTCGAAAAAAACCCAAGATTTACACGAGTTGTGACACAATGAGCTTTGTCCCCTGGTCTATTCACTTCAAATCATTCCAAGTTAATACAATATGTGCCCACATATACACTTTCTTCCTCACCTTGGTAGTGAGGATGTCCCAGAGTGGACTTACTCTGTATCAAGATAAAATTCTATTAAAGTCCACTTGCATTGTCTTTCTGCACTAAACAGGACTATGGATTTAAAATCCCTATTTCTTAGACTTGTGCTACGAATAGATCTTCATGACCAATACAGACAGGGTGAACGATAAGACCTACCTTTATCTCTATACACACAGGTGGGTGAGTCATTGTTGCACTGAGACAGACTTGAGAGCCCTGAAGCCAAACTTCAACTTCATAAATACTGAGACAAACAGTATTTTCAACCCAAAACCCAAAACTGTTATTTCCGGTCTGATGTGAATGCAGCATTCCTCCTCTGTCAGGACTCAGTTAGCCTTCTTCCATTTGTCCATCTCATGTATTAAATATGGCTTGGCAGCAATAATGTTCATGGTACTACCTTTACTTGTGATGTATGATTTCATAATGTCTGTCTGACGCTAGTTGCACTCGAGTGTCGTCCAGCCAATATAATCCAATAGGGCTATAGTTATAGCTGCGTGTGAGAGTGTGTGTGTGTGTGTGAATGAGCCTTTTTAACTGTAGAAATCAGTATTGAGAGGAAATATTTATTTTTTAACTAATTTATTTTTGTCACTTTAATGAGCCACATTCCTTGACTTTTGAAAATGGTGAGACAGTGTGATGGATGACGTGTCCTTCAAGAGATAGTTGTGGTTATTTGATGTGTGGTTGTGTGAGGTCGTTGTAGTGTGTTCTACTTGCAGTAGATTCAGATCAGCTTTTAGAGAAGCTGCAGGAAGAACAGTTTGACACCTTTGAAACACAGAAATAATCCAATATCTGTTTAAATGTTGCTTCATTTAGAAGATTTTCAGAGAAGAAGTTAAAGAAGTCAGATTGTATTGAAGTCTATGGGAAAATGTCCCTACTTCTCCCTTGATTCATTCGCTCAGTAAACGTTTTCCTAATGAGTTTATGGTCTCAGTCTCTAGTTTCAAGTCTTCTATACAACAAGCAGGGTATACCTAAGGGGGCGTGGCTACTGTGTGATTGACAGACTGTACCACACGATCAGGATGGAGAACAGAGCAGGTCAGATCCACCCCTCACTCCTCCTCAGCTCCACCTTCTCCCCCAAATATGGTTTCTTCTGGTTAAAAAAAAAACAAGACGGCCGATAGATAAATTACAAGCCTTGAATGAAGCTACATTTAAACAGGTATTGGAATGTTTGTTTTGCTTTCAAGTGTTTTAAAAGTGCATCGTTTTAGTTTTTTTCTGCTGACCACACCTACAGCAGCTCATCACACAGCTCCTGCCGGGGCAGATGGCAGCTGATCTGAATCTGCTTTATGGAACACACTGACCGACAACTTCACCACACAACCACACATCAAATAACCACAACTTTGACTTTAATGTGTCCAAGTACTAACATTTCATGTGCTGCTAGTAGAACAGAGGGAGAGAGATCAAGACTTGCACTCTGTATAATCATGCTAACCCTAAATTATTCTGTGGTCTGTAATCTGTCTTAAATGAAATAAAGCCTCTTCATACTCAATACTCTCAAAACTTTGTCTTGGTGGTGAAAGCGAATGTGACCTAAAAAGGGTTTTGTTTGAAATGATCAAACAACATTGGATGCTTCAGTTGGTCATGTTTCAGTTTGGTGGGGAAAACAGAACAGCTTTTATCAGCACAGAACACAAACCACAACCAGGATCCATCCATATCTAAACACGGCTACATGTGTCCAAGGCCTTTTCAAACAGCATGAGTTCAGAGGGGGAAGCAAACACCAACTGGAACTTTTTTTTTTTTTTTAATGCATGTGAGACATCATTGACGGGGCATCATGCTGTGACACATTTCATCTAGCAGTTTAGTATTAATGTCCATCTTCAAACACAAGCTTAAAAAAAAAAAAAAAAAAAAACAGGAAACACAAAAACGTATTATTGCCAAATTTGATTATAGTTGGGCCAGAGATAACTTAAAAAATACAATAAACAACAAAATGTCAGGAGTTAAGACTTCAATTCTGAGATAAAAATCACCCCCCCCTCCCCTCCCCTCCCCTCCCCAGTCCACGCCCCCACATCCCAGACTCATCCAACCAGCCCAGCTGCTGCTCTGGTGATTATGTGGCGTAGCGCTTGGTCCACTGTTTGGCTATCCTGTCGTGTTCAGGTCTGTTTGTTGTGTACTGTGTGGCGATGCTTCCAACCAGAGGGTCAGCTGTGGACAGACAAACAAACGTCACGTTAACTCTGCTTCCATCACTGAGGAATCTGGTCCAGGACCTGAGCTACAGCTCTCAGTACAGTCAGGTTTTTCTTTTGGATACATCGAAAGCGTTGAGCTGTTGAGAAATGTAAAGTGGAACTCTCATTTTTCCTACATTTAATCTGTCAGACAGCTGTTACTGACAGCTGCATTAGACCTGAACTATGCAGGAGATAGTTCAGGTCTAATCTGACTAACACAAGAAGAAGTCAGTGAAGATTCTTCTGAAAAACAAGAAACGGATAAAGTGATGCAGTCTATTATTGGACTGCACTCACACGACACTTTTATACTCTCATCAGCCCTTTTCAGTGCAATACAAGGTGCTTTACAGAGTAACTGATAAAAAGCACCACACACACAGAAACAGACACCCCAATTTACACTCAGCACTAAGTAATAAAAACAACACAACACCAGGATACCAAGGAAACACCATTGTGAATCCATGAATTTGAATTTGCACTGAGGAAACATCAAAGATAAAGATAAATGAAATAGATCAAAGTAGGGAGTTGAAAAATCAAGACAAATTGAGGATAAAATAAAATGCTGAAAGAGAGGAGATGTTTGGAAGAGAATAATGTATAAGAAACACCTTAAATATAGAAACAAATAGACAAATGAATTGAGTAATTAATAATTCAATTAACAGCTCTTGATTCTGCTTTTAAAAATATCAACACACACACACTCATAAAGCTCTTTCTATTAAATGTAGATGAACAGCCTTCAGTGGTACTTTGGGGTTCAGCATCTGCCCAAGGCTGAACTGGAGGAACTAGTCTGCAACCTATTTTACTTCCTGAGCCAGTCACACTGTCCTGTGTCAAAAAAACCAAAAACGAACGGCTCGTGTTCTTGTAAAGCCGATAATGATCAATGAAGTTCTACTTTGCTACCTTTAGTAACAGCTGACTTAGTTGAGTTTAGGCAGATTAAAGAACACGTCTTTAACACAGGATGTTTTGGTTCACACTGATACCGCCTGAAGCTGCACACATTAAATCTTCATTTATGTTTGTTCTATTCTCACACACACACACTACACAATAGTACTAACATGTAAAGAGCCAATATGCTGAAGTTAATTCTAACAATAAATAAAAATGCTTCTGGAAACAGAGAGGCTACATGGAGCTTCAACACTCTCTCCTGTGTGTGTGTGTGTGTGTGTGTGTGTGTGTGTGTGTGTGTGTCATCTTAGAGTGGAACAGGTGGAGACACATCTTACACCTTGCATTGTGCATCTCACCTCTTAATGTCATTTAGACATTACTCCAGCAATATTACACAAAGCTGACACCTTCCACTACAGCCTCTATGACTAGGCTGGAGCTGGTGTATGTGACAGACATGAAAAAAAATCGAAGTTTTTATTTAATTAAGCAGCTCATGTGAGGGAGGATAACCAATTCTGTGTGTTTTGGTTCTCACCAGGGTTGCAGTCAGTGAGCAGGGAGCAGATGGACAGTAGGACCTTGGAGATGGTGAGGGCAGGACTCCAGTTGTCCTTCAGGATGTCCAGACAGATCACCCCCTGACTGTTGATGTTACAGTGGTAGATCCTCGTACGGAACGTCACCTGGACACACGCACACAAGACAGAAAGGGGCGCTCTATAATCCGCAGGTCAAACTGTTTTCTCTCACATGCCAAACTCCACAGAAAAAAGCAACCGTTTTTGTACTGCCTTTCTAGCATCAACGCAGACACGATCTGAGTCATCAGCATGTGACTTAAATATCCAAACCACTGGGCAGCTCTTATAGCTCCCTCTGAAACTGGTTCGCAAAACCTGAGGATGGAGCACTAGAGGATGTGGACATGAGTAGAGGTGATCCACTTTAAAATGCAGATCAACAGGTTATATTCATTCTGAAATGAAGAGAAGGGTCTAATCATTTTCCAAATAAATATATATATTTTATCAAGGTTGAATGTTATAAAGGTAGAAGCGGGTGAGGTCATTGTAAACTGTCACAAATCCAACATCAAATCCTCAGTATCAGGGCAGAGCTGCAGGTTTAATTTGTCTGTGCACCCTCTGGTGGAGAAGATGAAGATGACAAAGATGGAACGCAACAGTGGACAATGATTTAAAAAGTGAATCTCACCTTGGGTGGTTTGAAGGGGTAGTCTGGTGTGAAGGCAATGTCCAGGAAAAACACTCCTCCCTCGTACACAGAGCCTGGGGGGCCCAGGATGGTCGACCTCCACTCATAGATGTTGTCTCCTTTAGGACCCGCGCTGTTGGCACACAGGAAACAGTCACAACCACAGAGTGTGTAGTTGTACTTGTGACTGAGGGGCTATGACTCATTTTGACTGTCTTCAGTATTTGTTCAACTAAAACCTCTGACTTCTGTAGCACCTCCATTAAGTTCTCTTCAAGCTTCATTTATCCCCCCCCCCCCCCCCCCAAGACCGAACAGACCCCAACCCAGCTCCCTGATGGAGCTGCAACCATCCTCCATCTGTGCGTTTGCTGCTCTCTCAAAGATCTAACTCTTCCTGAGTGAAGGTCTGACGATCCCGTCTGACACCTGCAGTCAGAACGATCAGTCAATCGATCCGGGAACATATTTAAAGAACCGCACACAGCTGAGGCAGGAGTTTGAGGGAAATGTCATCATACAGTTTCAGATGAGAAAATCAATACCAGTCTTGTGTGCGCGTGTGTGTGTGTGAACCGTGAAGCTACAGCTAGCAGGCAGTGAGCTAATCTTAGCACAAAGACTGGAAACAGTCCACCTCCCAGCGCCTCTAAGGCTGAATCTTCACTGCGGCAGACAAAGTAAACAAGTGCTTTACCCAAAACAACCTTTTTGACTGAAGGTCTCTGCTGAAACAGGAAAGTTCACCCGTCAAGAGCATGTCATTTGGTTTTCTCTTCAGGACAGAGTAGATACACTGCACTACGCCCTACAGGGTTCAGTGTCATACTGTGTTAATCTTCCATCCACACACATGGTACGCTGCATTTTGTTTGGATCTCTTATTTGATTTTATTCTTTTGATTGCGAAGCACTTTGTCACTAGTGTCAAATAAATGAACTCGCATTTATCAGCCTGTCAGGTCAGCGTCAGGTCATCTTCACCTGCTTCAGCTTTATGTCCGTGCTAACACATGAACAGAAGCTGCAGAGGAAGTTACAGCTCTTAGACTAAAAACTGCTTTGATGATTAAAACTCAGCATTTGTGCAGAAAATATATAGAAATACAAAATCCCAAGCTTCATTTCAAAGCCCCTAAAGCCTGATGATGGTTTTCAGGAGGATCCCCTTCCTGTATTTCCCCTTTCTGCCCCCACCTCAAGATCAGGATTTAACCTTAGACCACAGTCCTTTTCTTTGAGACCTATTCAGCCTCTCAGGAAACTGAATCTGCTAAACTCTCTATATATTTATCATCTTTCTAGCCAGAAATCCTTCTCAGCATCTCTTCCATGTTGTCCAATGGGTGATTCTTTAAAACAATGCAGCGTGATGGCCTGTGTGAGTCATTATAGCAACAGAGTGGGAGGTGATAAAAAGAGGAAGATCAACACAACTTCATTTGCCTGTGGAGATAAAACTGCAGGGCAACGGGGCCGACGACTGCTGCTGCTTCAGCAGAGCCGTGGTTCAGCAGCAGCAGCTTCTATGAGCCTATGAGTTAATGCTGGAGCTGTTCTCCCCCTCATTGACTGTCTGTTGAAGCAAGATACAGTTCAGCTCTTAAAGCTTGTTTGTGGGTTTAACATGAAAGACGTGTACATGATGCAGCCTGTCTAAATATATGTAGACAGAAGTCATTTGAATATTCAAACAAACAGTGATCTTTAATTCAGACACAACAACAAATGAGTCGGCACAAATCAGTCACATGACCACGTAGTCTCCACACTGGTGTCTGGTCTTGAGTGACCACTGAGGAGGTAAATACCAGACAACAACCTGATTGTAGACTATCCACAAGCTGATCCTACACTGTACTGACAAGCAGGACTCACACGTTAGCCATAACATTATGACCGCCAGCCTCATATTGTGGAGGTCCAAAACAGCCACTTGCCTTCTTCCCATAATGCATCCTGGTGCCATGTCTTCTCCAGGTAAGAGACAAACAAGTGGCTGACCATCCACATGATGTAAAAGAAAACCTGACCAGACCACCTTCTTCATTGCTCCATGGTCCAGTTCTGATGCTCCTGTGTCCATTGTAGGATCTTCTGGTGGTGGACAGGGGTCAGCATGGACACCCTGACCGGTCTGAGGCTACACAGCCCCATACACAACAAACTGATCCTCTGTGTTCTGACACCTTTCTATCAGAACCAGCATGGACTTCTTCAGCAGTTTGAGCTCCAGTAGCTCTTCTGTTGGATCAGACCACAGGGTCCAGCCTTCACTCCCCACCACCATCACTGAGCCTTGACCCCTGACCCTGTCTGTGGTCCAGTGGTTTTCCCTCCTTGGACCACTTCTGGTAGGTCCTGACCACTGCAGCCCAGGAACATCCCACAGAGCTGCAGTGTTGGAGCTGCTGCCTGATAGATCCACCACTGACAGGAGCCATTGTGACCACGTAATAACCCTATTCACCTCACCTGTCAGTGTCAAAATGCTATGGCTGATCAATGTACGTCTCCAATAAGGCTGCGGACATCTATTGTTGCAGATGAAGTTCAGGAGGAAATCCAGGTCCAGGTCCAGGTGAAGCCAGTTGCTCACTCTTTCTATCCCTGTACAACTACTACTAAAAATAATACTAACAATAATGAACTTCATCTATAAAAACACCTTTCTTAACAAATTTGCTTAAAAAGGAAGAAAAAGGGGAAATAAAATCAAATGGTTCATAAAACTGCTAACACGAAAATATAGTGTCTGTAAAGTGGGGAATAAAATATAAAGTTTCCTGCTACAAGAATGTTTAAAGAAGAGGTTTAAAAGATGCTAGTGGTGCTGCCTGTCTGGTCCCAACAGGCAGACTGCTGGATAGTTTGGGGGCTCTCACAGCAAAGGCCTGGTCAACATCAGTCGGGAGCCGAGACTTGGAGTGGATGGAGCTCTGCCGGTTGAGCCTAAATGAACCCCCAGGCACACACGGGCTCAATAAGTCCTTGCTTGGAGCAAAACCATTTAATGCTTTAAAGGATAAAGTAGGATAAGCCAGGACATGAGCATCTATAGTCTCATCATTCAGGACGAACCAGGGGGCTGTGGGCCCCCACAGGTCACTTCAGCTTATATTGTGCTCCAGTGGCACATTCACATCACATCACAGTGAAGTGAAGTGAGAGGTGACGGTGTCGTTTGTGTCAGTGCTGTCCAGCAGAGGGCAGCACAGGCCTGCCCCAGCCAGGCACAGCGCTCCGTCTTTAGGTTTCAGGGAAGGTGAGCAGCTCTTTCTTCACGTATCATCAACTCCAAACTGACACGCCACCAACTGTCCAATCGCAACCTTGGGGGTGGGACTGTGGGCGGAGCTTATTGGCATGTGACGGTGGATGTATTAAGACAGTGGGATGTAGAGATGACACGGAGTGAAAATATCCTGTCAGTTTAATAGTGACCAAAATGATCAGTTATCAGTGTTGTCACAAGACCTGAACTCATTCCACCAAGAGAATGTTTGCATTTAAACATTAAAATAATAATAACACATCTGTTACAGACCAGGACCTGGACCATGGACCAGTTTACCTGCAATAGCCAATGTATTATGACTTCCTGTGTTGTAACCTCTCTCTGACAGACACTGATAACACACCTTTCCCCTGTCCAACACCGTGCTGTTACAGCAGGAACACCACAGCTACACTGAGCTGGAGGGTGACGTGACGTGACAGGTCTAACAGGAAAGACAAATTTACTCATTTAAATCAGTTTGCCTTTATAGACAAAAAAAGGGTTAAAAGAACCTGGATATGTTTTTTTTTTTTTTGTTGCTACAGGAAGTGAATCCATCAGGTAACATGAGACTGTGTGTGGATAAAGATCAACAAGTTACCTCTAGTTACCTTTCTGCCTTGTGACTATTTACATACAAGCACTATCTACTTATTACTTGATAAAAGGTAGCTCAATTTTCCCCAACCTGTAGGCCGTGGCCCAGTGGGGGCCCCAAGGCATTGTAAATGGGCCAACACATAATTTGCAAAAACAGTACAGCTTTAGTGACAAAATGTAGTTAAAAATATCATTTAAATAGAAATAAATAGAAGTAAAAAATAAATAAGTGCTTTCATTGTTCTGTCTTTTTCATATTAAGGCTCATCACTGAGATAACAGTAACAGCTGATCACTTTTAAATGGCCACGAGCTGGACCACAGCCTATACTTGTATTGTCATTGGGGTCCGGACTTGCATACATTTGTTCAATTTTAAATACTGCTACTATTACTTTAAGAAAATAACAAGACTCAGAAAAGTTAAAAATATTTTTGTACTGAAATGTTTTTTTCCATCTTGATCTTTATGTTATGACCACTTGTGAGCTCCTCAGCCACAGTTTGAGAACCCCTGAAATACATAAAATATAATTAAAGTTGGAACATTTATGGATTTTTAGGTCATATAGTAACTAAAACATTAAAGTTAATCCACTTAGTTATGATTATTACTACCACACTTGACATACAGTGTGTCCATAGGTGCCCTAAACTAAATTGAGTTGAGCAGCCTCAGTGTGAGAACAACAGAGCAGAAAGTTCCCCCTTGTTATAAAAAAATACCACATGTCCCTTTGAGGAATGTATTTCATTAACACTGTGCAACCAGCATTCCTGTGGGGGGACCCTGACCTGATGGGAACACGCTACTAGTCACACCGCAAGACCTCAGTCAGGACCCACAGTGAAGTCAAGAGCAGATATTGTATCATTTGCCACTGAATCAACCAGACTGAGGTTTCTCTGGCCTGACAACAGAGCTGTCTAACACCCACAGATGAGCCACAGAGAGACCAGGACTTTCTCCCTGCCTGCCCCTGACACACACAAAGGCCACCCAGTGCTTTGTGTGAGCCGGTAATATGCCATGCTATCACTGCGGTCATTCACTTCAATATCAGGGGGGCTTCTTCTGCGACCTCTGTGTACACAAGCACTGCAAGAAGAGTGCTGACATTTCAGCTATTTCATTTTTTCTAAGCCTTTAACCTTTCAGAAAGGCACACAATGGTTTACCCAAACCTGACTCCTGCAGCACAGCCGAGGAGAACAGTAGCTGAACATGTTCAGTCCACCAACAGAACTCATCCGTAGCAGGAACAATGAGCTCCAGTGTGCAGGAGATAAGGCCTGAATATGCACCTTTCCTCTCTGTAACACAAACATACAGCAATAGGTGGACAGAAATAGACATTGTTCAAATTCATGAAGAACGGAAAGAGTTGGACATAAGTAGAGTATTTAAGAGCACCCTGGGAGCACCCCCCCACCCCCACCTCCCCCCAGCCATTTCCTCTACAGTGTCCATTGTCTACAGAAGGTTTTTAAAAAAGCAGAGTAAAATCTTAAAGGTCCCATATTTTACACTTCTGTTTAATCTGTTTTATTAGTTGTTTTGATATCTATAAAGAAGATACAAAACCCATCTGAATGTAGCTTCACATCTCTCTCTGGCCTCTCTCTGGAACTCTACTACGAGTGGCCACTGCTTTGTTGTGACATCACAAAGTCCCAGAAGTCCTGATGGCTGGTTTTAAGGCTCAGTTTCTGAAAACAGGCTGTGAGCATTTCTCTGTGGACTGAGACCTTTGATACTTTCACTGTATTAATATAGAACCTGGACCTGATTTATAATCAAAGGAGAAAAAAATGAGACCTTTAAATTCTACTCCCTTTTTGTATGAGGAGATATTTGGAAACACTTTCAAAGCCTTGAGTCTCTGAGTAGTCATTCCCCTGGGCAGTGGTTGAGTGACAACAACAGAGCAGGCACCGCATCCATTAGTGATTAAAGTGAGCGGTGCCTTAGCATGCCTAAATACAGTCAAATCAGTATTTGATCCAGAAAGTGGAAGCTAGTTAGCCTGGCTTGCTAACATAACCACCGATTCCCACTAGATGTCACATTTCCTGCATGTCATCTCAACTAAAAACTAAAACCTGACAGCCCTGGGTAGTTCTGAGATTGAAATCACAACATGGAATAACACGTCATGGAGTTAAGTACAGTGTCAGAGTCAGGGTGGCTGGTTTAAATGTCTGGTGTGTGTCATATTATTCACACTTTAATTATAAGCAACGGAGCAGGAAAAACCATTCACGTCTGCCTCCAAGGGAATTTTTGACAGCTATGGTATCTCCCACTGGCCAAAAAGATCCAGAAAAGCAACAACAAATCACTGGCAAGACGAGTACAAAGTCACCACTGCTAGTTACAGCTACATAAAACCCAACGTCAACACAGCAGGAACAGCATCATTTTTCACACAACTACTACAAATATACAAAACAGCAAAAGAAGCTTATTTATGATAATCATCTTATGTGACTGGCAACAATGAAATAACGCACTGATGTTCCCAAGTTGGAATAATGGAAAGTTGTTCCTCAGAAATGGCATGAATTTTAATTTGACTTTCAATATAAAAGCCTTACAGTGATCATTAAAGGTCCCTCTCTTCCTTTTCTCTGCACTGAGCACATTCTTGTTATCATCCCTCATCTTTAAATGAATCCATCTCATTGTTTCACAGCGCTTTTCACTCTCACACCACTGCTGTGCTCATCTGTTCGTCGTGGACCTTAATATACACACTGCCATCAGCGCACACTGGGTTTCATTTTCAATCACCACTATCTGCTTGCTGTATTGTGATGACAAGGAGAAACGCTGTAATAAGCTGCCTGAGACAATATAATGACTCCACTTCACTTGAGTGCCAAGAAGATTCTGTGCAACCAAACCACACGCCCAACCCCTCCCACCCCGTCGACCGACTGTGGCAATCAGACTGGAAATGTTGTGTCAGTGCTTCATGAGGACAGCGCAGGATGAATATCACCTGGTAGCGCCAGCGTGCTGATGAAGTTCAGTCTAATCAAAACGCTTCATGACCACCATCGTGATGTTAATAAGAAATATTCTAGCGTTTGGTTGCATAAAATTACAGCCCAGGACCCTTAGGAGCAGGAAAGAATGTAGCCGACCCCTCCCACTTTGAACACAAACTCTTTTAACCCCTCCCCTCTGCGAGGAGGCTGAGGGCCTGAGTCTTTTCCTGTTTGTAGTTGGCGTCATCAGCAAGGCCAGCGACCCCCTCTGCTAGTAACAAACCACCCATATCTGTACTATACATATTTTCATCTATATTTATATCTATAGTTTCATTTTTTGTTAACTTTTTTCTTTTTATATTTAAGTTGTTACCTTGAGTACTAACCTCCTCACTATGTTTAATGCTTAATGTTTAAAGGGCTTATTTTTTTTAAACCAAAACAAACTACTTGTACTTTGTAAAACCTAAAAGGCAGTAAACCCGATTCTGAAACAAAGTCCCAAATAAAACCATTATATATAATGGTTGAGAAATAAATATATATATGGTCATTATGGCATTGATAAAACAACAACCAGAACTTTCACATCATTCCATTCAAAATGATAAAGATCACAGAATTTAACAGACATAAAATCAGAATTTAGCACCAAGGCCCCTGTCAAAGGGAAATCAGGAAACAAACTAGAAACAAAAAAACAAACAATGATGTGACTGAAAGTTTGTCTCACACATATTAGCAGCTTCCAATGAGTTAACCTCTCTCATATTTACAACCGTGACAAGCAGCAGCTACGAAGCTGAACTGAGTGACGTGCTCCGTCTGTCCATCAGTATGACCCTGATATGGACACTATGATGACACTTCATCTATGGCCTCTGGTTCCATGTTATCTTTATCGTGAAATTGTAGTTTGTATATTGCACTTGGCCATATTGCATTTAGATCGAATAATTAGGTATTTAATAATTCAAAAAGTTGCTCATCCCTAATTCGACTGTTACAAATTCTGGTCAGACAATAATGATCACAGTAATTAGACAATAAATGACAGCACTGAGTTCCTGGTCAATAAGCATGAACTGTGTGAATACAGTGGTTTTACTGCTGATTTAGCAGAGATTGGGCTCTGGAGGCTGCAGGTGTCATTACGGTCAAGTATTTTTTTCAAATGCTGCAAATTCTACGCTCTCACTTCAGCCGACGACCAAAGACTAAAGATGAATTCATTCAGACACACGGCCCCTGTCTTGGTGAAGTCTTTGTTCAGCTGTGCAGATGTACCCATTCGTACAACAGAGACACTGCCGCACTGTGTGTCTCCACTGTCTGTGCACACCATGTGTCAGCACCTTATTTGGTACTCTACCAGACAACAAAGTGCAGCATTGTTTTTAATTCATGGCTCAATATTTCTGTATTACTTTCACTGGAACCGTGACACCACATTTTCCTCGGGGGCCAAGTGCAGGGAAATTCCACTGAACAGATGATGGCTGACGTGACAGCACCTGCAGTGCTCTCCAAAGTTCACCCTGAGGGTGGTGCTAGAGGAAAGGTCAGGGGTCATATGGATCAAAATATTTATCCCCTTGTGAGCATGAATGTGTGTGTGTGTGTGTTTCATTGTGTTTTTGACGCTCACAACTGCTTATTTTGGCTGAATCAGGCCCGACAATGGTTGAGGTGAGATTTTTGTATACTTTTGCTGATAGGACACTGAGTTTCAGTAGTGTTACAAAAACGATTCTTCCCTTGATGCCTCATAAATGTGACTCATTTTTCTGTGTTTCATTTGTTTAATTTCTATTAAAGTAATTTCTTTACAAATTAAAAAAAAAAAAAAACAAAAAAAAAACTTTTTGGTGTTTAAAACAAACAGAACCTTCCTTGAAAGAACAGCTACATTATAAGATGCAATCCATTAATGTTTAGGATGTAGAAAATACTCAGAAAAAACATTTACATACAGAGTCCTCATAGTTATTCATTCTGTTTATTCATTTTTGGAAACTTGTTCATATTTGTTGAATTGTATACAAAACGCAGCATTCTTTGCCCAAAACACATTACAACAAACCAGTTAATCTGCTGAAGTTGTTCAAACTAAATACTCGCCTCATTTTACTTGAAAGTGTTGACAAAATTATTCAGCTCTTCCCTTGAAGCTTCCTTTGAAAGACCAATAAAACAGAACCCAAAGTTTTCAATGTCATCTTACAAAAGAAACCAGCCAAACTGTATCATAAACACTCTCTGAACAAAAGCCATCCAAGAACTTTCAAAATAAACTGACCGAATCTGAGTTTAAACCAGGAATTTGTAACAAGATCAAGAATCTCACCAGACATCTGAATTCCACTTTCAAGGCCTGCTAGTGTTGGATAATAAAAACCTTACACACACATTACAGTTGGTATAAAGCGTCAATACTCAGGTCTACCTGTAAGCTGACAGGAGAGTAAAAGGAACATCTACTTCTCCTTGCTGCCCAACCAACGCCTGCCACGCAGATGGGAAACTTCATCAAACTTCCATCTGTGCAGGCGCCGCTGCAGCAGCTCTGAGCTCAGTGCTGCTTTCCGAAGTAAGAGCAGTGTACAGGCCAGCCACTTCCTCTCCAGGGACGAGGCTTTTTATAGATATGAAGAAGCTGTTGAGAAAACCTCAGTTTCAAACACGCGAGCCTGTAACATGCTGCAAGAGGTGATGTGTGGCGAGACCGCCGCTCGCATCAGCAGCTAAGCAGAGGGATATCGAGAACGGCTCAAATGGCTCATGTAAGGCAACACATATACACACACACAAACACACACGGCCCTGGAATGTCAGGAATCTCTCTGACACCCGAGGACAACATCTTAAGGAGGAGATCTGGTGAACAGGACTTAAGAAGACACGGGACAGAGTGAATAGAGATTAGCAGGATAGAGAGATCGAGAGAATATAGTGCGAGATCCAGGAAGTGAGCAATAAATTAAACAGCTGGTTGAAAGGAAAGAGGAATAAAACATAACGAAGGAATCACAGGGTGGGAGGCAGGGGGGTGAGGAAGGCCTGTGATGTCTGCAGTTCACACTTCAGTGGCAACGAGGCTGTAGAAATATAAAAGCGGGCCTGCTCAGCAATCCCTGAGCGGAGTATAATTCGATTTTGATAAATGAGAGATGAAAGACTCTGCTTTAGAAGACAAAGTTTGCTACCAGAGAAGCGCTGATGATGAAAGGAAACTAGTCAGGATTAGTCTTTCCTTCATCAGTCAGCGTCAATTTGAAGAGTGAGGAGGCCCCCGAACCAACCTTGAGAGAAATGAGACAACAACCGACTGACTCATCGATGTGTAATCCATTAAACAGCATCTGCGAGGCGTAGCTGGCCAGCTCCATTCATACCCTAATGAGCAGATTCTGTGCTAAATGAAGCAGAAAGAACCTAAATCCATTAAAAATCCCCTTTACTGCACGTGGTGCTGAATGGAGGATTTTCTGCAGAGTGGGAGCTCAAAAAAAATGAAGAGATGAGACCTTTTCCTCACTCTGCTGTTGAGCTAGGAAGATGCCACACGTTTGGAGCAATTTATCTCAATGCCAAGGCGCTTCCTTCATTGGGCCGAGTGGGAACCAGGTCTGGTGAACCTGTATGTCTCTAAATAAACAAAGCATGCGTGGTGCTCGACGTGTGAAGCTCAGCGCAGGTTCAGTCGGGAAGATGCTTCATGCCTCATTCATTTACTCTCTCACCCGTAAAGTGTCAGCCCACCATGACATCACCCATTGGTTTGTGAGCTGCCATTTTGAAGCCTCCAGTTTGTAATATGGTTGTTAGCATTTGTTTTTTAATGGTCATTAGAGAGAATAAAGGTTTAATAGACTTCAGCATTGGCTTCACTTTACAGACCCAGAGTCTACGTCCACTCTCACCACACTTCTTGACATCAAGTGTTTTCAGTAACTCCATCCACCTCTAGTCTTCACACCAAGCTCATCAGAGTCCTCACCACATCCAGAATTTCAACATTTTCTTCTTCCCATTAGCAGGATCATCACCTCTTTTCACATATGATGACATCACGATCTAAACCACAAAAATTCTTCTTGTTTTGCACATGGTAATAAAAGTTTATTCATTGACTCAGAATGACGTCTCTCCTGATTGAACTATCAGCCAATGTTGAAATCTGCTAACTTCCTTTTTCTATTCATGCGTTCTTTACATGAAATGGAGACATCAACAACAGATCACTATTCAGATCTGCTGAGACCTTTATATACACATCTGCTGTGAGCTTATTTAACTGAAGGACAGCATCTCACCACAGCTGTAGACGCGAGATTTAGACCAACGTCACTAAAACAAGGACCAGACCCGACGTTTTGTTTTACCTTACCACCAACAAATCAAATGAAAAGATAAAAAACCAACGTGTCTCCCTCAACACGTTCTGACAACGCTGCACCGTCTGTGGCCAAGTTGTTCCTGAATAAGACATAAATCTGTAAAATGGCTCATAAACATCCAGTTTCGTTTTTAAAAAGGACTCAGCCTTTTTCTACAGCAGAAAGCATGACTCAAACGGCAGGAAACAGAGCACTTGTTGAGGGACTATTTTAAGCAGTGGATTGATACACAGTGAGTATTCAAGGCAGCGGAACAGTGTAGACAGCACTGAGAGGAAAAACTGCCGAGCGTGTTCACTGTGCAACAGTACGGCTCACTGTGTGCGTCGAACACTGGAACGGCGTCAGCCATCATTCATCTTATTATTGAACACATGTGCTTTCCCCACTGTATCATGTCAAAATATCTTCTGTTTGTTCAGATGGTTAACAGTTTGTCCCAAGCATGACCACATGTTGGGATTACAAGAATGGAAGAAGGAAAAATGATGCACCTACTTGTTCTTGGGAACCTTATATTTTCTCTTTCTCAAACGTGTCAACACATTTTCTATAGAAAATTGACCATAAGGAGCCGTTTGTAAGTTTTGCTATAGCCTAGATTAGCACTTGAGCATTTTGCATTTACAAGAAAAGAGATTCTAAAATGTCCTCCGTGCCTGGACGCTAAAAAGTGACGAGGCAGGGCGACCGGTTCAAGCTAGCATCTAGTTCGCATGCTAACCTAGGTAAAAGAAAAGAATCGACAGAAAGTGAAGCACAACAACAACGGCTGGTTTCCACCACTGAGGGCAGCTCTTGGCGAGTAAAGGAATGAATGAGCTGAACTCATGTTGCTTCTAGACTGGTAAGTAGACAGCTGCTAATGCTAACGCCGATTATATAACAATGTAGCCTTTTTGAAATTGAATAGATTAATATTGCTCAATAATTAATAAGTGGATTTTACCAGTTACTAACACATTCTGATATCTGACAAATGGTGCCTGTTGACAGAGGTGACAGCACTGTACTTTGACCTGTTGGTGTGTGCTAATGTTTACATTATCTTAAACTAATGAATAAATTAGTGTTAGATTTAGTGTTAAATTAGTAAATAATGTTAACATTAGCTTAAATAGGTAGACTGTTTAAAAACTCTGCGGGGCCAAACTCAGGGCTTTTATGGTGATGATTCTTAAAAATCAACCTATAATGTACTTAGAAATTAAGAGACCAACAATTGCATTGTTGTATTGTCATTCACAAAACTACCTATTAGCTACAAACAACAACAACAACAGCAGCAGCAGCAGAGCACAGCACACACATTTGTGTTTTTACAGTTTCCTCTGTGATAAAACCCTCTTTCAATCAGTCCAGACACCATAATGCTGGAGAGCATCAACCACACACCAGACAAGAGTTGTCTTTCTTTTCACAAAGTCCAAATTTACGAGTGACTAAACCTTTCACCACCGACAGCTTCCTGACGCACTGTACCAAAACTGCCACTCTTTATTATTCATTGTTCAGCCCTACTATCACAATAAAAAAAAAAAAAATAGGCTCAACACTGGTTCATATACACACACACACACACACACACACACACACACACACACACTTCCATAACTTTCTTTAAGCTGCATAAACGTGGTCTCCTTCAAAAAGCCAAATTTCAAATGTTTTCTTTTTACAAAACAGCTGTACAGAACAAAATTAGCCTTCATAACATAAACTGAATAGGCAAACACACACGACAAGACATCTGACACCAGCTGTCAGTACTTTAAGGTCCCATATTTTACTTATCCCGTGTTTTTGTCTTGTTATTTTGACATATACACAATAAGATATATTTGTGGTTTTAACAATCAAAAACCATCTCAGTGCAGTTTTACATCTCCTCCCTCAGGCTGAGCTCTGGAGCTCTAGTCAGCCAATCAGAAGAGAGAATTTGAGCCCGTCCAATAAAAATATAGCAGATATCAGGTAAACACTCAAACCAGACAAACCACACCCCGCAACACTGGATGGTGGGTCCAGGGGGGTGGGGCTTGGGTCGCGTTGTTGTAACATCACAAAGTCCCAGAAGTCCTGACGGCTGGTTTTAAGGCTCAGCTTCTGAAAACAGGCTGTGAGCATTTCTCTGTGACTGAGACCTTTGATACTTTCACTGTATTAATATAGAACCTGGACCTGATTCATAATCGAAGACCACGTGGACATCATCAAACAGCATGGCACCTTTAAGTACTCAGCTTGATTACTCCATCTTAATAACAATGTTCCACTGAGTGTAAGACGATAACTTAGCTGTCTCTAGGTGCGTGGTGAATGAATGGTGAATGGCAAAACTGGTGCTTCATCTGTCATGTACTGAAAAGTCTAGAGACCAGTGAACAGGAGGTATATTCAGCTTTATGAAGCAGCCAACACCACAGTCTTATTACTTTGATATTTTTGTTCTTTTACTGACTACACACAGAGGACAATGATGCAAACAAGATGTTTTGCCACTCTGGCAAACCCAGACACAGGTTCACGTTCAAGATGCCTACTCACACCAATTCCTGCCAACAGTCCAAAACCTCCTCATTTAAAAAAAACACAACCGTACTAAAAATTGCCCATGGCTTGATGCTACACTCATTCACGTACCTGCAGTTTGGGGGTGGGTCCAGTGTAATGTCAGCCAGTTCCTTCTGAATTCTGCAAAGGCAAATAAAAGGCATGCATCAAACCTGGAGCTCTGATCAAACTCTGTAAATCCACGCTGTCAACCCAGATAAACGTCTGATGGAAATGAAGTAAAAGCTGCTCTTCAACAAATTCTTGATTAAAATAATGTGTCGTGAAAATCTTTTTTTTTTTGACAAAGATGTCACAAACTCTCAGTCAAGGAAATCTCATCAGTTAAGTCTTTCAGTGTTAGTGTTGATATGTACCTACACCTCAGACAGCAACTCCTGACTGGTTCAGCTGTTGGGGAAGTAGTAAATGTTCCCTAAGACCCTGAACATCAGGCCTGTTAATAACACGCAGCATTCAAAAGCTAAACTCTAGCTACGAGTCTTTAAACCACCCACTCTAGCCGATGTAAGACAGGAGCTATGGAGCAGTACGAAACTCTTATCTTCATTTTGAAAGGTTGGCCGATCTTAACCTGCTGCCAAAGAGCGGCTTCCATCGGCGCGCTCACCTTTTCGCACTAGTGGAGAGAAGCTTGGAGGTCTTGCTCATGCTGGCTTTGCTTTCTCGTTTCTTCGGGGGGTTTGCCTCCTGCTGCTGCTGATGCTGATGCTGCTGATGAGTCGAGGACGAAGAAGAGGAAGAGCTGGTGCTGGCACGGGAATCTTCATCCGACATACCGAGCCTGGGGAGTGAGCGAGGAACGCAGGATTTAGAGAGGTGCACCATCCAGACCTCCCTTCCTCTGCAAACTCCAAAGGACACATGGAAGTGCAAAGCTCCACCTAAGGGCGATTAGAGCTGCTGAAAGACACCACTGCTCTGACTGCGTGCAATACACGAGTCCTTCATTATTCTGCCTCTTTCCACTATTATAACCAATTTTACCATAAGTCTTGGTGGGACGTGCAGCTGCCTGGTTGGCATTAACACACCAAACCTATCAGATACACTCCTGCAGTGCCACAGTGTTTTTAGTACTAACTGTTGCCCATGAGCACATAAACTTTAATTGATTCACTTTCCTCCATTGTGTGTATAAGGAGGCTATAGGCTGCAGCCATGGATCCCACAGCGCAGCCACAGACTCCATAAACACTTCCGTCGTTTTAACGACTAGGCCCGAACTAGATGTTGACCCGGATTAACTGGTTTCCTCCGTGTGAGCCGGCCCTGTGCGGAGGGCACAGCGGACCGTGTCGTGCCTCTCGGCGGAACATTTCCCCCTCTTTCATAACGCCGCTCCTGACCTCAGCCGGTGTTCGCGGCCGGGCGGTATTTTTTAGCCCCGTCAGGCTGCGACAAAGGAAATCATCTCGTGAAAATAGTTCGGCTACGGGGCCTAGTTCGTGCCTGACACCGCGGGGCGACGCGGTGCGGAGGGAGAGGGGAGGGGAGCGGAGGGAGAGGGGGGGGGAGCGGAGGG